>WBMY01013264.1:228412-302950 GCA_013397315.1 Donacobius atricapilla
CAGGACATCCCTGCCCTTCCAGCTACCACCGCGGAGCTTTGGTACATCCCACCCACCAGCCAGGGATTTTCTACCATTCCAGCTTGGTGCTGAAGCACCAAGGGAGCCCTGCACTGAGACCAGACTGCCCCAGGCTTTTATGAAACAAAAGCCCCTCGAGGTTCCGGGTTTTGTTTATTATTAATGCTGTAGTTGTTGTTGTTTGTTTGCCTTGTTATACATACTAGTATAGAGCTGTTATTCCTATCCCCACATCCTTTCCTGAGAGACGACTTAATATCAAAGTTTTAATAATTCGAAGGGAGGGGGTTTGAATTCTCCATTCCAAAGGGAGGTCTTGACCTCCCTAGCAGACACCTGTCTTTCAAACCAAGACATTAATCCAGTAATCCTATGAGATGTTTGAAGGCTTGTCACCACTGAAGAATGAGAAATCCTTTGTTGTCCAGCTGTGCATCTTTAAAAGGTGAAACCCCATGTGTAAGTCCACGGCCCAGATGTAGTCATGGGAAAGGCTACGTGTTTTGGGAGGCTCACAAATGCAGATTCTTGGGCAGGCTGCCTTTGTGAGAGCTAGAAGCCACAAACAGACTGTGTCTCTTGTGGGAAGTTACCAGAAAAAAATCAGGAGGGACTTGTCTCTATCAAGACTGAATGAAAGACTATTTTATAAGTGGTACTGACTTAGAGTTCTGATTTTCTGTCTCTTTACATTGTTTTGTGGAAAAGTAAACTGTTGGTAGGGGGGAGGGGACTGCTTTTTAAAAAGTTTTATCTTTTTCTTGTTCTCCCTTTAGTGTGTGTTAATAAATCTAACTGTTTCTATCTTTAAGCCTGTTTTGCCTTTTTTCTAGTCCTATTCCATAGTAGGAAGATAGACCACTACTCTAAATTTAACAAAGCAAATTTGGCAAATGTGAAACCACTACACTGTCCAAGTCACAAGGAGCTCATTAAAAAAACCCCTTTTTTTTCCCAATATAAAAAATGGACTTTGCTCTCCTAAATCCAGATCAGGCAATACCATCCTGTCAGACAGTGAAGTCTCCCACCTACACACCCACTCTGGCCCAAATGAGGAGCAACATGTCTCATAATGATACAGGAGAGCCACAGCGAATTGAAGGCAACCTTTGGTAAATCCCGCTATGCAAGGGAGGGATACAGCAGCAAACATCCCGTGACCTCCCTCAGTGCCAGGACAATTGCAAAAGGTGAAAAAGGCCTAGGAAAGCAAGTTCCATCCTCAGCCCTACTTTGGGAGAAGGAGAGATCTGTTTACTTCCTCCTTCCATTCTTTAGGAATATGTCTACGCACAACTTGAGGCAAAGTAAGGCAGAGAGAAAGGAAAACCATTCAGCAAAGTGTGGTCTCTCCCTGTGAAAGAGTTCCCTGTTCCCTGTAGCCAGTAAGGCCAGCAGAGGTCCCACACTACTTCAGTTAAGATTTTACTTCTCCTAATGGCAAAACACACCAGTGATGACTTAGAAACTACCCAGCAGTTTAGATTATGGTTTTTAGTATTGGGCCCCAAAACAAGGGACATATCCAGTTAATAATAACATGAATGATGTTTCTATTCACCAGTTGATATTCAGGGTGCAGATTTTGTCCTCAGATCCTGAGAGATTTAAAAGTCACAGTGCAGACTTTCTCCCAAATACATGATGGATTCATGTCCACTAACAAATAGCTTGGGAAAAGTCTAGACTAAGTTGTCACAACTTCCAGGACATAAAAAGCTAGGCCTGGCATCAATGCACATTGCTGGCATGCTTTCTGATTAAATCAAATTTTGGGCAGCTAGAGTGGTAAAACAGTTAATAAACCTTTTATAACACATCATAAATAAAAACTCTTATGCTGACAGTTTGATGGAAATGTGCAGTTCTTCATACCTCACATTTTGTGATCTATTGGCTCCTGCACTCCTTTCTTTACAGCTACATCAACTGGATATTTCCCTATACTTAGGGAGGGAGAGAAGCTTATAGAAGGAAGCAAGTTTTCTAGAAGTAATTAGTATGCAAGCTGCTTAAAGTTTGGAGGTTACTATTCTCAAAAGTTGCATACACTTAATTTATTTTATGCTTGTGACTTTCAGGTGGGTTTGTTACAAGGTATACTAGGAACGCAGGAAATGTTACTAAAAACTAGTGTGATTCAAAGGTGTGAGTTTGCTTACCCCTTCCTCATTCTCTCAGTTTGCTTTCTTGAAATACCCAATGAATTTTTTCATTCATGGGTGTTAGATCTATGCAGTCATTTACAGGCACATCTGTGGCACTCATCACTGGGATTTCAGCAGCCCTGAGATGAAGGCATGCATTCATCCCTGCATGGAGCAAGCAGGGAGATTAGGTACTCTGTCCTTAGCCCCAGCCAATCACTCTGTGACAGAGATCCTTCAGCAACCCCAGGCCCTATACAGTTTCAGATGTGACCTGGGAGAAGGACTGGGGAATAGGACTGAGCATGGCTCTAGCCCAGGAATGGGAGGGACATGGGGTGTGGACCAGGAAGAGCCAGCTGAGACCAGTGCTGTTGAGACCAGGTCAGCTGAGCGCAGGGACATCTCAGCCTGCTCCTGACTCCACGACATATCTCTACCACAGAGGTCTCTACCAGATCTCAAAGTGAGCCTAAAGAGGGCTGAGTGGGCATCAGAAATGGAAGGGACCCTCATTTCAGCTCTTGCAGAGTAAAGCTGGTGATATTTCTCCTGGTAGTGGTGTGAAAGCTACAAAGAAGAGAGGAATTTTGTTGTCATACTTGAAGTGAGGATCAGACAGCAGAAGAGGACTGCCTTTATGAAGCTTATGGTTGAACAGAGTGTACAACTTACTTTACACATTTCCTGTTCCAAACTCATTCTGATGGGCAGATGCTTGTGTGTATGCATGTGAATATGTACCCAAGTTACTTTAAAAGTACCAAACACATTTTGTATTTCATTGTAAGATTTCCCCTGACGAGTTGTATGACAATTTGCAGCATGGAGTGGCATTTAACTGCCACATTTTTAAACTGTTAAACATAAAGATTTCTACTGGAACCACGGAATGTATTGGGTTTGCATGGCCCAGTTTTGACAGTGGAGGGGCTACAGGGGTGGCTGCTGTGAGAAGCTGCCAGAAGTCTCTTCCATGTCCAGCAGAGCCAATGCCAGCTGGCTCCAGGACTGATGTGCCAGTGGCCAAGCCTGGGCCAATCAGAGATGGTGGTAATACCTCTGTGATAATGTATTTAAGAAGAAGAAAAAGAAGTTATTGCACAGTTGTAATTGAGGCCAGAGAAGAGCAGGGTGAGAACACGTGAGAGGAACAACTCTGCAGACACCGAGGTCAGTGAAGAAGGAGGGGGAGCAGATGCTCCAGGGACTGAAGCTGGGATTCCCCTACAGCACCTGGGGCAGACCATGGTGAAGCTGTGCCCCTGAAGCCCATGGAGAACTACAGGAATGCACAGATCCACCTGCAACTCAAGGAGAAGGCTCACACCAGAATAGGTGCATGCCTGAGAGGAGGCTGTGACCCTGTGGGAGGCCTGCGCTGGAGCAGGCTCCTGGCAGGGACTTGCAGACCCATAGAGAGTGGAACCTAAGCTGGAGCAGATTTCCTGGTAGGATTTGTGACCCCACAGGGGACCCACATTGGAGCAGGCTGTGCCTGAAGGACTGCACCCTGTGGAAAAGTGACCCATGTTGAATCCTTCAGTGAAGGTNACAGTTGTAATTGAGGCCAGAGAAGAGCAGGGTGAGAACACGTGAGAGGAACAACTCTGCAGACACCGAGGTCAGTGAAGAAGGAGGGGGAGCAGATGCTCCAGGGACTGAAGCTGGAATTCCCCTACAGCACCTGGGGCAGACCATGGTGAAGCTGTGCCCCTGAAGCCCATGGAGAACTACAGGAATGCACAGATCCACCTGCAACTCAAGGAGAAGGCTCACACCAGAATAGGTGCATGCCTGAGAGGAGGCTGTGACCCTGTGGGAGGCCTGCGCTGGAGCAGGCTCCTGGCAGGGACTTGCAGACCCATAGAGAGTGGAACCTAAGCTGGAGCAGATTTCCTGGTAGGATTTGTGACCCCACAGGGGACCCACATTGGAGCAGGCTGTGCCTGAAGGACTGCACCCTGTGGAAAAGTGACCCATGTTGAATCCTTCAGTGAAGGTCTATTGCCTGGACTCATGTTGGGGAAGTTCACAGAGAACTGTCTCCCATGGGAGGGACCCCACGGTGGTGCAGGGGAAGGGCTCCTCTCCCTGAGCATCGGCAGAAACAACATGTGATGAACTGACCATAAGCCCCATTCCCTATCTCCCTGCACTGCTGGAGGGAGAGGAAACAGAGCTGGGAAGGAGGCAGGGGTGGGGGNTGTTGAATCCTTCAGTGAAGGTCTATTGCCTGGACTCATGTTGGGGAAGTTCACAGAGAACTGTCTCCCATGGGAGGGACCCCACGGTGGTGCAGGGGAAGGGCTCCTCTCCCTGAGCATCGGCAGAAACAACATGTGATGAACTGACCATAAGCCCCATTCCCTATCTCCCTGCACTGCTGGAGGGAGAGGAAACAGAGCTGGGAAGGAGGCAGGGGTGGGGGGAAGATATTTTTAAGGTCTTATTTTACTTTTCATTATCCTGCTCTGATTTTGTTAGTAACAAATACTCTAAAATTAGTATTAACATTATTTATTAATTTTTATTATTATGCCTCTAAATTAATATCTCTAATTCCAGCCTGTTTTGTCTGTGCTGGTATTTGGTGAGTGATCTCTTTCAGTCCTTATCTCAACTCATGAATCCTTTGTTTTATTTTCTCTCTCCAGTCCAGCTGCTGAGGGGAGTGATAGAGAGGCTTTGGTGGGTGTCTGGAATCCAGCCAGTGTCAACCCATTACACAGACATGGCCCAAACCCTGGCAGCACTGCCTTAATTAGCACAGCACTGTATAAATCACAGCTTTCTGCCTGTCACTATCACTCAAGGCCCCAGTGAGACTCCAGGACAGGTCAATGTGTAGGGATGATCACAGGGAGAGTGACAGTGCACATCTGAGCTCCTGCAGTTTCAATTGCAGTGATTATTAATGTGAGAAAGCCAGAATGATGGAAAATGGCCTGAGTTCCAGTAGAATTTATAGCCTTTAGTGCTGATGTCCCTCAGCCTTGACCAGCTGTTACACACCTGGAAGCGTAATACTGAAACATTCTCCTCATTTTATCTTTCTTACTCCTTATGAGACTAATGATGGACGGAGCAATATGTAGCATAATTATAGAGGCCCACTTGCAGACAATGAATTTCATGCAGAAATACTACACCCTGCTAAAAATGCTTTCCAGTCCATTACAATATCTTAAAGCTACATAATACCAATCACAGTGTTTTGCTCCTATAGGAGCAGCATTTAAAATTTTCTTTCTGTTTCTTCATAAGTGTATAAATACATCTATGTGTATGCAAAAGATGACAAGCTAATGAAAATGGAAGCAATTCATACTTCAAAAGTAATTCCTACCTCAAAATGGTTAAAGTATGTGTAAAATGTTACTCAAGGAGTGCAGGGTATCCTGCAGCTCTATGGATCACTTAGCAGTCTCAATTTTAAGGCATTTCTAGGGATCATCCAAAACCAAGGCACCCAGATAATTACAGAGGTATATATAATTTGATGTCACATGGTATCACAGAATCGTAGAATAGTGTGGGTTGGAAGGGACCTTTAAATGTCAGGTAGTACATCCCCCCTGCAATGCACAAGGACATTTTCAACTAGATCAGATTGCTCAAAGCCCCATCCAACCTCAACCTGAACATTTCCAGGGATGTGGCATCTACCACTCCTTTGGGCAACCCTTGCCAGTTCCTCTTATTATTTTTCCAGAGATCACTGAAGTTTGATCCTGTTGAGTCAGAAAGATGCTTCTCTTTAGGAACATTTTTTTCCTCTGCTACATGTGACAAAACTCTTTGTCCTCTCATCATTCATGATATCCATCATCCAGGCTGGATATTTGTATTTCACTGAATCCATGCAATACATTTTGTCCTTGCACCTTCTAGAGAATGCAAACCAGAGAAAGGGGGATTTTAATAGGAAAGAATTTAGAAAGAGGTTTTTTCTACCATTGAAGCCAAGGAAAATCTTGCAGATTTTTTTCACTAAGTTCTATCTACAAGTTTAACTGAGTCATTTTGAATTGATTTGAGCATAATCTTCATCTATTGGTAACTGACGCCGAGACTGGAAAAAAAGCAAAAGAGAGGAATATTTTTTTATGTTTTAATCTGCTGGCATTATTTTAGGTAGAAATTTTATGAAATTAAAATAAGCCTGATCGATTTAGTGGATTTTGTTGATGAATTAACTACATCACAAGCAAAGGAAAAATATGGATGACCTCTATATGGACTCCTATAGAGCTTTTGACACAATCCTCCACAACATCCTCCTCTCTAAATTGGAGAGATATGTGCTTGACGTGTGAACTGTTTGGCAGATGAAGAATTGGTTGGACAGTCACATCCAGATGGTAGTGGTCAAGGACTCAATGTCCAGATGGAGCTCAATGATGAGTGGTGTTCCACATGGTTCTCTACTGGGTCTGGTACTGTTTGACATTCTCATCAATGACATTGAGAGTGGGATTGAAAGCAGCCTCTGCAAATTTGCAGATGACACCAAGCTGGGAGGGAGGATTCATTCCAGAGGGACCTGTACAA
This sequence comes from Donacobius atricapilla, assembly GCA_013397315.1. Lineage (NCBI taxonomy): Eukaryota > Metazoa > Chordata > Aves > Passeriformes > Mimidae > Donacobius > Donacobius atricapilla. The sequence continues at coordinate 235,138 of WBMY01013264.1, forward strand.
GCTCAAGAAGTGGTCTCATGGCAGTCTCCTGAAGCTGAACAAGGTCGGGTGCACCTGGTTCAGGGCAACTCCCAGTATCGATATACAGGCTCAGGATGCAGAGATTGGGAGCAGCACTGCCAAGATGGACTTGGGGATGCTGGTGAAGGCAAAGCTGGACATGTCCCTGCCCATGGAGGGAGTTGGAACCAGGTGCTGTTTAAGATCGTTTCCAACCCAAACCATTCTATAAGATAGTATGATGAGGAAATCATGATAGACACAGAACTGTAATCACTTCCCAATATGCCTTCACTTAATATATGATGTCCCTATGTAATAACAGTCGTAATCAAACTGCCTCATCTTTTTTCTTGAATAAGACTCATGTTTTCTCTTTCTTCTCCCCTCTAAGATGCCATTAAACATCTTGAAATGTGCTTACTATTACTTATCTACCTTTGGTAAAACCAGAGGATTTTGAAATTAACCAACTACAAATGCAGAAAAATGGATTTCGTATGTATTTTAATCCATTGATAGCTGTTTGTTAAAGCCTTGTTTGTTTTCATGTCTTGTCTGAGATCTTGAAATAATATATTTAATAAAATCATGGCAATGACTTACAGTTTCTCTAATAGAGTTGTTTTCATTTATGTTGTATACAGAAACAGCTCTGTTAATAAAAACCATATATGAATAAAGTAGCTCCAGAAAAGAATGCTGATTCGTATAAGAAAACCCTGGACAATTAGGAACTAATGTCTGAAAAATATTCTGTTGCCACAAGACACACACAAACTGATTGAAGACAGACACTTCTATGAGAATTTTGTTGAGGACAGCTTTATAAATAGATGCTCAATAATAGTAGACCAGATGTTCAAAATGAATTGTCAAGCAAGAGTTCTTGTAATCAAGCTGGAGAAGGCCATCAAAGCAATTGTTTCACAACTTCAGATCACATTCTGAACCTGTTAGCCTACTGTCAGATATTCCTGGAGAATGATGAAGTGCTCTCTCCTGTCAGAAAAGTCAATGCCACTTTTGGAAGGGTGACTGAAATGAAAGATTGGACTGATTTGCTATGCATCTGAATGTTAACAAGGCATTTTGTGCTTCCATGATGCTTCTTTAGAGATATGGCTCTTGCAAGGGTCACTGGTGAGCTATCATATGATGTTGCATCCATCAGTTCACTCATGTGGGCACAGGTTGAGTGGTTGTAATAGCAAGAACTTCTAACAAAACAAACAAACAAACAAACAAACAAAAAACCCAAAACAAGCAAAAAAAACCCCACCAAAAATCACCAACCCCTCCCCCATGAGTCTATTCTTCTATTACTGTAGACATCTGAAAGTTAAGTGTCTGGTTTAAACATCAGGTTCCTCACGTAGTCACTGGAGGAAAAGCTGCCTCCAAAGGGTCATTTGTCTCCTATATCAGGTATGAGTTATTTCCTGATTGTAGCTGTCACTATCTAATGGCTATAGAAACTAAATATTTTATTTGTCAGGTATGTAACATGATCTCAAAAGCCAAAACTCAGGTATCTGCTAGTATATTTTCCTTTAAGAAACTCTGCAGAAGGACCAAAAGGAATTTATATCTGCAAAGTGAAGACCTCTTAAGAGTACACATTTTTTAAATAGTAAAAAATCCAGATGTGCTGGGTAAAACTGAATTGAAACAAATGGATTTGGAACCAACTGTCTTTGCCCTGTCCTTTGTTCCTTGCATGCCAATTTGTTTCCTTCGGAGTTTCCCTTAATCCAGCAATTTTATGTAAGTTTCCATGTCACAATAAATTCTGGAAAATATTTTATGAGTCCTTTGGAGAAGTCTCTTTCATTCCATCACCTTTGAAACTGTTTGTATTTTAGGTCCCAATCTGAACTCAATTTGTTTGTCCCATGTTGTATTTCAAAATTTTCCTGCTTGGGCAGTATTTGGTTACTCTGTAGTAAGGGAAAGTCTCTTCTTTGCTGAGGAGATTCCACTTAACCCAGAGTGGAGATAAGAAGGCAGTAGCCTTCTTCCCTGTTTTTCTACTTTACCTGGAGTTGGGTGAGAAAACAAGTTTCATTTCATTTGCATAAGCAGAATAATACTACTTAACTTTGGATTTGTATGTGGAACTAAACAGCAAGCTTTCTGTGGGAAAACTGTATTGTGTGTGGGTATGCCTGGTATTTTCCTTGCAGTATGGTAATGAATTTCACAGACAAATTCTGCAGCATATAAAGAGAAGTATTTCATTGACTTGCTTTAAATCTGGTGCCTGACAATTTTATTTGATGCTCTTTAAGTCATCACTTTCCTAAACAAGATTGTTCTATTTTGCAAAATCAAAGACATGAGAAGAATCACAGAATCAATCAAGGTTGGAAGGGACCACTTTGGGTCATCTGGTCCAACCTCCCAGTACAACCTCCCATGAACATCATGCAGGGTCATCCTAAAGCACATATGTCAGGGAACTTGCTGAGGAGGCCTCTGCCACTTCATTCAAGTTACAGGTGAAAAGCTGAACAATACTGGGCCCATTACTGAACCTTGGGGGGCACCATCAGTGGCAGAACTCCAATTAGACCTTGTGCAACCCTCTGGGATCTGCTGTTCAGCCAGTTCTCAAACCACCTCTCTGTCCACTCACCCACTCCACCCTGCCTGAGTTGGCCTGTGATGATGTTGTGAGAGTGTCAAAAGCCTTGCTGAACTCGAGGTAGACAATATTCACTGCTCTCCTCTCACCCATCCAGGCAGTTGTTTCATCCCAGAAAGCAATCAAGCTGATCAAGCATTTCCCTTTAGTGAATCCATGCTGACTACTCCTGATCACGTTCTTGTCATCCATGTGGATAGTGATGGCCTCCAGAATAAGGTGCTCCATCACCTCTCCAGGGATTGAGGTGAGGCTGTCTGACTGCTAATTCCCTTTGTCCTCCTTCTTGCCTTTTTGAAGACTGGAGTGACATTTGCTTCCTTCCAGTCCTCAGGCACCTCTCCTGATGTCCATGACCTTTCAAAGATGACTGTGAGTGGCCACATTACAGTGTTAGCACAAGTGCTGGAATTTCCCTTATTGCAAAAAGACATTCATGCAGCGAAACAAAGACAAAATTATTACTAAATGTTGCCCATAATTATAGAAGTCTGAATATTGCTGGAGGTATTTAAAAGAAGTGTAGACTTGGCAGTGTTCACTTCATGGTTGGACTCGATGATCATAAAAATCTTTTCCAACTGAAACAATTTAATGATTATCTGACTTCATGTCTTCTCCAAGTAGCATGGATCGTAATTTTAAAACCTTCTCCAAGGGAAAGCAAGAAAAGTTTTACATACCACTCTTAGCAATAAGTAAAAATATAAGTGCTATATAGTGCAGTTGACTAAATGCCATTGTTATTTTTCAGCATTATTGTGCCATATGTTTAGAGTCACTGGGACTGCAGAGCTGTGAATACCAGCCACACAAGCTATCAATTAACTGCTCCTGAATGCCTCCATATTCTTGCTATACATCACTGTGGCTTCTCTAACCTTTGCAAGATGTTTTCTTCAGTCTTTTTGAACACATTTGGATGCTGTTGGTAATTTGAAGGCTAATCATTATAGCTGCCCCATGGGAACATATTCATGTCCTCAAATCCCATTATAGAAGGCTTTGCACAGATACAGGTATGGATACAAAATTTCTCCCAACTGCATATAATTTAAAACTAAGATAAAACACTTCAAATCCACAAAAAAGTGGGATTCTTCCCAAGAGTTCCAGATAGTGCTGCTGCAGATATTGACAGGTGAGCTAGTGATCCTCAATTTCTTCTTCAACTATTGAAGCGAAACAGGCACTCCACATATCAACTCATTGGATCTGACCTGGCATTGCTTTGTTTCTTTCTGTCTTCTATAGAGCAAGTTGAAATGTGCTGTTTCTCAGATGCCTACATCTAGAGATACCTGCACCTGGTCAGATGTAAACCATACACACAGACATAGTGATCAGCAAGATGGTGATGACTTCAATATGGTGCTAGCTGAATAGGTTTTGCAGAAAAAAATCCCTACCTTAAAGTGGCTCAGTGGGTGCTTTGGGGAGCCATTCATTATCATAACTCTGAGAAAGGTTAGTAATCTCAGAAATAAAATTATGGGACCTTTATGAGAGCCTTAGATGATGAGGTAGGCAAGAAATTTATCTCAGAGAAGTTAGAAAAGACTTTGCAAGAATGAGTTATGACACGGAGTGAGGAACTATAAATATCTCAACAGAAAATTGTATCCATTTAAGAGCAGCATAGCAATATTGTGCCAATGAAAAGCAGTTGTGGAGTTTGAGGAACAAGTTTACAAGGCAGAGAGATTAAGAGATGTGTTTTAGCTGTGTTTGTCTTGAATGTTGAATTTTAAGAGACATTAAAAGATTTTCATTTGGACACAGGGAAATAGACATGAAGTAAAGATGTACCTTTTTCTCAGAGTCACATTGGTTGGTTCACAGATGACACACAACAGAAAGTGAGAAGAATCAAATCAAAAGTATTATAAAAAATAAGGCCTTACTGAGCACCACTTTGCTCTCCCCAGTATGGAGGAGAACAAGAAAACTTTCCATAAGACTTTCAGAACAAGCAGTTAGGTAGATTAAAAAAAAAAAAAAAAACAAAAAACAAAAAGTGAGAGAAGCCATGCTTAAGCTAAAAAAAGGATAAGTTTTTCAGAAGTATGAACTAATTTGTGTTCAAGTCCACGGCACCTTACTGTCATGAGGGACCAGGGAAAGGCCACACTGCAGCTGGAGCTCAGAGGGAAGCAGAGAAAGAATGGGCAGGGGCTGGAGAGGCAGGCTGCTGTGAGCTGGACAAGAGTTAACTTGCTTGTATTGTTATGAAAAAAGGGCCAGTGTATATTGAGAAGTTAAGGAGAAGGATATGGGAGAAGGATATGGGATAAGGTGGGAATACTGGAACAGCTAAGGCGTAAAAAGAAAAGCCATAGAGGAGCTGCCTGCATTATGAAAGAAAAAGGAATGTAAGGCCAAGGGTACATTGTGTTTTGTATTTATATATTAAATTCATAATGTTTCCTTGGGAGAAATGGAGAACTGTAGTGTAGGCAGAAAGAGATAAAAGCAAGGGTAGAAAAGTGAGTGAAAAGTGGTGAAAAGACAGCTGCTATTATAGGTGTAGGCACACTGGAAAAAGCAATTTATCTCTGAAAGTGACAAAGACAAGAGATTGTCTGAGATGAGATCTAGAACAAAGTAGGCAACAAAGTATGCTTTACAAGCCATTTTCAAAGGTCATCCTGTAATTTTTTGCTGTGATGCCTTGAGACAGATGAAATGAATTTATAATTTGATAATTCAAAAGGACACTAAAAGTGTAACCCTAATTTACAGTTCATTGGAGCACTAAAGGAAACATCCGCAAAGCTGTATTATTATTTTTTTTAAAGTGGCAAAAATATGGTCACAAAACTTCCATTAACTGAGTTTTAGGCAAGACTGGTACTTTGATATTTCTGATTATAGTTTTTTAGAGAGTCTGGGCTAAAATCTAAACAGACGCACCCCTGTGTTTGAAGAAAATGTATCCAGTACTTTTAAAAGCACTTTAATAGCATAAAATGTTGTTAAAAAACATATGTTGCTTGAAAAGTTCTTACAGAAAAATCTTCAAATCCTGGTATTCCATAAATACAGAGATTTCTGTCATTTCACTTCAGTAAAGTGCTAAAGAGCAGAACTATACAGGTCTGTTTAACGCATATCTGTATGTATTTCACTTGAGGCAATACCAGTTAGAGTGGTTAAAGCACACTGTGAATTTTTGGATGCAAATAACTATTGTCACTAAAAAAGCCTAAGTCAAAACCAAAACTATTTCAGGAGTGCTGGTTTCAGCACAACCATCTTGGGTCCCAGCTGGCAAAAGGCTCTTTGGAAGCAGGTTGAGATACTCATTCTATGAGAAATGCAGATTTGAGTCCCTCTTCTGTCTGATTTAGAGGGGTAATTCTGGGTGACTAATGGATGCTTTTGCCTGAGTACCCTCCAGCAGTTCCTGAAAGGCTTGGCTGTTTTTATTCAAGCTAGGAACATTTCTTTTCTGAATTTAAAATGTTCAAAACAGCTTGATAGCAACTAGCAACAAACTGCTAGATCACATACAGAAGGCTCAGGCTTATTTATTTTTTCATTTAGGGGTGAGATCCTAGGGATTTGGATTTTACCTTCTGAAGATGAAAATCCTGTTGCCTCTTCATACAAAGCTCAAGAGTCATGTAGATTGCCTAAATAGAAAGAAGTTGGAAGTGCACTTGTAATTACTTCAGATTCATCTGTAAAAACATGAAAAACAGAAGTGCAAATCTCACCACCTAAACAAAATCTTTTTCAAAAGTTATGTTCACATCTTCAATTGTGGTCAGCAGCTTTAGGCAGCTGGTGCCCACAGCTAAGAAAAAATACGTTCTTATAGTTGTATAGATTTGACCAAGAATGATTGCAATTGCCTACATTCAGTGCCAAGATGTTTCTACAGATTTACATTAGAAGATTTTTTTAATGGCTTAGTAAGGCAAATAGCTGCTGTTTAGGACAACAATAAGTATTAAGTTTTGGACATTGCATGAGACAACAGAGTTTTTTCAAATTATATTTTTCTTTTTTTATGTAAAACATGGTTTGGCCAGTCAGGCATACAGAAGCTGTCAATTATCTGTTGTGGGAAAGAAATAATTTAAGAAAAATGTCTAAACAACATCTGCATTGTACATACCTGTAAGTTACCTAAACATCAAAGAATCTAAAGGATGCCATGATTTATGCTCGTTACTGATGAGTCTTTAAAAATGTTTCTTTCTCACTTAGTGTGATTTATTCAGAGGTATGAAGGTGCTACAAGGAGAAGGAAGGGTATAATTATTTCTATTTTACAGCTGAGGAAGAAGAAAGCAGAAGCACTGTGACATAGTCACCTTCCTGGAAAGGTTTGGGGGAAGGCAGGGTGGAGAAAAATCCTGCTCTTGGCTGTGCAGCCAAGTTCATCCCCAGAACTGCTGGATTTTACTGGAGTTGAATAACTGCTGAGTAGTGCATTCACAACTATGCACAAAATATGCTAGCTCCTGATTTGATTCAGCTGCATTCCTGCCCTTTTTTTGTTAGTCTTGTTTCAATCAATTTTCTCTGCATATGAATGTTGGTGAAGACAACTGATATAGAAGGGTACGCATATTCATGGAGGAATAGGAGTTTGAAAAAGTCTACTCATCTTCTGTTTATTATTCATGATTCACTATTCATCATTCACTTTTTTTCTCTATTCATAAAGTTTCAGGCATCCAATCAGGAGCAGAGACTGGGATGAATAATGGAAATACACAGTTCACAGATAATACTCAGGCTGTAATTTGTACAGGCAAATGATCTGACGAACATTTATAAATAACTGTAACAGTACTTTGGTGGCACAAAAGAAAATCTGCCCTCAAGTAAGAGGCAGAGAAATGAATTTGATTATGTCTAGAAGAATTAAGCAAGTAACCAGAATAAATAGCAAAATCCTGTAATAGAACCTGACTTTTTCCAGGAAGAGAGGAGGTCATTAAGCTATGAAAAATGCTCTGTCTTATGATGATGCAGGATTATCATTTTAACAGTCATCACTGGGGAAAGATGTACCAGTACCCTCAACTGGATTAAGAGTAATCAGGTCACAGATCTAACAAACCCAGTGAAAACTTCTGATGTGCTAAGGGATTGCTGCCAGATTGCCATTCGAGGGACAGGAGTGTTATATTATATCACACCCTGATGTTCCCAAGAAGGGAATTGCGTTCTGTGGCATGTACTCTACTCCCTGTTCAAGGAAGGGCCACTCCTCAGCTTCTGAGCTGCTGAGTTTCCTCTGAGATATTGAACACTGAGCCAGTTATTTAAAGGCTCATAACTTCTGGGGAATAGTAGTTACATATATCTTTTTCTCATATTTCAGGTTAAGGAGCATGGTAGAAAGATTGAGGAATCCCTCCCCAAAAGACAGAAATGCACTATGTCCTGAGCTGGTTAAGGCACCCTGACTCCTTCAATCAAGATCAAATCACAGTAAGGATGAGGAGTCACTGTCACTGCCAGAAGTCTCTTCTGTAGTGCTGTGGGCATGGTCCAGCTCCCCGTCCCAGGCTGACAGCTTTCTTATCATATCCTATTATTACCATCCACAACTTTAACTGTAATACAGCCACTAGCTGTTTCATACTCCTGCAGCAGTGTTCAGGTCAGATGCAAACACTTTAAGCAAACCTACCAGCTTTTTGACCCACTTTAAGATGTAGGCATCCTGAAGGGAGTACATAGGCATTGTGGGACAGTGCAATTCACAGTCCAAGATATTAATTTCCACCACAGCTAATTTGATAGTAATTATGCCAGGCTATGTAAACAACAAACTTTCTTAAATCAACTGTTAAACCTTAATCCTATCCTTTCCTACAAGAGAGCGAATTAGAGCAACAGAGAGATGAAAAGATCCTGGTGAGTGAAAAAACCCTCTAATCATCACAAGCAAGACATGCCATGTAATTGTCTTCATGAACTGATCAACTCAAACACACTCAAAGCCAAATTGTGAGCAGCATCTAAGTCCATAAAGAAAAACCTCACATGTCCCTCAATTTTTCAACACCTTTTCCTGTCTTATGCATCTAGTATCTCCCACTTCTATGCCCTGTTATACAGAGAGCAAGTGGAAGAACAGCCAGTCTACTTATGGCTGTTCGTATTTTTCGGTATTTTTCCCCCTTTCCTTCTCATGAGATAGAAATGAGCCCAAAGTGGCAAGAAGGAAGGAGTGAGGAAGAGTGGAAAAAAACAGGATAGGGGAAAAAAGAGAATCAAGTCTCAGCATGAGGTCAGCAAGATGAGCTAGGGAGATGGAGGCATCCTCCAAGTGTGTCCCACACAGCTGTGCCATAGTTGGTCATGCTGTGACTGGGGCAGCATGCAGGGAGCAGTGGGGTTGCAGCAAGGCAAGAGCAGTGACAAACTGATGTGCTTTCAGCCCTTGAATGGCTGTTGAGACTTGCCCGCGGGAGCAGCAAGGAGGAAGAAAGGCAAGCAGAGGAAGGAAAGCAGATGGAGATAGGGGTAGGAGACAGGAGATTGAAGTTTGGTTTGTGGCTGGTGGGAATGAGAAGGTATCAGGAGAAAACGAGAGGTGAAAGAGAAGTAAACCCAAATCCAGTGAGAAGAAAGTGGAGGTATTTGGAAGCTTGTAGGATGTGGGAGGAATCAGGGAATAAAATTATCAGATGGGACAGTATATACTGGTTTACAACTTTATAAAAGAAACTCATGCAGCCTCAGGTGTTGGTTTCAGCAAATCTGTGGAAGGGTTTCAAATCTATCATGTTTTAATCCCAGCAGGCAGCTAAGCACCATAAAGTCAGTAGTTCACTCTCCCTCTGGAGAAGAGAATCAGAAGGGTAAAAGTCTAAAAACAAATGATGCAGAAGAAAACCAATTGCTCACCACCAAATAACAGATGCCCAGTCAATCCCTGAGCAATGATGGCCTTGGCCAACCTTCCTTCCCCACCCCATTTTAGCACTGAGCAAAATACCATATGGTGTGGAATGGTCAGTTGAGGTCAGCTGCCCCAGCTGTTTCCCTCCCAACTCCTTGTGCAGCCCCAGCCCCCTTCACTGGTAGGGCAGCATGAGAAGCAGAAAGGTCCTTTGACTACGCAAGCCTTGCTCAGCAATAGCCAGAACACCCCTTTGATATCCACAGTTTTCATCAGGAATTCAAAAGAGTAATTCAGGTTGTTGGTTTATATTTACGCTTTTTTTAGAAGCTTGGTGAGTTGAATTTTGGTCTACATTCACAGCTCCTTGTGCTTGGGAGGTCTCCATTATTTCTACCCAAGGAAACCAATCATGACTTAATCACATCATGAAACTTCCCAGTGAGAAAGTTTGAGGGTGAGGAAGGAGCAGTGTTAGAAGTAGATGCAGGAATGAGGTTATTGCACAGCAGATAGAGCTATTTTTTCACTCTATCTGGTGAAGTTAATTCAAGAATCATGCTCAAAACCACTGCCTGGCATTTTTTTAATCTTTCTTCTTTATTTTTTTTATTTTTTTAAATTATTTTTTCGTTGTTTGGGCTTGGTCAGCAAAGTGCTGGCAACCTTCTCCGAGAGGTTAATTAGAGGAGATGACTCAGGAACACTGCCCAAGCACATGCACATGCTGCCTGTTGGGAAGCTAACAGCTGTATAAGAAGCTCAGAAACCTCTGTTTTTCTAACTGGGGAATCTCTTTCTCAACAGGACCCAAGTTCAGGCAGAGGTCGGATCCTTGTTCCCTCCCAGGAAGGATCAAAGTCTGTTGAAACTGAGTAATGCTTTCACTGGGAATCAGAGCCTCAGCTTACAGCAATAGAAACTGAAGAGGCTTTGCAGCTCTCCTCAGTGCAAAGGTATTGGTTTCCAGAGTAAGAAATTGGTGGTGTTATGGTTTAAACTTTATTCTGTTCTCTGATATTTGAAATTGGTTTGTCTTTTAAAAGCTATGCTAACACTTGATGTATAATAAAAGATGACTTTTTTGTCATTAGTCAGGAAACTCAGCCAGGAATGTGAATTGGAAGCACAAAGCTCTAGAATTACTTGTCAATCATTGCATTTATTTTGACTGTGTCCAGTATGGAAATGGCTTCAAATCCAACTTAGTAATTTGCTGTAAAAGGACCAGAAAAGAGCTAGGCAGTCTTCTGCCTGAAACTTTGGGAAGGCTTTGGAGCAGGCTCACTCAGGGAACTCCTAACAATAGTGGGAAATATGATTTACATGCTCAGTCACAAACTGCTAACACTGAATAGAGGCCTAAATGCACTCAGTACTTGACACTGGTTCCTTCCACTCTCCTTTCCTCTCTCCTTCCAGTCAGATAGTGGCATTAGTATAAAAGAAACCCTGTCTTGGGAATAGGAGCATTGTTCTGACACTCATTCATCTACCTTAGCAGACTTCGCTGACTCCCTAAAACAAAGTTCATGGAGGTCCTGGTACTAAGTTCCCTATGGTGTTTCTACCAAAACGGGAGAAAGGGGAAAAGGAGCAGGCTTCAAGGAACAGGAGGTGTAATGAACTTGCAGTAACTGCAGTGTCAGTTCAGGTAACCACTGAAACGCCATGCTAGCTCCAGGGAAGCCTGTCTCCTGCTTTTATGCTCACTGACAGCACCTCAGGCATGAGGAAGGAAACTTGGACCTCCACGCTGAACAGCCAAATCAATCTGCATAACTAAGAAACAAATCATGAGACAAACTCCCAAGGTAATGAAGGAACCTTCTACACATTTAATTCTGAGAAGATCAAGATTACATTGATTTATTTCCTTGCATTCACTAGTGACTGAAGTTAATTAAAGGAGATCTGCAAATTCCCCATGAGATATATCAGGGGCTCATGGTACTACATGCTATTTCTACAGGAAATAATAAATTGTAGATGCTGTATTTCCCCACAATATACATCTTTACTGCAGTCTGTCAGGTTAGCCCCTGATACTCATGGCATTGAAGTCCACTATGATACTTCTGATTTTTTTGTCTCTGTGTAACTCTTTTAATATTTCTGTTTCTTATTAAAAAAAGAATCTAAGTGAAACCTTGACTATATTTAAGGAAACAGCTTTGAGTTTAGCCCATCACTTTTACTTTCATCTCTTTGCAGGATCAACTTAAGATAACACAGAATCACACCTGTGCTCAGTTTTGCTTCCACAGTTCCATCAGATCCTCTTGAAGAAACTGGCTGCAGAATCTTCTAAGTACCCCTACAAGTGGTTGCTGAGAAGTATTCTCTTGCCCATAGAGTCACAAGGTGTCCACTGAGTTTTTGTAGGAGGTTAGGTGACAGCCTCATCAAAGACTTTGGCTCAATGAAAGCCTTCGTCAAAGCGTCCAACTTTCATTCACTGAGTTTGGTGAAGGAATGGTGCATGGAGGAGTTACTGTTTCTTTTAGGTACAGTTTCATGCATTTCTTGCAGCAAGCAGAAGCCACCAGCTGGAGTGATGTGGCAATTACCACAAAACTGATCACTGAGTGGAAATCTATGACACCAGGACCCACAAACTGATACTTTTTCGTAAAATCCCATCCCATGAAAGCTCTCAGATGGATGCAAAAGTGAAATAAGAGATTATTAATTTATTTACCCAAGAGCATACTGGTTACAATGCTCATCTGAGAACAGACTTTGGGATCTCTGGATTGGATCCAAACTGTGAGAACAAGTGAAAGCATGAGGATAGACTGGGGAGGCAGATAATGTGGGTTCAGACTCCCTCCAACAGAGAGATCATTTAAAAATGGTTTTTCCTGGTGCACATCAAAGCACAAGCCCCAGGGTCTTGAGTAAAAGGTGTGAAGTGGGATGAGTCCTCTTGCTGCCCTGTGAGCAGTGCTTACCCTGCTCATGCGCTCTCCTTTCTCTCCTGCAGCTACTTACCTGGAAAAACTGTGCAGTGTAATTTTATTCCAGCCCAACCTCTGCTAGGCTCATCAGTTTAAGATATTTGGTAAAATAAACATATTTTGAAAAATTCTATTTGTAAAGTTGAAGTATCTTCTAAGGAAGCTTCTAAAACTACGTTGTATTGTTTTCTATCCATCTTGATTCCTAATTCTTAATGTTACATTGTGATAGTTCCCTTTTTGAGCTGGTGCATACTAGCAATGTGTTTCATGATAGCTACAGTGGACTGGCTGGTGAATCCATAAAAAAACATGAAGTCAGCATAAACGTACTCCTGTCTTCTACCCTTTCCTGCTGACTTCACCCTAACTTCCAGATTTGTGTATCTGGGTACACGGTGTTGTCTTGGGCAACCAAAAGAATAATAAATAACAAATAAATTCAGGAAGATACTTGTTTTCTCTGTTGCACACAAAAGTTATTCCAAAAAAGTCCTTTGTGTAGAAAGATCCTGCTAAATCTCAAGTAATACCTGAATTTTGTAAAGAAACCTGAAACCAAGAAAATGTTACTAATCTCTGCCAATATTTTATCACAGTTTATGCTATAAAATTGCTGTACACCATTTTTCCCTGCTATGCCCCCTTGTTATAGCTCTATTTTGCAAAGTACAAAACTAGCACACTCTATCACAGCCGCCTTCACTTTGGGTGTGCTACTTTATAAAGGGAGCTTTGCTAATAGTGGACAACAAGAGCCTGTATATTTAGAGTTGCTCTGAGACTGGTGTGATTACTCTATATTCATTCAAAAACCAGTCTTTTGTGGCATAATTTTAGCAGTCCCAAATGGAATTGCAAGTCATAAAAAAAATTTGGGTGCTATCTAGTTCTTTTACCTGGGTTCTTATATCTTTTTCTTGCTATGATGAGATATTCCACTAGTGAGAGCAAAAACTGATCCCTGCTGGGCTGCTGGATGAACATTAACACGTAACCAATATTGAGGGAAAAGAAACCATGAAAAGTGTAAATAAAGGATGGTGGAAAAGCCGAACTCTCTCATATTTTTCTGCTCTATATCTGTGGCTACAGTTATTTCCCCTGGGATCAAGACAGTGAAGGAATGCAAGGTTCATCATTTCTCTGCTATCCAGGGAGACCACCTGAGAATGAGAAGAGCAGATGACCATCCTAGTAAGTCAGAAATAAGACCTGTGGTATTCAAGGGGGAGTAGGAAAGAAAAGGAACAGGAAGAAAAACAGGACAAAAGGATTATTTTAGAAGCTTTTTAGACAAAGGAGACAAACTATTTCAAATGCTGAGTTTTACTTAAAAGTAGTTCCCCTTAGTTTACATAGTAATCAATGAATGTACAAGAAAAGGAGACACAAACGATCTCTATTTTGCCTTCATTATTCCTCTGAGATGTGAAATGAAATTTATAAATTACTTTAACATTCTGGCTTCATAAACTCTGTTGTTTGGTACATAGAGATGAATGAATTCTGCACATTTGCAACAAATATGTTGAGAAATATCAGTCACCTGGACCTGTACAAGGACATTCAGAGCCATGCAGGGAACAGGGGTATTACAAGGCTGAGACACAAACTTCAACTTCCTAAACAGATCTTGGGAAAGTGGGAGTCGGCTCTCCTTCTTCTGGAGAAGTAAGGAAATGTAGTCTTTTCTTTTAGCCCCTAAGGTGTACTTCATCACATCGATTCTCCTCTAACCAAGAAAATTGCATATCAAAGAGTGAGATTGAACTTGGATTCTCGGAAGCAAAGAAAGGACTTGAACCTTTAGAAAGAAAATGACACTTCATCTTCCATATGCACCATGAAAGAACCACTTACTGGGCTCTGACATGACCATTAATCTGGCCTCATTCACCCACCTCCAAAGAAAACGGAAGCTATGACTTTGTTTTGTGAAGAATCCAGTAAGACTTGTGCACACAGGTGCATTCCTGCGCACGTATGTGACACTGAGAAATACTACTGGATCCAGTCCTTCAGAGTGACTCATCATAAGGAAGCTGTTGCTAACAGATACTTTTAGCCTCAAGAAGAGTGGTGACATCAGCATATGGTAGAAACATGATTCACAGTACAGAACATTTCAAAATTATTAGATGCTGGTAGTATCATAAAACTGTGAGGGCAGTGCCCACTCTGCTCTGTGCTGTATGGGCTGCCTTAGCCCCAGTCGGTACATGTTGGACACATTGTGCACCCTTGCCTCCATGATCCCCAGGGAGTGGTCTTGTCCCTTCCACCAGCTAGGGTCAAACAATGTTTCCGCTGCTCCTGCACCCACTTTCTCCTCCAACACTTGTACTGAGACACAGGGAGACATTCTGTATAGTGGGGTCTGTGAGGGTCACCAAGGAAGGGTTTTATTTTGGGACATCACATGCACTCTGGGAAATAGAGCCTCCTCATGTCAGGTCAGATTGTCTGTATAACAAGAAGGTAGCAAGGAGAGGTAGATCTTTCCTTCCAGCCAAAAGAGATCCTGCTAAACCCTTCAGTGTAAAAACCAGATTTCTCAATAGCTTTGGTATTACGAAAGATTCAAATGTTTGTGTCTGCTTCCATGCAGACAGGAGCCAAATCCTGAGCCGTGCTGCTTCTTGAGTCACTCTGGTTAAGCATGGAGCAAATATTCAGCTTTGCTGGGGTTCATACAGCCCCGATATCATGTTTAATGTGTTCTCAGGATCTCAGCACTAGAGTTTGCTGCCTGAATTGCACCAGTGTCCTAACCTAGATCATAAATCTGTTTCAATTTTGGTCTTAAGGGAAGTCACATATTGTAGTCTCTTACTTGACTTTTCTAGTAACTCTTATTTGTGTGTGCACTTTCTATATGGGATCCAAATGCTTTGAATAGAAAATCAAAATAATTTTTCTCCTCACCTGACAATATTAAAGTCAGATAAGGAGTCTATTTTTATCACAGGTAGTTCTTGTCTTCTCTCACTTCTCTTATCTAAGCCATGCAATGTATATATTTACTTTGCATGTGTGTCTCACCAGACACAAGCTAAATTCTGGTCAAGGCATATCTTTGATTTCTTCTGGCTTCATCCTTTCCTCTCCAGAGTTGTGGTTTTGGTTATTTTTGGGGGTTTTGTTGTTGTTGTTGTTTTTGTTGTTGTTGTTTTTGGTTGGTTGGTTTTGGGTTTGGGTTTTTGTTTGGGTTTTTGTTTTGGGTTTTTTTTTTGTTTGTTTAATTTGGTTTAGTTTGGTTTTGGAGGTTTCTTTTGGGTGAGGGGCACTTACAGTATCAAAGAGCCCCTCAAATAACTCAACCTGTATCCCTCAGAATCAGGAAGAGATTTGATGCTCAGAGATCACCTAATGTGCTCAGGGCCCATAAGAAAAATCTGTGGTAGAAACAGTTGTCAGATCCCCTGTAAAGCTGAGCAAGCAGGAGCTTAAAAACAAAACCATCCTTTCTCACAGGATATGAGATTTATCTTCTCTAAGAGCTCTTTATTCATTCACTCTCCCTTGTTCAGAATCCCACATAATATTGTCTGGCAGAAATTCAGGATCTGCTATCCTACTGTCACTTGTAATTTTCTGGTTACAGCATAATCTTCCCTAGTTCCACAGCTGCCCATTCTGCAGTTTCTTAAATCTTCCCTTGAAACCATTTGATGTTAGGAACAGACTATTGGACTATCTTTTCTGGTAGAGTATGAAAATTCTGCCGCTGCTTTTAACAGCACAGCCACTTCCTGATGCTCTCTTCAAAGAGATTTGGTTTCATGTTAAATCCAAAATTCCTAACACTTGGCAACTGGACTGATCTAGTAAACTGGATTTTGCAAAAGTAGTCTGGGTCTGACACTAGTTAACCAGTATTTTTGACAAAGAATTAAATGGTGACATGAGGAGTTTATATAGAAAAGTCTGCAAACTCCAAATGGCTTTGATAAATGAAAAAAAAAAAAAAAGCCCTAGAATAAACAGGATGCAGTTGAATAGGGCAAGTGAAACACATGTAGGCATAATGAGATATGTGCTCACAAAAAATGTGAGCTGGAGTGCAGGTGTACAGAAAAAGAATATAAATCCCAACTAGAGCAAATGTAAACACACAAAAAGGTATTTTACAGGTAAATTTAAGGTAAATTAAATTTTCATCATTCTTTCTACTTTTGATGACTCATCTTCAGTATTGTGTTGCATTTTTCATGCTGTGTAGTAGGAAAAGTATGGATTACCTAAAGAGAGCCTTCAGGAAACCAATCTGAATGCTCAGTAACTGGGGGAACACAACCTGTGTGAGAAAAATGAGCATACCTGGGATGTGTTTAAGAGGAGTCACCATTCCCAAGGTCCACCAAAACAGTCCTTCCCCTAACTCTTACCATTTCACTCCCCGTTATTAACAGCTGAGGACACTAAGGCTTAAACATTGATTCCAAGACATTCCTCCCTGAATTCAGTGTCTTTATCCAGGTTAAGGGGAAATTTTGTGTATCTTCTCTGGAAAGCATTTCAGAATCCTTGAAACATTAAATTAATAGGAGGAAAGAATTCTTCTTTCTTTGCAAAATTATGTCCATCACAATCCCCTTTCCTAGCAAATTTTAAGCCCCTTGCAGGAGTGAAATTTCTCTTCTGGCATTTGTCCATCTCTAGTCATCAAAATGGCCTTCAAGTAGTTTAATTAAGAAATAATGACACAGGATAGCTTTCACTTATTTGCCCTCAGTACATTTTATTTTTGGAATTTTTATGGTATTAATTTTTGATTTCCAAATGTAATAAATCCAGGGATATGAGCACTAGAATACATTTATGAAGCCTAACATTTTATTACTCACACAAAACTTTTCTGGATGAGATTTATAAAACAAATCCTGTTTTCCCCTAAGTTAAAGGGCTGGTAGCACATTGAGTGAGGCTAGAGATACCGGAGATATTGCTTCAATTTCTTTAGCCTTGGAAACACTTCCTCCCCTGCCCCCTATGGAAAAAGCATGTTTTAAAAAAAGAGACTTTGGCTGAGCTCGAAACAATCTCTGAAAACCCATAAATCTTTATTAAATTTTGTGTTAAAACTCAGCTGAGGAAGAGTGGAGACATACTTAGTTCTGGGGATGCTTTTGCTAGAAAGTACTCAGGGGCCTATAATAAGCACAGAGCTCATCTGTAGCTAATGATTTGGAGCAAAGACTCTCCCACACTGTGGGGTGGTATTAAGGGCGCTGTGCTACAGCAGTAGCATTATACTTCATCTGCGACTTAGCCAAGGCCTGACATTTGATATGTGTGTAAAACACCACTCGCATATGGTGCTGTAGCTGAGGGCTCCTGGGCTGCACTGAGCCCACAGGATGCATCCATCTGGCCTGCAGCCTCAGCACTGAGGAATCACATCCATGTGGCAGCAGCAGCTGGGGCTAAAGAAAAGCTACCAGGTGCTTTTGGAGGGTCAGACCCTGCAGGCCTTGGGAAACTGCTGCCACCTTCATTTGTCCCATGACTAGGTTCAAACCTGAAGTCCCCACCGGTTGTTAGAAGGCAGGGTCTAGCCTGTGTTTGGTGATGGAGGAGATGGAGAAGGTGGCTGGGGAAGGGCGCTGTGGACCTCTCCCTCCCTCTAGTGGCTTCCTTACAGATAGGAGCCGCTCTACATCTGCTACCTCTGTGCTACGGCACTTGACCAGCAAGTTCAAGTATTTCTAGGTTCAATTTTACATTTTTAAAATATATGTCTAGGCTTAAATACTCACACAGGAGTCCTCACAGTATGGAGCTGTGCAACTGTGGCCCTTGAGGGACATGGGATGTCCTGGACAGCCTTAGTGTGAATCCCATACTGATACAGCGTGTCCTCTTAATCCTCCCAATTGACAAAAAAGCACTAGAGATTGCTGATGGTTAGAGGTTCTTGGGCTTTTGGTTGTTGTGCCTGCTTTTATAAGATCAAGGGATCTGTGCCATAAATCCTTGCTGACATATAACAGGGTTGTTAAAAATATTACCAAAATTCATACATCACACCATTTCTATGACATATTTATTATAGAGACTAGGGTAGTTATGTTCTCAAGAGTTTCAGTCTTCAAAAAGAATGATGCAATCAAAGGAAGAATAATACTGTGTAGAAACCCAGAGGGAGGGAGAGGGAGGGCTTCTAATGTGAGATGTTACAGGTTTGATTGACCTCACAGCTTGGTTTGTACCCTGGCAAAGTATTTGCACTTGGCAAGTGAATTGTTCTTTCCTAGAGGTTTCTTTGTTCATTTGTTTTTTTTTTTCAACGTCAATGAATTCAATGAATTCTGGGTTTAGAAATATTAGAGAGAGAAGAAAGAATGTGAAGAGTTAAAAAGAAAGGAGATGCAAAAGATGGGGAAGGAAGGAAATGAGCGGAAATACCAGTTTCAAAAACTTTCAGACACTGTGCATCTCCATTCCTTTTCATCTGAATGAGCCAGGAGATTGTGGGCACGTTCAGAAAACAGCCAGAGGCATTACTCAGTCGCCCTATGAACAGTGGGGTGGTATCAGAGAAGAGCAGGCATCTGCAGGATCGCCTCTTCCCACTAACAGGTGAATGTTGTATTCCTGAGGATGAAATTCTCCTGCAGCAGAAGTCAACAAGACCTTGCTGAGTATTTTAGCGTACCATATACGCATCCTGCTGTTTAACCTCATGTTGTGCTGCACTGATAAATAAGTGTTCCCTCTCCCAAATCATGTGGCTGTGGGAAAAGAGGCCTGCTCAAGGAGGCTTTGGCTGGTCTCATGCCTCCAGCCAGCTGCACCTGTGTTTCTTTCTGAAAGCAAAACTAGAACCTGCCGCCTCCCACTCTACCAGCTTCTTTTCAACAGGAAACATTTATTCATTACATATATAAAAACATGGCCACTGCCTTACAATGGTGACTGCAATGCTACACCTGAATTGTTAGCATGCTGTGGGGGGGATGTGACAGATTTTGTGAGTCAGGCCCTCTAGACAAACACTAAAAGTACCACTTTAAAAGTTATGTTCGATTCTAAATCTCTTTGAACATAAACTGAACCAATGAAGAAATGTAGCACTACAAAGAAGACAAAGCACTGCAGTGTTTCAAGTACAGGAAAGTAAAAGCAGACAAACAGCTTGATTAAATCTGATAGACACCATTGCTTTTGTTCCAACAGCAAAAAGTACATTTCAGATGGTGCTTTCATCTCTCTTTTACCTCCAAGTAAAGGTCCAAAAATAACCCCAAAGAATGAGGAGTACAATGCGTTTTTTCTTCCTGCTTGGCCGGCTAGGTTGAATCACAGACCTACAGGACTGTCTTCCTTTGAGATGGAGAGTGATATTATTAGCCTTGCAGTACAGAAGGGAAATTGAGGCACACAGAGGCCACATGACTGCTCCAACATTGACACAAAAGCCTCGGGTGAAGCTCAAAAGCTAAATCTTTTTTTGTTCTGGGCTCATACCTCAGCCACTTCGCTCTCCTTCCAGCTTGACTGAATTATATGTGTTACTGCCCATGCATCACAGACATGTTTTCAGGAAGCAAATATTGGTTTGTTCTACCCAAAGCATGAAATGTGCTCATTGTTAGCATATATTAACTAACAGTCAGATGTGAACGGAAACTCATGTTCCAACCTAGACAACTTCTTTGTTTGCTAAATTTTAAGAACACATTTCCCACTTCAAGTTAGATGAAAGGATCCTAACCCTGATTTTTCACTGTATGCAGAAGCTGCTATCAGACAGTTGGAAAATATAAGGAAAAAATATAGACTGATCCTTTCTTGATTTATTCTCCTATTATTCAGCATAAATACTAAGTAATTTTAAAAATTCCTTAGTAAAATAAAAACACACTACTTTCATGATATCAAAGTGTATATCAGGTCAGTAATTTTTACATTTGCATTTATTTTAATGTACTAATTGGCTGACAATAGGTATCTGATTGTTTTCTCCATCTGTAAAATGTCACATAACACTAGAAAGCAATATTCGGTAATTACTGGAAATATTGCACAGTACTTGCATGCAGGTTTAATTTTGCTCTTCATTTCCCTTTATAGTGTAGAATTTAAAGTTGTTTTGTACTTCAATATAAATTCAAGAATTCAGGGTTCGTCCTAAAGTCAAAATACTCACAGAAATGCCGTGGATCAAAAAAAGCTGATGTTTCCTGTC
Source organism: Donacobius atricapilla (assembly GCA_013397315.1). Taxonomy (NCBI): domain Eukaryota; kingdom Metazoa; phylum Chordata; class Aves; order Passeriformes; family Mimidae; genus Donacobius; species Donacobius atricapilla. The sequence continues at coordinate 255,810 of WBMY01013264.1, forward strand.
ATATTCAGGTACTTAAATTGTTCACTGTTCTGTTTCTGGAAGCATTAAAGCCTTGTATTTATCCATAGGTCAGGCAGCTGCAAATTTGAACTGTGCCCATACTTAAATGTCTCTTTTTAAAGTAGAAGATGATTCAGACTAATTTGTTCTTGGCCTCTTACGAGCTCAGACTACCACTTGAGTCCAATTATATGCTATGTCTTTGTGCTACTGACCTACAATCCACAGGGAGCTGAACTGAGGGCATCTTGTCTGCCTCCCAAAAGGATTTTGGTATAATGATTTTGAATGTTTAGTGTGACATGAAGCCAGTGATTTAATCTTTGGTATATTTGATTTAAGAGCAATATTAGGCAGGAATGGAAAGAGAACCCTGTTGTAAAGGTATTTTTAAGTATGAGGGTTTTTAGCCTTTAGCAGTGATTGGGATGTGCATCATAAAGTAAGTAGTGTGTGCATCTAACATTGCCCATGCAGTTCAACATCTCTTTTGGCTGGGAGGTTAATTATTCAACTTACTTATATAGGATTTATTAATGGAGATTATTATGCTTCAATAACCAAGGATTCAACATAAATGTTAATATAAGTTTAGAAGTTGTCAAAACAGGGTGCCTTTTAACACAGAACCTTGGCAACAGACATGAAACTGGGCAAAAGGAAAAGAAAACATGGGCAAAATGGAAAAGATGTGCTCTGCTTAATGAATCGTGCTTTGTATGAAGTCTTCTCCACAGCTAATCATGAAGTCCTTGGCTACACGCAAGAGAAGAAACTTCCAGAGGTGGCATGATCAGAGACTTTTCTTTGACTTCTTTCTGTGGGGCTGTTGTAATTTGTGTAGTCTTTCCCAGAGTAGGGAGATGAGAACAGCAAACGGGAACAGCCCAGGTTACACAATTTTTTGCCAGTTCCAGCAGACAGCATAGCCTGAGGGCAGGCAGGGAATGCACCTTGGCTTGTTACAGCCCTCCCTAAGCAGACTTGATTGTAATCAATCTTCTTGCTGTTAAGTCTCCCTCCTGGTAGTCTAGTCCCACCAGCTTCCTAAAATCTGTTTTGGCAATTTTACAAATCCTGGAGGCATGCAAAGTCACACTGTTACCAATGTCAACCTGAAGTGACTCAACATTTTGACTGTTTATAAAAATGAAATAAAGTGTTTCCTCTTTGTGTCGCTCAGCTTTCATATGTGATGTGGATGTCTGCAAAAGGAATGAAACATAAATGGTGCAAATATAGATTTCGTTAATAAACTCATGAAAATGTTGAGCAACTGTTAGTTCAATAACTTATTTAAATGAAACTTATTTAAATTTTTTGAAACAGTTCATCTTAGAATACTCTCTCTCTGAGCGGAAAAAAATGGCAAAAATTGCTCCTCTTTACTCTTCTTCAAGGTTAGTTAGTAAGGTGAAATGCACACAATAAGAAACAATCAATGACACAGCACCAACACAGTTATTAATGGGAAATAAATATGGATTACAGATGTGCTGTCTTGTTGAAAAAGAAAGTGGGTGATTTATAAATTGTCAGTTATCACTTTGAAATGCCAGTAATCACAGAGCATCTGAACTGGATTTATTTTGAAGGAATGATCTGGAGCAGGAGGTTTTACAGCTTGCCATTGTTCTCCTTGAAAGCACCGAGACAAAACAGTGTATGCAATAAATCACATGCTGTATACCAAACATTGTTTACATGTTTTCAAGTGAGTTGTTAAACTAGTACAAAAGAGACTAAATTCCCATTGGTTCTTGATAGAGATCATTCAGGAATTATATTCTAGTTTCTCTTAGGGGAGTATATTCATAAAGCAATTTGTGGTTTAATCCCTACAGAGAATGTATTTCTTCTAAAAACCTTGCCTATGTCTTTGTGTTTGAAGACAGATGTAATTGATTTTACAAGACTGATCTTTTGATCAGATTAGTTTATTGGATTAGGCTTTTATCATCACCAGGATTTATTTGTTTTCCATGCTGTATTTATTTTGAAATTTTATCAACAGTTTTTGCACACTGTGTGATTGTCTCTCAAAAGATTAGAACTTCTAATCAGTTTTTTGGAAGGAAAATTTGCCTACATCACATGAAAAGTTGGTTAAGGTTCGCTGAGAGTCAAATTCCACCATGCCTCTCATGAGAGGGATGGAAAGGAGCAGTCTGTTCGAACTTCCAAGGAAAAACCTGCATGGGAAGCCTGACATCTATGGCAATACTGAGGACCCCTGGAAAGGTGATTTAGAACTGGTGGTTTTGCTCAGGATGCTCCTCTCCAATAGCTGCAAGATGACATTGTAGGCATAATGCAGGCCAAAATCAATGATGAGGCGCTTTTAGCACCTCAGCTGGCTGTAGTAAGAAATAACTTTAATTTCAACTTCATGTATACAGATTGTGTGCTTTCTTCTTTTCTTCTGCCCATAACTTGCATAAAGCTTTGCACTCACAGTCAGCTTTGGATGTTGTGAATTTATACTTTCATTTGGCTTTTACCTTAACCTGACTTCTAGTAAGGATGGTTTGAAGGTAACTGGCTTACATAAGAGCATTTTTCTTTGAAAGATTGGCAACTCAGAAGAGTAGGGAACTAACATGAGCTGTATCCCCACTCTGTTCTATTGTGCCTTAGTAGACATGTACAGACTGTTTAAGAGTTGGTGTTTTAGGGGTTGTAAAGGGAAGCAACTTTTGGTGACCAACAACAAACAGGAGGGCCCATCAGCATGTGGCAAGTAAGTGGGAAGCCCCCAGAGGCCCTCTCCAGGCATTGTTCTGTAATTCCCACTGCTGCTCATGAGGCTATCTGTATGAAGAGAGCTGGCACTGGGAGCAATTAGCAGCACTACAGATCAGGGTGCCTAGCAAGGTGCTTAGCACAACAGATACCTGCTGACACATGCTCTGGAAAAATTTAGTACGAGGTTCTGGCTGACTTTCTAGATTTATGTTAGCTTGCTGTACAGAGCTTTTAACTATTGTTCAAGGAATTGGATGTTGTGACAGTCTGATCCAGTGCACATGGTAACAACACAGCATCCATTTCAGTATTTTCTTGACATACTGTCTACTTGCACATCAGTGGGTTATGCTAGCCACTACTCCTGGAGTTACATTACAAAATCAAATAGTTGGCCGTGAAACTCAATATCCTGCCAGGTTGGGAAATTCTCATTTAGAAATAAGAGTGGCCAACTCCATGGTAATACAAAGAATATTACATTTCTCTTTGTTTCTGTTTAAATGACGAATCAGTAGTGATGAGATAGAAAACACCATTACCTCTAACCCCACCACTTGTTAGGCAAGTGAAAGAGTCACTAAGTATTTAGTTTTTGTGAAACCAGAACATGAAAATTATTTCCATTTTGGAAACAAAAATACTTTTATTGGTATCAACTAAATTATCCCAAATCATTTACAATCAACCCCATGAGATACAGGGCACATCCTCTGCTCATACCATCACTTCTTGGTTTGACATGTCATTTGGGCAACTTCAGGGATTCTAAACAAACATATACCCTTTGGTTTACAAAGAAATACTGGGTGCTGACCCTTGTATTGAGGTTACTCTCTTGTTTTTTTCCAACAGCTGTGTTGTGGGAAAGTTCAGAAATGGAAGGAGTTCCAGAAATGGAACTTTTCCTGATGTTTAACTTAAACCTCCCCTGATTCAGCTTCATAGTGTTTCCTCGTATCCTGTCTTTGGTTATGAGAGTGAAGAGATCAGTACCTATCCCTACACTTCCCCTTGTGAGGATGTTGAGGTCTGCAAAAAAGTCTCCCCTCAGTCTCCTCCAGGCTGAACAAACCAAGTCACCTCAACTTCTCCTTATACACCTTCCCCTCAAGACCCTCCACCATCCTCATGGCCTTTTTTCAGATGCTCTCTAATAGCTTAATATCTCTTTTATATTGCAGTGACCAAAACTGCACCCAGGACTCAAGGTGAGGCCAGCCCAGTGCACAGCAGAGCAGGACAATCCCCTCCCTTTCCCAGCTGGTGATGCTGTGTCCCCCAGGACAGGGTTGGCCCTCCTGGCTGCCAGAGCATTGCTGACTCACATTCAGCTTTCCACTGACCAGGACCCCCAGGTCCCTTTCTCTGGCACTGCTCTCCAGCCTCTCATTCCCCAGGCTGTCTGTACATCCAGGATTGCTCCATCCCAGGTGCAGAATCTGTCACTAACTTTTGTTAAATTTCATACAGTTGATGATTGCCCATCTCTCTAATTTGTAAAGGTCTCACTGCAGAGCCTCTGCCCAGAGTATAATAGATTTTGACACCACAAAAGACCATTTTGGTCAAGAATTCTGATTTTGTACACAGGAATTAAATGATGTTACTCTGTGTTTACCACATTAGGTTTCTGCTTCCTGGCTGGTCCAGAGTGTGCCTTCCAAAATTGTAAGACCTGAAATAATGGACACATAGGTGGCTGCAGTTATATTAGCATCTATACAAGATGAAATATGTAGCTAAAATAAAGATCTTCACACTGAAAAAGTCCATAAAACCAGAACATGTTACCAATGAGTATAACAAACTAAGATCTTTGTCCAACTGAATTTATTGTGATTCAAAGAACAAAAAAAGGATGGTTCAGAAGGAATAAGAACACCAGTGTCTAGCCCAGTGTGAATCATGACCCGGCTTGTGTTCATATGTAACTAAAGACTCATAGACCATATAGCATCTGAATATAAAGTCTCTATAGTCTAATACATAGTCTCTGTATATTTGTACATATACAGATTATATATACTATATATATATAGTATATACATATAGACAATAGTAAAAATATATATAGTCTATAGACTATACAGTCTCTGAATAGTCTCAGAGAAAATAAAACCCTGGCAGCAAAGAAAGCAAAAAACTTTTCAGGCATACTCCAAGCGCCAACATGTTTACACAGTGACTTGTATCAAGAGAAATTACCTTGTGCTCAGAAATGTCTCAGGAAAACATTTCTTGACTAAATGGTTTCCTAGGAGAAACAAAACCCCAAAACCTCAAATGTTACAATATTCCTTTTACTACTATTTAAAGAAATATATGCAATTTTTTTCCTATGTTGAAGTGTAAATTTATTGCTAAACATGATAAATTATTTGAAGCTATTCTAACAATTCAGTTTATTTTTATTTTGTTTTTCCTCGTTGTTGTTGTTAGGCAAGTATATTCATTTATACAATAGAGTTGCTACATTCACCTTTGATTTAGAAAATCAAAAATATCTTCGAATACAAGAGGCTGATCAGGTGGGATCAGATGGGATTTAGCCATATAAACCTTCATCTTTCAAAAGTGAAATTGCTTCTTCTGTTATCAGCATCCATTAGAGAATGTATAACCATTCTTTCTCCAACCTAATTGCTGCTTTGCTAGAAGAGATTTTCCTAACAGTCACCAGGTAGATGTTTCTCTCAGTAATTTGGGAAATATAAAGCAGATATCAAACAAACAAATTGAAAGTTCAAAGAATTTTTACAAGTAGGAAAAAGAGATGCATTGATTAATGCTTTCTTTAACATTCCCATTATTTAACTTCTGTTTGAAACTAAAAAGGGAGAAAAATATAAATGAAAGAAAAAAAGAAATCTATAAACTCTTTGTTTCCCCTGAAAGATACATCTCTTTCAAATCTTTCACATGCCACGTTTGAAGCAGGTTGCAAGCATCAAATCATGTTAAGTTCGACTTACTCTAATGCAACATGAAAGATAGAGCCTGAAGTAATACATTACAACGTGACTTGTCACATGTGGGAGTTTTTAAAAGAAAGCCATTTGCTGATAAAGACAACATAATTAAACAATGGCTGGTTTGAATAAAAATGCAGTATTTTCATGATGTGTCTCTGTTTGGGATTACAAGAGACATTTTGGTCGGAGAAAAGGATCGGTTTCCTGTCTTCTGGGAAATGACTACAGTAAGAAAAGAAATGTTTGGCAGAGCAGTTGTCCTTGGCAAAGGCAGTGGTTTGAGACAGGCATTGTGTTTGAAGGAATACTTCCACCACTGCAGCAGTCAACACTAGAAGAGCAATGTTTGGGAAGGGTGCCTGTAAGTACACCATATAGCTCTGCTACCTGTGCTCATCAGGTATCTTGAGGCTCTTTATTCAGGAGCCCCAGTGCTGTGCTGTGCAGCGTGCTACGCAGGAGTTATTCTTGTAATGATTTTGGTTATCTGCAGTTATTTTCCTTGCTGGCTGTTCTTGCCTTGCCTGTTGCAGGCACTTCTCTGTGACCACAGCAGTGGGCAGGACCTGGGGATCCTCACAAAAACACACACATGGTCAGCACACACATGGGGCATGCTCCCTTTAACATGGTTTTCCGTCCCTTACTCATTCTAGTACTTTTCAAAAATCCCCTTCTTTGAAGAAAGATGCTACTTGTTTCCCAGTTGCATACAGCATTAGGTCTCACCAAGCTAAGGCTGTTCACACAAACAAGTGACCATGGAAGTTTAGGCTTGTTGAAGTAAAACTTTAAGTATTGCTCTTCCTGACAGTGCCAGCTGGTGACTCCAGCCTGTGCTGCTGTCACTTGCACTTAGAGTAAATAAAGAAGGCATGGAGTAAAGCTGAGTGGGGTGTGCAGCTGCACAAATGCCATGATATTTAATACTGGAGTTTAACACAAACTGCTGAGATAACCCAGTACAAGGGAAACATAAGCTGTACAAGAGAAGAAAGGGCAAAGGCAAAGAGGACTGCATGGGAATGAAAGATGAGCAGAAGCAGTGTTTATAGTAAGAAAAGGGATAGTGAGGGCAAGAGTTCAAGCAGAAAATACAAACATCATTAAAATAAAGGGTAAAACTCTGTTTGTTTCCACAGATGATAACGGTGATGATAAAATGATTCACAGCCTGGTATTGTTGGGAGCCCCAGAAAGGCTCTCTTCATGCAAGGAGCAAGGGTCTCACATCACATCTTTGAGGCAGCAGGGCCTCATGCCCAGGCACTGTGAGGTTGTGCTCCCAGAATGCCACTGCAAAATACTAGGAAGCTGTTTAAATGGGAAGGATTCCTCTTCTTCATTCTGAATTTAAGAAATCACAATGGAAAATTAAAGCATAGATTTTTAGCAAAGCAAACAAATGTCTTTTTGTATCAAACCCACAAAACCATCACACATCTAGAAAGTCAGTCATGATTGACAGTGTACTTAAGAGAAGACAAGCTGGCAATAGAAAAGGTTAGACTTCAAGGGCAATTTAACAGGCAGCAGAAAGACATTTGCACATGAAGTGTCTGAAACAGGAGCACAGAAGTGGAAGACAAGGATCAGCAAATCCAGCCATGGTCACTGGCAAGCATGTCACAACATTTAGTCTCTTCTCTTTTGTCCTAGAGTGACTTCATGATGCCTGTATCCCCAATCGTCTGTTCTGTATATTGTGTTCTGCACCTTTAAGGTGATTCTTAGAGTGCAATTTGTTTTGAAAACTATGTTATCTCCTCACATTCCTCTCCAGGACTCTGGCTGTGCAGCGGTGGCCCAGTCAGACTGTTGCAGGACAGAGAGCTCCTGTGCTTTGGGTTTTTTTCCCTTTTTTTTTAGTTAGTTAGTTAGTTTTAGCTAGCTAGGGCAGAGAATTGGTGGGGTTTTCCCCCTCCTTTTCCTTTTCCTTGAGACTGTTTGAAACTGCTCCGGACTGAAAAACAGAGGAGACCTGAAAGATTCCCCCCCTGCCCCCCCCCCTTTTGGGGCCTGGGACAGCGTTCTTCTCCAGCGCTGGAGGAACTGATAAAAACTGAGAAAGACGAACTGCATCTACAGCAAGGACTCTTCTCAATTTGCCATCTCACTTCAACTAAAGGTTTATTGTTTCATATTGTTTTCTTTTGTTGAATAAATAGCTTTTTTCCACTTTTCTCCAAGAAAGTCTCTTTCCGGACCAGTTGTGGGGGAGAGGTCGTTTGGGTTTGTTATTTTCAAAGGAATCCCATTCGGAGGTTTCCTCCCACAATTTGCCCTAAACCAGGACATCTTTGCAGCCCACAAAACATTTCTGTGTGCCCTATTACCAGCTAATGGGCTGCAATGAGAGAGAAAATGTCACAGGCATATCAGAGGATGAGAGCAGAAGATGGATAAAAATCATGACTAGTCTTGCAACTTGCCACAGCAGTTCAAACCTGCTGTTCTTAAGGCACAAACTTCACCTGCACTGGATATTGAAATATTTGTCTCTGAGCCTCAGTCCTCTCTGCCTTTGTGCCTACATAAAAGGAGAGAGAATCAGCTGTCATTTCAATGCTGAAGTCCTTGGGGTGGCAATGAGATGGAAAGAGTCACATGTATATTTGTCTCCAAAGGTTATGTCCTCGAGTCTTCATTTCATCATGATTGCCAGGGGTTAGAGAAAGTGTATATGTGCTTGTGTTCCAGTAACAGATTTTTTTTATTCTTAAAAACATATGATGGGTGGATAAAATTCATCTCTTATGTAAAACTGGATCACTTTAATGATGTATTTTCAGAGATGAAATTGCATCTACTCATTTAAACCAGACAAGCAATTTTAAATAAAAAATAAGAACTGGTAAATAAAAACATCTGGTAGATGATTAAGTTCCACATATTGAGCATTAGGGGTAGTTGATATAAGTCTAAGAGAGATTTTGCATTTAAGTATTATTCATTTATATATGGTTCCTGATCAAGAGCGGTAAAAAACCATGGAGGAACAGCAAAGCCATCATGAGACTTCTTTAAGAGTGGGCTTGAAATGTGCTGCTTCTTCATTTATTCCTCTTCTGTTGACTGTGATGTGATTGCAATTATCAATGAAAAATATTAGAGTCAATTCCCTCCATTTTTTTTATACTTGGTGCATTTAAATTAGACGTCTATACTGTCTTTGTGTAAGTGCGCTGGTAGGGAAAGGGGAGGAAAGATTTCAGACCATCCGGTTTTCATCAGAAGATTCCTGGGAAGAGTTGGACCCCTCTGACCTGCCACATGCTGTAGGTACTTCATCTGTGGGATGTGTCAACTTGAGAAAAAAAGTTGTTCCCAATTAGAAGTGACTGTAAATATGACAGTTTGCACACAAGAGGTACTCTCGCAATAAAAACACTACCATTAACAGTTTGGTTCCATCAAAAGCACAAAAAAGGGGCAGATTTCCACCTGACCAGCAAGCTCAGCAAGAGACCCAAGAGGACCTTTGTTATTCCTTTCATGTGAAAAAAGGCCTTGGACTACACCCAAAGGTGTGTTAAACTGCCAGCACACTCAGTACGTCTGTGTTAATTTATACATCCTTACCTTAAAATACACTCTTGACATTCCTAATTATGGAAATCATAGATCTATACAAACATGACTTATGTTATTAATGTTCTGCACACATCAGAAAGTGGGAGGCATTAGCCCTGGTGAAATGCAAGAGAGCTGATGATCCAGGTCTCTGCTGGTGAGCTGGTTGTGCACCACTTCTGTCAGTGAGAGCCAGTGAAGGGCTTTGTATGCCTGTGCTGTGGGTGCATGAGAAAAGTTCAGGGCAACAACACCACAAGGATTTTTATAGTCCTAGACCTCTAGAAATGCCTGTCAGCAAGGACTGATGTCCTATGTGCCCTTCCCTTCTCCTTCTGCCCTAGACAAGGGCATGAGGGATAAGAATGGGCTGCGGTTGCTTCTCCTGAGCTACAGTCACACTACAGCACCGCAAAGATGCACTGCTGACAACGCTGCTGAAGCCATGAAGATGCAGATGTTCACATAGACTATACAAAAGCTGAAGCAAGCAACACCCTGCTGCACTAGGACCTTTTTTGGAAACATTTGTGGGAGTGATATCTTATTTTTATCAAAAGGGGATACAACTTCATTTCAGAAGGGCAGTCTAAGCCATGGCAAAAGAAAGGTTTTGTACAATTTTTCCCCATTGTCTTTGTCTGTCAATGCTATCCCAAACTAACAGCTTCACTTGCATTGCACTTTCTCACATGGGAGCCTGAAAGGCTTTTAGCTGTGCATGTTCTTGATTATTTTTATTTTTAGGCTTCTATCCTCCAAAGCCTTATTTAAGACAATAGTAACATTAATTTTAACAGGACTGCCTTATTCGCATGATTGAGAACTACTCCAAGCCTTATCAGATTGTGTCCGAGATCCAAAGTAGAGAAGACCGTGTAAGCCAAGAGTTTGTGGACTTTAACACTTTCCTCACTTTTATGCAACTAAATCACACTATAAATAAAATAGACTAACAGGAAAATTAAACAGCCTGAGTGTAGCAAGGGGGAATATTTCAAAAACAAATATTGCTACCCATATACCTCAACAGAATGTGCTAAAGTAAACAAAATGATAGCATAATTATAGTCATTCCAGTTATGTTAATTAGGCTATATACACGCTTCATTGATAAGCAACTGTGGTGCAAAGTGCTGTAAGCCTGATATTTCCTTGGTTAGCAGCTTTGTTGTGCATATGCTGCTGTTATGATCTTACTTGCATTAATGCAGAGAAAAAAAACCCACAATCCAGACCTAAAAATAATAGTAATAATAATAATGATATGTGTCAGGGCAGGCTTAGTGCAAGGTTAAAGCTAAACAGCCCAGTGTGATGTTTCTCTCACTCTGAATTCAGGTTCCCAGAGAAGATTGCCAGCAAGGTTTCCCAAGACAGCATCCCAATAAATGCAAATACACAGCAAACATCACAGTTAGTTGTACTCCACAGAGGGAGCCTTTACACCTGTGTTTTGCTGACTCTGTAGCTATAATTTCTCAACATTCTGCAAGGTGTTTGGGATTGCAGCTGCTCAGAGTTTAACATCACATCTTTTTTAATGGAAGTATCACTTCTTTTTTTTTTGTAAGGATTTTTTTCCCTGAAGTGTAATTATTTCACAAAAACTGCTGTCAGTTTCTTAAAATATTAACTTTTGTGTGAAAAAAAATCTTTTAATGGGAAGAAATATGGCTTTGCTCATTTTTGATGATTTTTTTAATGGAGAACCTAAAATGAAGAAAAAAGTTGAAAATATTCAGAAACTCAACAGAGAAGAAAACACTGTATAAAACAATTTACAAATAGGATCAACAATTTTGACAAGACCTCTTATAGCAGGTAAAGGGCTTGTTTTTTAAAGCAAAGAAAGAAATATTTAAGCATTTGCCTCTTGAAATATCCTAGGTTCTCTCTGTTTCAATCTTAAACCTGACCTATGACATTTTAAGTCATTCTTACTATTTATTCAATATTTCTAATTTTGAACATTTCTGATTGTTGAAAAATACCCACCAACTCTGGTATTTTTACTAGTTACCTTGTGTCACTTAACTTTTGCTACTGCTTGTTTGGACTGCTACTACTGTAGTTTAGGTACATCTCTACTACTTGGTGGAAAGATCCTTGAAATAGCCCCATCCACACTGTGCCAATATTATGGCATCCCCAATGCTGTCAACAATTTTGACAACATGTTGCCATGTTGTGCAAAGGAGATATTCCTGCTTGCTGGTCTCAGTCTTTCTCCTGCAGTGCCACTTTGCACTGTCCAGGTACAACTTTACTGGAGAATTGTGCTCAAAATTAGAAATAGAAATATCAGTGAAATAGATAAGATCAGTACATGATCACATTGGAATACAAGCACTTTGATGAGGCTAGAGGAATCAAAAGATTCATTTTGAGTTGCAGTTTGAGCAAATGAGGTTATATTTTTACCTATATCGGGCAGTTTCTCTCTCTATTCTGCTGGCAGGAGTCATAACCTCTCTGTCTTGGCCTCTCAGCCACTTTGGAGAGGATACTGCTGCTTACTTCGTTTCCAGTCTCACCACCAACATTCAAAAACACATCTCAAACTTTTAAAAATTTATGAGACTAGTTAAAAAAATAAAAATACACATACAAAAGTAATAATTAATGGTCCAGTTTTATTTTCTTCAGCTGTTGATGTGGCTATTACATTTCAGGGTAATTAGTGTTTCATCGAGGAGCAGTGTACCCCAAGTAGATGTCCTGGCTTACTCAGCTCTGACAGCCAGTTGTGGACTCAGCGTTGCACAGAAAAGTTTGTGGCACAGAAAACAAACATGATAAAGACCCCCAAAGGAAGACAGTTAAAACAACTTTCAAAAACATTTGCCTTGCTGTTGCAAGCATTAAATAAAAAGAGTTACAGGCCCAATATAAAACATACTTTCGAAATCTCATTTTTCCCCTGCCCCTGCAGATTTACACTTCTCTTAATGGCTTGAAATAGTCAAGAATTAAAGTTTCTTGTCTAAGCATTTGATCTGAAATACTATATACAGATCACGTCAAACTCCTATGTCAGTTTCTTTCACCTAAAGTATCAAAAAAAAAAAAAATTCTGATCTAAACAATACCTCCAGAAAAAATGAAAGACCTCTCTAAATTCTACAAATAGTGATGTTCAATCCTGAAAGACCTTCAGCTTCACCTAAGATTTGCTGAATACAAAGAATAACTTTCAAGAGAGACTCAGTAATGCCTTTCCATGACTTCAAGACTGGAACTTGAATGTGCATGGATTTTTTCACAATATGTTATGTTTGTGGTTTTAATTATCACCATAAGCACCACAGTTAATCTGTAGTTCAACATGTGAAAATGTTTATATAGTTTTACATGCTGGCTTGGTAACACATACAAACATTTAGGTTTAAAGGACCATTGCGGGTCGAGTCCTCATCACTTTATGAACCCTTACATCAGCCATCTGGAGACCCTCCCCAACTCTTTTGCCACCTGTGACTCGGCCACCCAAGCTCTTTCTCCTTCTGACCTCACCTCCTTCAGCCAGCAAGAGAAAGAAATCCTTCTCTGTCCAAACACAGAGGAGAAGCAAAGGTGAGAGACTCAGAACGGAGGATTTCTACGGTGCTGAATCCACCAGAAATCAAGATATAAGGAGTATTCTGAAATGACCACGCTCTTCATCAATAGTTAATGCTGGAGGTGAATTTTGCCCGGCACACAAACCAGACCTTGCTGGCAAGGGATCTTCCTCTTCCCACCTGCTTATTCCAGCATATGCGTGATGCCTGGCAGAGGGGCAGAAAAAGCATGGCACAGAATAATGCAGAAAGTCTCCAAGCACTTCTCCACCAACCCAAAAGCCACATGTTGCACTGTGGTGCCAAGCGCAGGATAACCTGGTCACCATGCCATGGGAATGCCCAAGTGTCACATTTGTTACCCCCAGCCAAAGGATGACAGCTCTGTCAGAGCATTCAGCTGATTATGACTGAATATGTGAAAGCACAGATTATTACTTTACAAAGGGATCACACTGAAGAATACAAATTCAAATACTCTGAGTGATGGTGCTGCAATAGGGAGGATACTGAGGCACATCAGCAGGCACTCAGAAGAGAATGGGCTCCTATGGATGTGAGATTGTGACACCTCTGTGCTTTTACCTCTGGCACTGCTCCACAGACTAACCTGCAGATTAGATCTGTCTTTCTCTCCTCCTCACCCATCTTTTCAAGGTGGGAAGCCCAACTACTCATCCTGAGCCTAAGAGGTCCATTCACTGTCTGATGGAGGGGAGACCACTGACCTCTTCACAACTGCCCACAGTCCAGAAACCAAAAATATTAATAAAGGACAAGTCTTTATAAAGTCTGTCAGGCAGTTCTCAGCAAAGCTACTGTGGTCTGAACTTCTCATGTTGGAGTCTTATGAGGAAAAACACTGGTACTGACTTTCACCTTTTTTGTCAAATGCTTCTTTCTTGTTGACAATAGACATGGTAGAACTACAGAGGAACTTAAATTACTTGTGCTGTCCACTGCCAGTGGTCTTCTAGGTAAACTGAAAATAAACTATAAAGAAAAATTATTACAGAAAAGGGTATAAAGAAGTAATACAGTTAAAGAATACAACAAATGGAGTGGTAGGGTGTTTTTTAGCAAAGTGTTGTAAAAAGCTTTGGTATAATCAGCTACTTGTACATGGTCCCCTCAACTTTAGCATAGAGTTCAAAGGTAATGAAGCACATTTTTTTACACCATAGGCTTGATGAAATCCTCATTCTTTCTTAAAATTCTGTGCAAACCATGTGAGAAGTGTGCTGTGTATGGGGAAGCCAGTAGTAAACTATGACACATCAATAGAACTTAAAAAGCAACTTCAGAATCTAGAAGGTCAAAATGCTGCCTTCTTTTATCACAAAGGCACTATGAAACTGCTTAATACCTCCATGTCCACTCCAGCATCTCTCTGAAGCTCAGATCACACATGACACTTTAAAACAAGATTGTTCCCACTCAAAGGAGTTCTTCTAAAACACAATTCATTCAGACCCAGCAAAACCAAACCACTTCCCTGAGTATCACAAACCCTCCTAGTAGCACTGATATGATGAGAAAGGCAACATAATCTAAGTTTTCATGGAGTTTATAGAGGGCACAGTTTAAGCAGCTGTGAAGAAGTTTATTCTGTATATGCATCAAACCAATACCAGTCTTAGGTGTGTGAAAACAGCAACATCTTCATTCATACCCTGACTACTTAACACATTGAATTCATTCTGCTTCCAGATAAATCACATATTTCTAGATCTGTCTCATAACATTTTAGAAGTACTCCTTGATGAGAATGCAATAAATAAAGATTGTGCACTACTGCACATGTGTGTGGGTGTGCTCAAAGCAACTCCATATTAGTTTCAGGATAAGATTTGACTCTCCTTGTGTGTCCCTCCCAATTCCTCCATGGTTGATATGGACATATCAATGCTATTTCTTGTAACAGTTTATTCTAAGCTCCTCTTTCATTGCAGCCAACAGGCTATTTATAGAGTAACTCACTATAACAACAATAATTATTATGAGTCTAAGGTGATCCTGCACACACCTTTTTCATGCCTTTGGTGGGGTTTTTTTGCAAATAGATAGATAAATGAAATATTAATTCAACAGAAATTAATGTTATTTTTACCAGAGAAGACATCCCTTTCATTTAGCAGTTTCACATGGTCAAGTGATGGAAACTAATGAAGGCAGTACAATGCAAAGACTGACAAAAAACCCATGGGGAGTTTTCTGGGACGTTTTAAAGCTTCTAGATGTTCACAGTCAGCTGCCAGCAGTTATCACTCCACAGCAGAGCGGACAGGAGTGTGTGCCAATGAAGACCCCAACCACCACCCTCACCACAGCACAGTCACATTTGCTGGGCATTTCAGAGTGCCAACTGCAGGAACCCTGGCCCTAAGGCTCAGGCACATGCTCCTTTCCCCTGTACCACAGCAGTCCTGGCAGAAAAGAACTGGTTTGGGGGAACAGGGTGGATTTTCAAATCAGCACAGCAGCCTTCCGCTCATGTGGGCCAGCACATATTCATCATTGCATCCAGGGGATGGGGGCAGCTGGAGGAACAGAAACTCATCATGGGAGCAGGTAAAGGTAATTACCTTCTAGGCTTCCAAGCAAGATTCAGCAGAAGACCTGTATGATAACCCTTGGAGACATTTGATACAATGTCTGCACCCATTTTCTTAGGGATCAGCTCTGGACCACAAATACCATGTGGCTCTGAGGAAGACTACAGTGACTGTGCATAGGGCTGACAGAATTATGCACATCCTGATGTGGCTGGCAAATACCCAGCCATTCCAACCTTCCCTTTCAAATGATTACAAGTGTGGGCTGTTTCACATATTAAAGTCAGGCATCAGCTTCCATGATATGAACAGGTCTGGCTGCACTCTTGGGTCTGGATATGCCATCATCAGGGATCTCACATTATTTTTACCTTAGCACTATGTCAGAAAATTGCTTGGAATATATCTTATAAAGAATCTCCTGGTAGGTGAAGTTGCCCAACCATGGGAGGTACCGGAGGAAATGCAATGAGAGGATGTAGCTCATTCTGACAGTGTCATCCTGACACCTTGAAAACAAATGGCACACTGTTGTAGATGTGTTGGGGAACAACAGAGTGATGATTCATGGTGAGTCATTTCTTGTTGCCTCTTTAGGAGAGGATGGCAAAGTGTTTTCTCGTTGGCTGAGCCAAGCTAGACTAAACAGGTCAGTTATGGCAGCACCATCTTGTGGTTCCCAGTTAATATGGCCTGACCTAGGGTAATCATTAGTTGACAATTTATATTTGTACACTAGAAGTTACAATACAATTTGACTGGTGTTCTTTTAAATTTGTTAGATTTCAGTTCTTCAAAATAAATCAATCTGGAGCATGCAAACTCTGTAAACTCAGGAGGTATTGGTTCAAGACAGAGTGATAGATGGAGAATCTCATTTTTGGTTGGAAAACCAAATGTCTTCTAAGTTTTGATTTACTGCCTGCTGTGCAATTGTTACAGAGAATTTTACTGTGAATAAAGAGAAATTAAAGGACATTAGTGCTATCAGAAGACAAGGGTGAGAATAAGTGGCAAGGTTCTAAATGGGCTGACGAAGACCTGTATTTCATTTACTTTTGAGCAGAGATGGGGACAAAACCTGATCAGTACCGTTCCAGTTAAAAAGTCCTGACTGTGTGAAGGGCTTTTTAATACGCCTTTGCCCTTGCAAGTTTTCATAATATTTCTGATGCTCAGTTAATACATGTCTTCACCAGCCACTTCCAAATCAATTTAAATTTCAGAGTAAAAATTAGTTTTTACTTATCATCAAAGTAAACTTCTAACTGCATGCCGTAGAAAAAGCAGAAAAATGTTTTTGCTATCAAAGCTCATGTAAGAATTCTTCATGGGCAAGCTTACAAGGAGTATACCATCTCTTGAAACAACCTGAAACAGATGCTGAACTACTTGAGGCTTAGTTCCTTGAGGCAATTTTTGTACTGTAAAGTAGCACAACCAGATGTCACTACCTGGAAGGCCTTCAACATCCATTGTACTTAACATAATGTGAAGATGACCAAACGTTATTCAGAGCTGAAAACTAAATGCAGCAGAAAACACAATTCGCA
The DNA here is from genome assembly GCA_013397315.1 of Donacobius atricapilla. Lineage (NCBI taxonomy): Eukaryota > Metazoa > Chordata > Aves > Passeriformes > Mimidae > Donacobius > Donacobius atricapilla. The sequence continues at coordinate 272,774 of WBMY01013264.1, forward strand.
GTTAGTTCAGTAAGGTCTTCTCTGCAGAATCAGTAATGTTTGGAAGCTGACCTTTACGATGCGTGACTGATACAGCTGAAAAGTGAAGCATGGCTCCACAACATTCCATAATAAGAAAGGAAAAGACTGGAACAAAAAACTTCACTGGAAAAAGTGTTACACCTAAGTGCTGGACAATTCTGAGCTCCAAAGTTATACTTGCTGCACTGATACTGTAGTGTCATTGTCCAATAACATTTTCACTCCCTCCTAGGAAAAGGATGCAAGATCCTCTTGCATGTTCCAAATAGGGCACATGTAGACATACTGCTGTCACAGTACCTTTTGGGTTTTTCTCATTTGCATTTTACAATAACTGAAGTGAAAGAGGGTCTTTTCACCCCAATCCCACTTAGAGTCTGATGAAACATCACAATAGCATGCTTCTTTCACAGATCAAACTTTAGTATTTAAAGGAACTGCAGAAAAGTGAGATTTCCTGTGAAAAATTCTCCTCTTGGAATTTCATCTCCAATCTAATTCTTATTTCAAGTAATAGAAAATCAGGGAAAAAAATAGTTTCATTGTACAGATCACTGACTTGAAACTATTCCAAAAGCAGCCCTATGTGCTCTTCTATCATCTTGATACAAATCAGGAAAAAATGGAAGAGGCACAAAAGAAAGTTTCAATATTCTAAAATCTTATTAAAGGAAATAGAAGGTCCATTTATTTCCCTCCTTGCGATTGAAGTTCAGGGGTTAGCTATATTCATATACTATCTATTCAAATTGATTTTTTTTTAATTTAAAGAAAAACTGAAAACATTCATTTTTTATAAGCCAACCACATCAGAGAGTTTGTCAGGCTTTCTAACCAAAACCCAAGCATGATTCAAGATTGCAGGACCTCAGAAGAAACCCACTGATAATGAGTTGCCTATTGTAAGGACACCAAGGTTATTTTGTTTGTCAGAACAATGGTTTGAAGTATAACCTTATTCCCACACAAAACAGTAGAATGCATGGCGTTGTACCTCCTGCATATCACAGCAAGTCTCTGCATTGGTCATTTCCTCAGAACTCTTTTTTTCTAAGCTATAAAAAATGCTCCCAAATGAAACCCATGCCAGTGGCTCAGAACTGAGATGCAGTAATACACACAGCAGAAATCAGGGTCAGTATTAGAAGAGCATATACATCCTTAAGTGTAGCAGTGTTTAATAAATGACACTTCTAAAATACAGCAACTGAATTCTACTAGTGTTATTAGTAAGCTGTCTCCTGTACTGAAGGAACGAACAAGGACAATATTGTTACTTATAATTCAGAGCTAGCTTGTATGAAAAAGACATGTGGCATCAGGAAAATGTAATTAATTTGGTGGTGTAAGCCTTCATAAATTATCAAGTATTCCCAATAGCAGTCCTGCAAAACTTACAGAGAACATGAGCTGCCTTTAAATTACTTAGTTTGCTTGCTACCAGAATTCTTTTAAGGTGGTTAGATACCGACACAGTATTAAAAATGCTCAAACTATTGCAATGGCTGACATATTGAGCCACCTTTAATTAAGACCATAATGTTCCTTTGGGCCATACCTAAGACAGTAATCTGTGTCCAGAGGCTGTCACTCTCTTCTCTAATGGACTAGAGCACACAAAAATTAATTATAGGGGAAAGGTTGCTGCTCCAACAGGGACTGGAGATTCAAAAGCAAACGTTTTGCTGTTGATCAAAATAAGTAGCTCCTTTTGCAACAGCTAATGCAGTTTCTGTCACATAGCACTTAACCCTCTCTTCCAGCATTAATATGAGCAAATTTGTTGCCCAAGGGGAAATTTTTAGATTTTTACATATTCATTCATTTGTTCATTATGATGCCATCACAATTTTGCCTCTCCAAAAATCAAGAACAAATTTAATTTGAAAATTTCAAAAGGAAACATCAGAGATCCCAGACACCAGATTCTTTTAAGACTATGGCAATAGAAACAGACTACAGCTAAACAAAGATTTCAAAATATTTTTAACTCCTAGTTGTTTAGATTTTTAAATGTAATTACTTAGAACCTGATAATGCTTTTGTGTTTGCGTTCAGAAAATATTCAATGGTAAATAATTTTATAGGAGAGGTTGCTTGTAGACACAGTAGAATTTAAGCAAACAATATAAAATATTATTTAAAAAGAGAATTTCAAATCATGGATAGTACTGTCCACTGCCCAAGGCTGTTAAACTTGACTCTCTGAACCAGATAAAGCAAAGCTACAGGAAACAGAAAGAAAAACATTCCCTGAAAAAGATACCTTTATAGTAAACTCCAATTACTTGTGTTTATCAAAGAATCCTCTTGTGTTGTGAGCTAACCACTAAGATTTCATAACTCACCATCAAACTCACCGAAATATTCTGCTGGGTTAAAACACATCTGCACAGTGTTGACACTGTGTTTGTTCCTGCCTGCAAGAGGACTGAGGGAGAGGGAAATGTGAATTATTGCAAATATTTAAGCTGAAGCAAGGGGTTAGGGATGAAGGAGAGAAAGGCATAACCTAAGTAGTAAGCTGGAAGAGACAAATTGCTGACTAAAGGGAGGAGACAGCAATGATTGTCTTGACACAGGATAGCCCACGCAATTTTTCAACAGACAATCATCAAAATTCAGAGCAGCAACAGCCAGAACGTCTCTGCAAACCCCCTCCTCCAGCTTCAGCATACAGGCAGCTCCCATGAACCTCAGGGGAAATCTTTCAAGCACCAGTGTTCCCTATTTCAGTAACACCTGAGATGATTAAATGAACAATGAAACTCAGCTGTAAATTTGCAGCAAGGTTGCAGTCTGCAATCTGAATAGTATTAAGAGGAATGAAATAAAAATGAAATCAATGCTCACAGGATAATGTAAATCAGATGCAAATAAGCTTCCATTTTATTTGTCTTTTCTTTGTTTCTTTCTAATACTGGCATATTTATCTCATGAAGCGCTCTACATTTTGTTTAAAACCCAGTGAATCTATTATTTCAGGAGATTTCTTGGGGGATAAGGACATAGAAAGTTCCCATTCCCATGAATAAAATGAACCCATATTTTCACCTGTGAGTAAGTTCAAAATGCAAGTCAGAATTAAATATATGAATATGAAATGACAAAAATACAATTCTTATTACCAAAAAATCACAGAAGCAGATATTTGTCTATCAGGGCGTTCTTCACAAAAGCAATGCAAGTGTGGGCAGCATGGTAGCGTGCTGTAACGCCTTTTTTTACAAGCCCTTTGCCTGTAATTTCCAGATCACACAAACACATATGTGTCATATATGTATAAGTGATACATGTATCATGTATCCTCATTTTGTCTGATCAAAGTGCCTGAAAAGGTGTCCTAATCATTATCCTTTAAAGAGCAAGCTAAATGTGCAGCATGTGTCCCTAGGATCTTAAGGGTGTGGGGTTTCAGGTTTGGTTCTGCCATCAAACTATGGCACTGATTAGGTCCAATTCCTCAATGCCAATAAACCAGCTACCCAGTCTGCTGTATGGAAATATTCCACAGTTCATTTTTTTCTGAGCTGCAGTATAACACAAGCCCAGCCCTTATGAAAGCTACCTATTCATCAACCCAGATATCTGACCTGTAACCCTGAAGATAATGGCTAACAAAAAAATCAAAGACTAAAATACCTACAGAATCTCCTAATGTCTCTGTGGCATCATGTAAGTACTGCAGTCCCAATAAAACTGTTTTGAAGATAGTACTCATTCTTCAACTTCTCCAGGCCAGCCTGACACAAAACCCCTGCCAGTTGCCAGGAGCAGGCTGTAAAGTGTTAATGGGGGTTTGTGTTTTGGTAGATCTACTGCTACAGCAGATGCAATCTTTCCCATATTTCCTTAATTTCCAAAACTGGCCCCTCCTTTGATTGACCTTAAAGCATTAATCAATAGCTTAAGAAACCAGCAGGCAGCAAAATTGCTCTACATTTCTGTTCCTGTTTTCAATGGCTGAGTAACAGACAAGACCGCATAGCCAGTCCTTCAAGTCCATCATAGCTCCTGGCTTGTGGCATAGGCAAACATGACTGTGGATCAAACATTGCACCTCTGTTTCAAAAATTCAGGTTTTAACCCGAGAATAAAAACTTTCTTGGTAAAGTGTAATCTGTTCTAGGACAAACACAAAAGCAGGCCTTTGGTCTATGTGGTGTTTTTTACATTCAAATAGCCTGAACAGCTTGAGCCAACACAAGTGCTTTAAGAATGCCCTGAAAACCTCTCCTGGAGCTTGTGAGATCAATATCAATAACCAGCAGGAGAGATGTTTGAACTGAGAAAATTGGAAGCAAATCTGGTATGATACTATTTTAGTCTTTGAAGCAAAGTGTACAGCCAAGCTGGAAGCCAGGAGAGAGAACAGGAACTTCAAAGAAGTTCAAAGGAACTTCTCTTTCTTTTCACTACCACTCTTTGCTCAGTTATGTGTTTCTGCCAGAACAGCTTGTTCTGATACCTTGAAATGCACAATGGCATCATCATATTCAGAACGGGTCTCTGTCGACTGTACACACCAATAACTACCAAAATACACCAAAAATCTCTAAAAAGCAATGAGCTCCATTAGTCTGTAGTCTTCCTGTCTTCTTAGTAGACTGTCAGAAAAAATAATCCCAGACATAAAAAATACTTCCACGTTTCTCCATATCAAATTTTTTGGGATTTGTATCTTCATCTATTATCCCCAATTGAGGAAATAAAGTAATGAATGGAAAAGACCGCCAATCTATTTCATTAATGTCTCAAGTGTATGAATACACTTTCAAATTGCTTTGTTCCTACAGCCAAATAGCTGAAAATCCCGCTTTGGTTAATCTTAGCCTAAAGGGTTGCTCAAAGTCAGTCTTTTTGGTTAGCCTCCAGTATGGGAGAATAGCAAAGTGAAGTGTGAGCAGAGACACTGAGAAAGAGTGTGTGCAACAGCAGCCCAGGAAGCTGGCAGCAGCAGGGAAGCATTCCTGCTGCCCAGCCCCAAGGGAAACGGCATGGCTGAAGAGCTTTGGTCAGGAGCAAAACCAGAACAACTTTGGCCAGCCTCCACTGGACTGCCAGGAGCACTGGAGCAGCAAACAGGCAGCTCCTTCTGCTGGTTAGCCCCTGTGAAGAACTGCTTTTCTTTGTGCCACAGGTACATCCTACTTTTCCAACACCTTCACATCACCTAATTCTCTCATTTTTCTAGTCTTGAATTCTTCCTCCAGACCTTTTCACTTCCATTGAGTTATTCAAGCAGCAAAGATAAAAGGGCTCTTTCAAAACTCAGAAGGTTGCTGTGAGATTTAATACAGGCAGACAGTTTGGGCTGCTGTAGACAGAGAAGTTAGAGTGGAAGAGGGATCTACCACCCATTATCACTAACATCCTATTTCTTTGTCATTATCGCTTAATTATCTTGTCTTGTTTATTTAAACAACAAGGCAATTAAGAGGCATTGTCAATGGAACAGAACCCCGGCACAGGCGAATGGTCTCTGCTGTGAGATAAATGCCAAGATATTTAAGAGGCAGCAGCGTAACAGGAGAGAGATTGTTTCCAAAGCACTGGGCAGTGATTGCTGGAAAATGTGCGCCATTGCTACTGCAGGATACCTTACGGTCCTCCTAATTGTCATTAATTGTATGCTGCTGGCAAGTCCCTCGGTACTTTCTCTAGATATGGCTGTACCTTATGAATAAAGCTAAAATACTCTACTGGAATTTGGCATTACCAAAAGAATGTTGTAAATACCCAATTCCACAAACCAGAAAGAACTCGGAAAATAACAGCTGGAAGTAGCAGTGTTACAAGACGTACCTAAATATATTTTCATCAGGTTACTTATGGGGCCCATGGGATGGAGTAGAGGCATTGTTCTATCTCATCAGAAGAACAATTCATCTAATCTAGTGGCTGTTCTCTGACAGCACCGAAAAGCAAATTGTTCAAGGCGCATAATATCTTAGCACCAGGTAATGAAAGAACAGTATGCCTGTAGCAGAAGTTTCTACCCAAGATATAGAACTAGTGGTGTTTTCCATTCTGAAGTAGCAAGAATGATTTGTCATTTCATTGTTTATTTTAGTGTAATCATGTTAACCACCTGCACAGCTTAATGTTTTTTGAATAATTTTCATTTTGTCTGGATTTGCATCAAATAAGAGCGGAAATTTGCACCTAGTAGATGTGAGGGGAGAAGCAATCACCTTTGGTAAGCATAGAATGCTTATGGGAGAGGAGCTTGTAGGAGTGAGGATGATTTGAATGGGCTTAAGGGAAGGAAAGGAGTAGCTCTGAGGTTTGAGGAACCTTGGAAGAGAATCAGTTGAGAGCAGGCAAGATGAGCATCACATGAGGGCTGTCATGTTTTGACACTGGCTCAATGCCAGGCATCCATGAGAGTTGCTTGCTCACCCTCCCCTGCCACAGCTGGGTAGAGGAGAGAAAAAAAAAGTCAACAAACACTTAATGAATTGAGGTAAGGACTGGGAGAAATACTTCAAGGACAAAACAGGCTCAACTTAAGGTTTCACAGGGAATTTATTACTAACAGACTCAGAGGAGGATAATAAGGAGTAAAATTAGCTCTTAAAACACCTTGTTCCCCCCGGCCCCTCCCTTCTCCCCACTGACAGTGCAGGAAGACAGGGCATGGGGGGTTTTGTCCGTTCATCACCAAGATTTTCTTGCACGGCTCTGGGAGAGCAGTCCTTCCTGTGTGAGACCGTGGGGTCCCTCCTATGGGAAACAGTTCACCATTAACTTCTCTGGCGTGGGTCCAATCTCACAAGCAGCAGCCAAACCACACCTGCTGCAATGTGAGCCCTCCCACAGGCACACAGTCCTCCCAAAAGTGCTGCGATGTGGGTCTCTCTTTCCACAGGGTGCAGTCCTCCAAGGACAGGCTGCTCCAGCTTAGAAGCAGGGCCCTTCTATCCACCCGGTCTTCCACTGGATCACAGCCTCCTCCAGGCATCCACCTGCTCCAGCATGGGTACCTCCCCCATGGGCCGTGGGTGGATCTCTGCATCCCCTGTGGATCCCCACGGGCTGCAGGGGCACAGCTGCTTCACCATGGTCCTCACCACGGCTGTGGAGGAATCTCAGCTCCAGTGCCTGGAGCATCTCCTGCCCCTTCTTCTCCACGGACCTTGGTGTCATCATGTTCTTCTCCCTCACATGTTCTCACTTCCTTCTCCTCTCTGATTAGGAGCAAAAAACCTGTGACTTTGTTTTGATTTTCTTCCTAAGTATGTCATCACAGAGGTGTTACCAGCATCTCTCATAGGCCCAGTTGTGGCCAGCAGCATGTCCATCCTCAGAGCCATCAGGGATTGGCTCTGCTGGACATGGTGGAAGCTTCCAGCAGCTTCTCAAAGAAACCACCTCTGTGGTCCCCCACTACCCAAAACCATGCAAAACCAATACAGGAGCATTTCAGATATTCACACTGAGGCCTACCTTCTACCCTTTCACAAGCCTCACTCTCAGTTTTGTTGATGGAAAGGTGGTCTTTGCAGAAAAGGGTTTTCACTATGCTAGTGGAATAATGTGTATTTGTGGCAATGATTGAAAAGAATGGCCTGAAGATTCCTTTTCCAATTGTTCTTAAGGGCACAAAATGCATGTTTTGGGTTTATGTTCATTTCTGCATGACCACTTTAATAAAACAGAAATAATAACAGACTGCTCTGTGGGTTAGTGCTTTAAAAACTAATGTATTTATTTATTGATATTTTTAAGTGCTTACTTTTTTCCTTGTTGCTCTCCAGGGCCAAAGGTCCATCTCTGGCAGAAACACAGTACTTAGGAGTCCAGTTTTGAGCTTAGAAAATATAATTGCAGAAATGGTGTACACTGTGGGATAGAAACAGAGAATAAGAAATGAAGTGGAGGGATGGAAGGAGCTGGGAGCTACCAATAAAGATGCATAGTTTGTTCTTTAATACTGTTTCGATATTATACCTGTAGTTGTATATTTTCTTATTTTTTCATCACCTTTTCTCAGTGACTCCTAACACTGGGGAAATATTGGTGCTGATGTTGCATAGATTATTATGACAAATGCCACCAGCAGTTTTTCCTGCTCTCACAGATAAGCGAACTTATCTGAAGATCATGTCCAACTCCAATTATCATTACTTATTAAATCAAGTTTGACTCAGAAAAATAATTAAATGTTTAAATTAAGGCATTCTACTTTGCCACACAATTGGGTCTCTGCTGGCAAGTATATGGAACAGTTGTTAATATTGAAAATGAGATGAAAGATGTTCTAAATTTATCTCCCCAACATTTCCATTCAGCATAATAATGGACGTTTGACAGTAACGCATTGCTGTTGAGCCAGTGAAAATCATTTCTGAAATGAAGTGATCACACACCTTTGAAAGTAGTCTCATACAAACCTGGAATCAATCAGGGTAGAATAGATAAATTTTCACTCACCTGGGAGCTGTATTTTAGCTGCCTTATGGCTCAAATAAAAATGAACAATTTTCAAATGAATATAAAAATCATACTTAAAAGACCTCAAATGCAAAAGTATATATGTATTTTCCAGCATCCATATATAAATTAATATGTACCATCTGGGTTACATCTGGTGATATTAAAGTGTTGTCTCATGAGCAGAATAGGTGTGAGAACCATGAAGAAAAGCTGAGCAGTTCTGGCACTTACTGCAAAGGAGACAGCATTCATATGTAACTCCAAAAGTAAACTGCCTTGTCCCTTCACTGCTGCTGCTTTTAAATCTCTGTCTCACTGCTTTTCTCCCATATTTTTCCCTTTATTTTCATTTTATTTCCCCTAAAGATGTCCAGCAGCATCTCCATGATGCAGGCTGCCATTTCCTCTAGGTCCGGCTTTTGCAGCAGACCTTCAGTCATTTTCTGTAGTGCTTCCACAATGAACCTGACCCTCGTCCCACCATTCTCTCAAAATTCTGCTTAGAAAAGCATACACCTTTGGTTCCTCTGGCTGTCTTCAGTTTCTCAGGAAGCCTTTCCAGTGGCTTTCTATATTCCATTCTTTTCTTTCCTTTAAAGGCCATCTGGACCTCACCTTCACCTCCCTCTCTTTTGCCTCAAATTACCCATCTTCCCCAAACCATATGTGTAGCTGCTTCATTTCTTTTCCTGGTCTATCTAGACCCTTAATCATGGGCACTCTGAGGGTTCCCAGTGAGCAGTTGTTTGGGAATTTTTGTTGTCTCCTAAAACACGAAGCACCCCACAATTCTCTGGCCCCTTACAACGCCATGAGAGCTCCAGGTACCTCACCAAAGGCTGTACTATGAACACATTCAGAGCACTTTCTATAATCCCAAAGTAAAAACAGAAGACAAAATTAAATATGTCTTCATTATTGATTGTTAGAGTAATCTACATATGACCTAGGATAAGACTGTCCACAGTGTGGAAAGTGCAAGATGGAAACATGGAAAGGTGAAGGGATTACCTTATGTCATGCTATAGACCTCAGATCCTGAGGGATGGTGGACTGTACTACCTCTCAGAAGTCAGTTCTACAGCTGAAAGAGAAAAAAATTTTATCATCCTTACACACAGCTTTTTTTTTTTTTTTGTTATCAGATGAGTCAGATGAGGTGTTAATTTGATAACACTGATCTTCCCATGAAACAAGGGAGTGAATAAGATGGCCTTTCCTGCTGTGTTTCAGAATTATTCTTTGCTTCTGTGGGCTACACAGTCATACTGTGAAAATGGCCTTTTGCCATGTGCTACAGACAAATCCACCCAGTACAAGAACTTGCACATTTCAGAAGAAATGTATGTAAAAGCTCTATGCACAGATAAAATCTCAGCCACCCTGTAGTTGAGCAAAGTGCAGGAGAAGATGCCCAATATCTGATTTACCATGTGTGAAATAACGTACTTCAGAACAAGTCCTCACATGAGCAAGGGGGAACAGTGCAAAATTACTCACCTGAAGAGATTAATCTCTCTCTGTACATAAACAAAAAATATGTCCCTCTGGCTTTTCATATAGGTATGCTCATCTGTAGGATCTGCTCTCACCAATGGATCTTCAGGTTCCATGTGCAAGAATTGCAACATGTAAAAAAAGCGCCTAGAGATGTGGAGAGAAAGCATCTTTTAGCTCCGACTCACCAGATAATAAGTTATAGACAAGTCTGGCACATGTCTGTCTCTTTGAAATTGCATGTAGCAGGCCCTGGGCTTTCCTAACATGTTGAAGCTTTGGAGATCCTGTTTGTTTTCTTTAGGTCCTCTCCGGGCAGTAACATTTAGAGAAGGAAACTGTTTGTTTTTAACAACTCAAGATATTATGCCCTTTAACTTACTTGATTAAGAAAATGAAAACACTTGAAACTTCAGAAGTAGATTTTCAGACTGTCATCAACTGTGCTGAATTATGTCAAAAGGCAGGTATCTCTATCTCTGAAGGTTTCTCTGCAAAAAGCATTATATAAAGACACCGTGACAGCCCAAATTACTTCCCAACACATCCAAATGAATCAGATAGGAGGAACAACATTTTCACTGCATTTTATGTGCAAGAAACTGAGGCTTGAAGTTGAATAAAGAGACTTATCATTGTTATGGACCAAGGACTGGCCCCAGTGCCTTTGCTGTTGCTCTCAGCCCAGAGCTGGCATTTCTTTCCACATAAGACAAGCTATCTTGAATTTGGGCTCATTGCAGCAGAGAAGGATGAAATGAAAGGTGTCTCTTTCACTTGGATGAACTATGGTACAGGTGGAAAAGTTACAATATTTTTTATTTTACTTTTAAATGAAGCATTAAAAAATCTGCCAGGCAGAATATTTTTTCAGCTTTCTTTCCTAACCCTAGAGTGGCTGTAAAACCTCAGCAGTTAAAAATGTTTTCTCTGGCTCCAAGTCTAATGCATCCATAAAAATTTCATTTTAAATAAAGAAAATATGTTTTGTTCCAGCTCCAGAGTGGCTCTAAGACATTACATATTTTCTAAAAATGCATTTAATTCTCATTTAAAAAAATCCTTCAATACACCATGATGAAATAATTTGTTGAAAACTCTATATATGTTCTAATCTTCAATTTATCAACCTTAAACCAGCATTTTGGGATCTGGTAGAAGAAAAGCCTTAGACTGAAAACCTTTCATAGTTTCCCCTGACCATATGTAGTTCATGGCCTCTCTGGGGATGTATGAGGCTGGATTTTGTGTTCTGTGGAAGTAGAGCTCTCTTTGTTTTTAAGTCAAGTCCAGATATTTTTCAGAGAGTCTGAAAAGGTTTCAGACCTCATGACTAAGAAAAATGTCACCAAACACTTCTGCCTCTTTGACTAAAGCTGTGATTGTCCTCTGAGCAGAAGGGAGGCTCTCATGAGATGTGTGGCTCTTTTAGAAAGGATCCATCCTAAGAAATGAACTGCATGATTTCCATTGTTCCTTCTAAGCCCCAGTAAGGGCTCCCTCTTCAATCTTGAGCAAGTCACTTAACCATTTTCATTTCATTTCCATCTTTGCAGAACAGGAAAACTAATTTTTACTGGCCTTAAGGCATATCGTGCAGAGATCAATTCTCGTGCTTTCAGCAGGCAGCATTTTGCAAATGCCTGTTTTAATGGAGCTGCTCTGAGTGAGGACAGGATAGGAGAATGGATGCTCAGTTTGCCCATGAGGAGAGGTTGTCAGAGTTTGCAGTGCACAGAGCCTGTGCCCTCTCTCCCTGCTAGTCCCTGAGCTTTACTGTGTCCCACTGGAGGCAAGGGACAAAGACGATATTAGGGGTTACAGGGGAAGAGCTCCCTCCCAGGACGGCTATAACTATATAAAGCTGTTTCCTGCTCTGTTCTCCATTCCTAACTCTTATAAGAGCCTCCAAAACTTACTGTCTGAGAGATTACATACATTTTGGATTATTTTTCCCTTGCTCTCCCTCCTTGTTCTTGTCTAAATACTCTTCTGTGAAATTCTCCCGCAACACATCCCAGGTAGCTTGGATGTTGCCTATCACTCACAATCATGTATGCTGAGGTAACCGTCATCTCACTCTTCATTCCTCAGATAAAACACATCCCAACCAGCACAGGCTGTGGTACATATCAAGTTCATGTGGGGTTTTAAAACAAAAATTTGGGAAGGGACTGATAAGAAGAGTTGCTCAAAAGAGTACAAGAAATCATCTGAATATCTTTAGGTTCAACCAGCCCCTTCCCACTGAAGCTGACTGGGAGTATTTTGCCGATGTGGAGAGCAGGTTCCAGCTCCAACCCATCTTCCTAACTCATGCCATCAGTCAATGAGAGCTGTGGGATGAAAATGCTGCCTCACAAGAGGTAGCTCTGTCACCTCCTGTGAGCTCAGAGCACAGCAAAACTGCCCAGACAGCCTCTGCCTCTCCATGACCAAGGCACACGGCACACACAGCCAGCAGCACCCTGCTTGCAAAGGTAGACTTGCTGCCCACCACTCACAGAGCTCAGCCAGTTCCCTGCTGGAGCTCTTCTGGGCACTCCTGGAAATGGTCTGCATTTGCCTGCAAAAGTTCTTAATAACCTTTTTATATATTGAAAAAAAAAAGTGGCCAGCAAGAGCAAGTGGATTACAACCATCTACAATTGGGATATAGCCAAAGGCATACATCTTTATTTTTTGTGTAAAGTAATTTTAATTTAATGCCAGGAAGAGCCTGCTGTCATCTTCTAAGATTCTCTGTTCTGCTTACAATGAAGCAGAATAAACATGGTTAAGCAGAATCTGTTTATATTGGAAGTCTAAGGGAATAAAAATATTTTCACAGGTCTGTTAAAAAAATGTCATGGTCAGCTCTGTCTCATGCTAAAGAGCACTGATCTTAGGGATGGCCATTAAAGCCACAGTCTCTCTTTAGCAGAGAGGAGCTGGAATACTTATTTCTTCCCTGTACAAAGGACTGTCACATTCTCTCTAAAATAATGAGCATTATTTATTCATATATAAATAATTTTAGTTAAGTGCTGAATGAAGCATTGCAAACATTGTTTATTAATCAAAGACTACAGAAATGGGTCTCAGTTACCACTGTTTTTTTAGATTCCTGATTCCTGCATCCTAACCAGAAGCGTCACGTTGTCAACTTTTTGCTAGAGGTGGCTATGAGAGCTGAAGGAATAAAAGACCAGGGTGGTTTTGTGAACAGTGCACAGGGGACCCTGCATTTGCTGCTTCACCTGACTGGTTGTTTATGAGATCTCAGCAATCCCCCCATTGCCATGGGGCAGGGTGTCTGTGATGTGAACACTACCAATGGCAATACCAAATGTTGCCACTGAGAATTAATTGTCTTTTGTTACATCAATTTAATGAACTGTTTTTCAGGGACATCTGGCTTCCCTGCCTGAGGGTGGGGGAAAAGGTGGACTACCAAGAAGGCAGGAAAATGCTGCTCTTCAGCATTTTGTCTGCAAATATTCCTATTGTTATTGCCTGCTGATATGGCCCCACTCTTCTGCATGATGGATCCACACTGCTACATGTTCTCTTCCCAACTCCTCCATGCACAACTCCTCTCACATTCTTCATGTTTACACTACATTACACTGAAGAGTCCACTCAAGGCATTTCCCTGGCTTTCATGATCTCTGCTAAGCTCTTTTCTCCTCTAAGAAGACCTCACTACAGCACACAAGAAGAACACTGGCCAGAGTAGAGTGATTCTTTTCACCATTTCCTACATTAGCACAGAGGATCAGTGTCTCTCTAGGAGAAGTGGGACCTTATTTTTACTAAATGGCCTGTGAAAGCATTTCTATTAGAGATGGTTTAGTATATTATAACTAAGTGGATGGAACAGAGTGAGCATTTATTTACTCGGGAAAATTTGGATCAGACAGCACATCTGGTTTTCATTGAAATCCTCAACTTTACTAAAACAAAAAGCATCCAACTGAGTTAATAGAAACTCAAGGAAGGCAGGTGGTTGACATGATTGCAAGAGAGTTGAAACGGGATCAAAACATAAGCATCCTCCCAATTTTCAGTTCAGGTCATTCCTGGAAAGCATTTTAGCATCCAGTTTGTAGGTCTGAATGAGTAAGAGGATTGCTTGTAACTGCTGAGTGCACGAAGAATCATGTTGTTTCTCTGAAATGTTTTTGTTTCCTTTCTTTTCTTTGTAAATCTTAGTATCAGGTAGGTCACCCTCACCACTGCACAAGTGTGAAAAAATACGAGCCATTGCAGTGGGTAACACTACCACACTCAGCTTCATAGAAGCCACACCAGACAGACCAACTTCTACTTGTGCAGAGGTACAGGACATCCAACTTAGCTTTCAATCGTGGTAGTGTGTTTTCCTTTATGCATATTTTTGTAAATCCATTTGAATGGTTTGTTCATATTTCTCCCCTCAGGTGGATGGTTTTACCCAAAGTTTTCTCCTCCCTCGCCTGGTTGTCCATCACTCCCTAGACCCACCTGTTACTCCATCTACATAAATGTCAATCCTCCCTAATCCCTACCCTTTGTTCTCGAAAGTTCCCTGTCAGTCCTTGTTGTCCCAACCCCCTGCCTAAACTCCTCCCAGGAATTCCCCTATTCCACAACACCCCATGGGTCCATGTGAACCTTGCCACTCCCACTGTCTTTCCTAGTAGTTGTCATATTGCGAGCCCCTCCTTAATCTCCTCCTCATTGTATCCCTGATTGGTTGAAGAATTCTATCCTCTTCCAGTACCTCCCCCATTTAAAAGACTGTGCACAACGCTGATTTTAGGTTTTTTGTCACTGTTCCCCACCTCAGGGAATAAACTCCTTTGAGAAGCACACAGAAGGCTCCCTGTTCTTCACCTTGATCCTAGATGCTGAACCCCTGGCTGTCACTGAGAGCAGCAGCAGCCCTGCTCTGCACCGCTGCTTGGGTCAGAGCCAGACCCAGGGTGGCCACTCCTGGCACGGAGTGAGAAGTGAGGGCTAGCATGGGGGGTTTCTCCAGTGAGCCACGTCAAGAGTTTTGAGAGGGATGAATAATGCTAGGACTCAAGCCTAGCTGAGAGCTTTGTTCTGAAAGCAGTCACAATATGCAGCAGCAGCTGCTGCAGCTTCAGGAAACAACAGTGACAAAAAAAGGAATTTTCCCTCCATCTATTAGTGCTCATCACTGTCCCCAATGACACGGGATCCCAGGACAACAAAGTCCTTCTATTTCTAACAAAGTTAAACCTCCTTCATAATGTGGGAGATGTGTCCTGCATAATGTGGGAGGTGTGTCAGGCACAGTAGGCCCATTAGCAATTTGTCCTGGATATCCCACTAAATCTGGAAAACATCTATTAAGGAAACAGAGATGCTGCCATAGGAAAAAATATTGGGACTGGCAGGGATAGTTGAACATTTTTCTCAGACACCAGGTGCTTTGAAATGGTGTTTTGCACTTTTTACAGGTAGCCTTATGTCTTGGCAATGTGCTCATGTGAGAAATAATGTAAAGAGGTGCCCTTTTTGTGTATGGGCATATGTGCCTATTTTGCTGGCTGGCCTGGGCTATTAGCCCGGCCCTGATGCTGTGGGACAGTCACAATCAATTTTGTGACTGGTACCATCAAACTGATATTTCAGTTAATATTTTTCACATCAATTAAGGCTTCAATGAAAGAGTCAAATAAAGAATTAAGGCCCCTTGATCCTCAGTCCCTGCTCTAATAAAGGAGTGATTAACATTACAGTTCGTTATTATTTTCAATTTCAACTCCCATATGAAGCTAGAGGAGCTGCAGTACTAGCCAGAATCCTATTTTCTGCCTGTCAGTTAAGCAAATGAAGTCCCAAGAGTTTGACTCACCTTCATATACAAAAGAATAATCTTTATTCCAACACACCTGTGTCTTTCTTAAAATATGTCTTTATTCTGAAAAGTGACTGTCAAAAAGTTGCATCCTTTCACGCAATTAACTATTCCCTGTCTGTATATTTATCCAATGTATTTAGTACCAAAATGAATTTTTACAACACTTTTTTCTTTCACTTCTTAGTGTTGACAAAGGTATGAAAAAAAGCTGGTTTCCATTCTGACTCATGTGTCATCAAAAGAGTTGTTAACTGTTTTTCATTTCCAGGACCAAAATGTTGTCTCCTCAACTATTACTTTGCAAACTCAGAGGAAAATTTATTTGCAAAGGTTTAATTGTGAGTAGAATTTGATGTAATGAAGCTTTAATGGCAAAGCTGTTTGAGCCAGAAAATGCACAGCTTGACTTTCAGTTCCCAAGCTGAGTCTGCAAGTCAAGATGCTTCTAAACTAAGAAAATGTCATTCAAGTCACTCAGGCACAATAAATGTGAATCCCTCACCACCTTCTTTATGGTAAAGAACAGGATCATAAGAACACTAATGGAGGACTAAGACACTGATGGCTACTTCTGCATAACCAGGGTAATATTTAATGACAAGACTCAAAGAAGCACTGTGTAAATTGTCAAGCTCAGTACACACAAATGGCCAAATGTGTTTTCTTCAGAGCAGAACAACTGTGGTGCACTAAAAATGCCCTATTTTTCCAGCTCTACCGGTTTGTCTAAATCAAAATGGCTCCCTAGAAATCCTTCCCTGGCCTGTCAGGGCTGCAGTGACATTTCCACTTTTGCTCAAGAACTCATCTGGAGAGGCAAGTTCTAAGAAAGCCCTCAGGAAGTGATGGCCATAAAAATCTCTGATTTTGTGTGAAGGATAGTGAAAAGTGCCAACCAATCACGAGTTCAAGTCTGGGTGGCTGTTCTAGGTGAAAATAGTAAGTATAGCAATGTTCATTGGAGAAAATGACAAAAAAATATTGTATCAGCTGAAAGTGCTCAACCTTTCCAATTTCTCATTCACTTTACCAGTGTGGTCTGAAGATTATTTTTGAAGCAAATTCACTCAGTTTTCCTGCCTTAGGTTCTTCCTCCAGGCAAAACCAGCCCAAAAAAAGCAGCTGACACTGTTCTTGTTTACACAAGCAAATACTGAGTGTCTTGAGTCTCTTGGCCTCTGGGAATGCTTCCAGGCAGAGCCAAGCTGGTTAAACAACCATCTGAAGCATCTGAAGACAGAAGGTAAGAAGATAAGGGCAGTCTTTGATAACTGGGAAGCTCTAATTTTTGGTAGAACATTTTGTTCTGCTATTATTTGTTGCACACCACTGTTGTGTTGTTGCCAAGGATTGAGTTCACCCCTGCTGTAGCTTTGTAATTATGTGTGTGCTGTGAGTTGAATCATAGAAGAGTTTGAGTTGACAGGGACCTGGACATTTTCAACTAGGTCGGGTCGCTCAGAGCTGCCTACAGCCTGACCTTGCATGTGTCCAGAGATGGAGTATCTATCACCTCTTTGGGCACCCTGTTACAGTGTTTCATCGCTCATCACAAACGATTAATCACTCTCATATCTACTCTGAGTCTGCCCTCTTTTAGTTTTAAACCATTACCCCTTGTCCATCTCAGCAGGCCCTACTTAAAACTCTGTCCTAACCTTTCTTATAAGACCCATGTTTGTACTGAAAGGCAGCAGTAAGGTCTCCCTGGGGCCTTCTCTTCCTCAGGCTGAATGACCCCTACCTCTCAGCCTGTCCTCACAGGAGAGGTGTTCCATCCATCTGACCACTGCTCCCCTGTGGATTGCTTCAATAAGCCCATGTCCTCTACTGAGGACTCCAGAGCTGGGTGTGGCATTCCAGATGGAGTGTCATAAAAGCAGAGCAGAGGGGCAGAATCACCTCCTTGACCTGCTGGCCATGCTGCTTTAGGTGTAGCCCAGGATAAAGTTGGCTTTTCTGGGCTGTGAGCACACATTACTAGCTCATATCCAGAATGAATATCAAAGGGTACTTCAGATAGGTGCTTGCTAGTGCCATTTTTTTTTAAACAAGCACCTTAAATAGAAAGAATTAAAGGCCAGCTCTGAATCTTTTTAAATTTACTGTCATCTTGCAAATTGATGAAGATATCTTCAAAATTGTCCCATAGTAGCTCAGTTCAGCTGTTATGTAGTCAGTTGCAACTTGCCATATTTTTGCATAATTAATTTCCCCTAATATTTTGACTTCTTTGGCCAAGCATACCAATGTTACTGTATTGCTGACATATTTACTTGTTTCAAAACCTATATATAGTTCCTGGCTGGTTTAACAGTCATTTCAACAGAATAGGAGATAAACTGACCCCTGTATCTTCGAAGTGCTGCATGAGGTTTTAGCACTCATTTCTCATTAAATTCAATGACACTCAAGCTAAAAGCATGAATAGTTCCCTCTCTTCTCTGCCCTCTTACCTATGGCTAAAAGACAGGCAAGCCTGTGATCATTCTTTTCTTCAGGTGCCCCATGTTAACCTGAAACTCTGTAAATACAGTTTTTATAACCCAGTCTTTTCGAACATTAGTCCATGCAGCAGAAGGCTCTTTGTTCAGCTTCCAGGTACAGTGAGAGAAGTACTCTTGATGGATTTGTTCATAGTCTCTACATGATTGTCAGTCCTTCAGTGGTGGTCTATTATATATGCTGTGAATCGTGCCTAAAAGACACTTTACTGTATATGGATGCATTTAACTAGCATTATTTAAGTGGCACCTCAAATTTCTCAGTATTTTCTAAATGGCCACACTTCTTTTAAAAGAATTCCAAAATTGATCAATGTTGTATAAAAAAGAAAGAATGTCTATCAGCATAAAAATAGTTTCTCCATGGGGTTTGGTTTGTTTGTTTTAGTTTTTTTAATTCCTTGCATAAAAGGGATCCCAGAACAGTAATTATCAACCTTCAGCTGACATGCCCCTTTAGCCTTTTTTTTATTGCCCCTTTAACCCAAGGTCTTGCCTTTACAACAATGCTTTTACACCTGCCTAGGAGAGGAAGTGAGAGGTCCCATTTTCCCTTGTGTTGTGTTACTGAACAAGGGGACACAGAGGCTCAGAGGGATGAGCTCCTACTCAGAGCAGACTTCTAGCCCCCTGTAAGAAAAGATAAGCAGTGACTTTGCCAGCTGTTGTTGGAGGCAGCTCTGACTTATGCTTTTCCCAGCTTGCTTACCCAAGCCTATAGGGAATGAGACCTGAGCTCTGTGTCACCTACTTGCCTTGTGTGCCCAAAGAGCATCCCAAAGTGAAAGGCAGTCTCATCTAATCAAGCAGTTTTCCTCTTTCTCTCCCCTTTTCAAGAAGCAGCAACATTATTCTGTTCATGGCTGTATTTAAAATTTGTTTTGCTAATTCTGTGGCCTGACTATAAAAGAGTGAATAATAGTGAATTAGAACTGAATTATGCTAGTGCAAAAGTACAGGTGAAGCCACTGGTTTCCTGTGAAGACTGAACAGGAAACCCAGAACAGGAACACATAAGGCAAGTTCTCATCCTAAATCCAAAGTACAGCACTATACCAGCTACTGTGAAGAAAATTAACTCTATCCCAGCCGAAACCAGACAACACCCATTTCTAAAATACAGAGAGGTGATGCTATGCCCAGCAATTAAATACTTCATCACTGCAAACCTTGATAAGAATGTGCTAATTTCAGTTCAGAGTAGATGCTCAAAGGCAATAAATTATAATTCTCTATCCCACTCACATGCCTTTCATGATTACTATACTGTATTATGGAACTAATGCTAAGGCTAAGTGTTTTCTGTTCCCACAACCTTACAAAAAACCTTCTTAAACCTAACAGAAATTAAGTGTTGGTTATGAAATGTGAATTTCTGAATTCTGTTAGATAATCTCCAAAAATACTGATGGTAAACAAACAAGAGAGTCACATAAAGGAATTACAGCAATAAACAGAGAAACATTTCATTTACAATGTTTTCCTCCTGATGGTAAGAGCAAAAAACTTCCAATACTAAGAAGGAAGTATTTGTCATGAATATTATCTTTCATGTGCCTGATTGCTTCTGAACTGATCTGGAGTAGAGCCCCAGCGTTGCATTGCTTTTAAGAACAAGGGAATCCTGGTTGCCCTGAAAGCAACCTAACAGGTATTATCAAGATTGACAAAAACACCACTTTCTCTTCCGGTTTGTTTCTTGGCACTTTTGTTCTCCCGAACACTTTTCTACAACTCCTTACCCTCACACCATTATCACCCAAAAATACAAGAAACAATTGGATGTTAATATGCTTTTCTTCCCTGATCTCTCCTTTAGTCCTTCACTCAAATATCTCATACTATTGAATTAGAAATCAGTTTAAGACAAGCAGTTGTCTTGCCTTTCTATAAAACATTTTTAAAATGGATAGCACAAGAAGGAGCACTCTAGTCCTCTCACCTTATAAAAATATATTTTTCCTTCCAACTTTTCAAGTTGGTAACATTGGAGATTCATTTCCCAGTGATGGTTAACATATATAAATCCATGGCTGTTGAGCTTTGCTTCTCCCTTAAGGTATCTGCAATGTGCCTCCAGATTGCTGACTGAACTGGAAGCAGGTGCTTTGGAAATCATTTGGATTTCAATAAAGGAAGGATCGCTTTTTTGGTTAATAGATTATGTACAGATTTAAGGGGTTGAATTGGAGTCATAAACCATAGAACTTGAGGTAACAAAATTCAGATTCTTCTTTGTTCAGAGGCTTTCTGAAAGATCTTGAGCAAGCACTTTAGTCTTAGAATATAAGCATTTCCAATATCTTTAAGTGCATCAAGCTTTTTCTGTTCTTTGGGAAGTAGAATCGTCTCACAGCAGTGTTCATAATTAAATTCTCTAAAGGTCCAGAAGTGTCCAGATACTATACTGACTGACATCCCAGAAATTCTTTTGTTGGAGACTCCTTTCCTTTTCTGTGACAGTATGTGTAGGATAAGGAAACTTTTTCTTCCTCCTGGCTGCACCTCTTCTGAGTGGAATATAATGTCAGCTTCTTGGAGAAGCAGTCATTTACTGGCTCATTAAAAGTGTCTTCTTTTCCTTGAATCTAGAGCCATGCATGGGGGCAGAGACATCACATATGATCTGATTTTTTTTACAGAACCTGACAAGTCTCCCATTGTACCTATGCACTTCCTTCCACCCTACCAGTCAGCAGTACTAACCATAGCACCCATTTGGCCACTTTCTTCAGAGGGTTTTTTTCAATAGCCACCTGCAGAAATCTGTGTTTTAAAACCTCTGAAGTACTTAGGGTTTACTGTTGCCATTTCTGAAAATCATCTGACAAACTCAGCTTGCCACTAATGCCTTTTGCAGATGGAGAGGGGCAGGTAGCAAATACAAATCAAGTCTTACGACTAACAATCATTAAATAGCTTAAAAACACCCGAGTTTCTAAGATGTTTACAAATTGCAAGAGGAACATTTTGCAGAATAAAACTGCAGTCCTGGAGCTTAATACTCACTCTACTATTTCATTACTGCTCCTGTTTTATATTAGCGCACTGAGCAATTTGTATGCGTCTATGGACCTTTTAGTAACACAGACCTAAAGCAATTGCCAAGTGTTATTCAGGGCTGCTAATACGTAATAGTTCTAATGAATAATGTTTTTGTTAAGAATGTGGCAAACTGCTATTTATTCAGATGAATTCCAACCAACCATAATGCCTGGGTCTTACTTCTGAGGTATGAATGCAATAATTACCAAACACAGTTCTAAAATACAATTTGTTAACTTGGAGGAGATTGTGAGATCGTGACATACATTTTAAGTGTCCCCAAAGTTGCTTTTGGTTGGGTTTTTTTCCCCCTTGAGTCTTCATTTGTGCAAGCAGGATCTACACTTACTGAATCCACCAGCTGAGTGTCTCCACATGCATTTCTGCTGTATGCATCAAGATTCAATGACTGAACGGGCAGCAAGCAATAACGTTATACAGAAGATAAAGGAAGAAATTAATTTTTGAAACTGTCTAACTCTTTTTCATGTTTAGATTGAGGCTGAAAAGTAACTTACAGTGGGTTTGAAAATGACCTCAGAATATGTCCCAGAATCAGCAGGCCTTTTAAGTTAGCAAGAAGCAGCAGCAAAAGCAAAGGTTGTATATTGGGATGGAAAGCCACACAGTTTGCTTATGGGCCCAGGGACAGACCTGCACAGAGCTGTCAGAATCAAACAGAACCACGAGCAGCAGGCTGAGCTTGTGAGGGTGGGAAAAGAAAAACAACAGTGTTGAGGGGCGTCATTGACTAGACAGAATCAAATCAAATAAAAAATCCAGCAATTCTATATTTATTAATTTTAAGTAAGCAAGCGAGGTTGATGTCTTAATGTGGCACAGTAGATTGACAATTAATTTAAAATGTTATAAAATTATGATTAAATACTTTTATTGGCGATTAAACTAGAACTAGTTTATAGATCACTGACAAACGTGATCTGGAACAAAGTAGGTGAACTCAAAAAAAGAATAACTGAAACTAACATATTACTGAGGAACTAACATTGTTTGAGCATAAAAATATGTTAGAGACTGGCCTAAAAACTTTTAAATCACATGATTTAAATCTAAATCTAATCATGTGAATCTGAATAACTTGTATCATGTTGTATGAATTTCCCATCAGTCAGGACTGTTCAGGACATACACTTTCTTCTGTCTCTCTGCAGAGTTTCTGCTAAGTTTGTAGAGTCAGAGACATGTTTTATGCTGGCAGAGACTTATAAGCATTTCAACTTATGCATTGATAAGTGCAGAAATTTGCAGCCTCATAGCTGGGAGATAGATGATATTGCTGGTGCATTAGTATGAATATAAATGCCACACTATTTTTATCTTGATTCATCTGGGAATTTAAAGAAGAGGCAGTCTTCCCTCCTGCAGCTGAGAAAGGCCAGGAAAAAAACCTCTGGAGAATTCAAGCAGCTGGGCTGGAGAAACATTTTGATTTTGTGCAACTATAACTTCAAGCACTTGGAAAGCACAGAGAAAAGGGAGGAAAAAGACTTGGACATTTAACTATTTAGTAAAGGAAAGAAAAGTACCTTTCCAAAAGAAAGGACGGGTAGTATTTTTCTGTAGTACTTCTCTGAATGTTCTACATGGCCCTGATCTTTCCCATTATTACCGTAGAGTTTTTTAACACTAGAAGAAATGTTAAAAATAGATTTGAGTAGCTTGTCACATACACAACCACAGAAGGCAATTAACAGTTGAGGATGGCAGAATCTGCTTCATGGCAATACAGACAACAACATCTCTGTGGCTGTGATCCTGATTATGCTGAAGCCAGCTCTCCCATCTTGGGATCCACAGCAAGAATTTGAGTTTAAAAAATGTGGAAAAATTTTTAGGGAAGTTGTGTGTGTCTGTGTCCTGAATCTTTCTTCTGATTGTTCAACATTGCTCTCCCACAACCCACTAAATCAGCAAAAGTGAGGGCAAGCAAGCAGACAGATATGGACAAGAGGCTGGTGGGAAGAAGGTGGAAACTTTTAAAACTAGTTGTGCCTCTTTAAAAATACTGTCTGAAATGGCACCAGGGAAGATCTGATCTGGAGAAAGGAGTCCTCTGCATCCTCCTCCAGGAAAAGGGCAGTGATCTAGGCTTAACTTGGGAGAGTTTGGGGCTCAACTGTTCCTTGCTGCAATGTACCTTTGTGGCAATTCACTGAGTTAGAGAATGCTGTCCTCACCAGAAGAGTAAATGGTCTCATGACGTCCAGCCTTGCAAACCAGAGTTCACCCAGACGAAGCTGTGGTAGGAGAGCAGAGTGGAAAAAAGACTTAATTTTAGCAGAAAAGGTCAACTTTTGTGCATTTTTTTTTTATTAGTTTGGCATGAATGGTAAAAAAGCAATTGCTGATCTGCTTTAAAACTGACAGCCAGGTTGGCCAATTGGATACAAGTGTACAGCCCTGGGACACACAGCTTAAATATAGGTGGGATTGTGGGAAAGCCCTTCTTCCTGCTGTGGGCTTGCCATGAGGTAACATTGAGAGGGGGCAGCAGCAGGGCCCGGCTCAGGCCCCGCCGCCCCCGGGGCTGGGCTGGGGCGGCCGTGCCGGGGCTGGCCCTGGCTGGAGCCGAGCCGGGCCCTGAGCCCAGCAGATGCCGGCAGAGAAAGGGGAGCCACGGCTGCTGACATCCAGCCCATCCTACGACCTGCACCACGCTGCCGGCCGGGCCGAGGGAGATGTCCCGACACCCCTGGGGCCCCAGAGAGCAGCACCGAGCCCAGGCTGGGCCAAACCCACCTCATGAGACCGAGGGGTGGAGGGGGAGAGAAGATCCGGGCCGCCGTTTCTGAGCTTTTCTACACCTCGTGGATTTGAGGCTTTCACAGATACCATGCCTGAGACCATGTGGCCATCTGCAGACCCAGGCAGGAAATATTAACTCTGTCCTAACACAGACTGAGACTTTTTAAAACTCTAACCCTTCTCAAAGAGAGAGGAAAGGCTATATTGGAGGTGTGCAAAAGGGATAATATGAAGATATCAAAGGCAGTAAAGGAAGAGTGATGACTTAAGTGGAAGAGATGACAAGTTGCCTTAGTTCTAAGCTGTAAATCTCCTTTAATTTATGGCAACAGACTGTAATATTCCTTCAAATCATGGACTAAGAATGGGGAGATGATTTTGTGGATTCAAGCAAAGGTGTTTGATTT
Organism: Donacobius atricapilla; assembly: GCA_013397315.1. Taxonomy (NCBI): domain Eukaryota; kingdom Metazoa; phylum Chordata; class Aves; order Passeriformes; family Mimidae; genus Donacobius; species Donacobius atricapilla. The sequence goes on from WBMY01013264.1 coordinate 297,307, forward strand.
TACTGAATGGATATTGAATTAGAAACTGCCATCTAGTGATCCTATGAGATGTTTGAAGCCTCATCACCAGTGAAGAATGAGAAATCCTTTGTTGTCCAGCTGTGCATCTTTAAAAGGTGAAACCCCATGTATAAGTCCACGGCCCAGATGTAGTAATTGGAAAGACTACATTTTGGGAGGCCCACAAATGCAGACTCTCAGGCAGGCTGCCTTTGTGGGAGCTGGAAACCCCACAAACAGACTGTGTCTCTTGTGGAAAAGTTACCAGAACAAAATCAGGAGGGACTTGTTTCTCTCAAAGACTGAATGAAAGACTATTTTATAAGTGGTACTGACTTAGAGTTCTGATTTTCTGTCTCTTTACATTGTTTTGTGGAAAGGTGGACTGTTGGTCGCGGGGAGGGGAGTGCTTTAAAAATAAAAGTTTCATGGTTTTTGTTTGTTCGTCCTTTAATATGTGTTAATAAATCTAACTGTTTCTATCTTTAAGTTAAGCCTGTTTTGCCTTTCTTCTAATCCTATTCCGTAGTGATAAGGTAGACCACTACACTAAATTTAACAAAACAAATTCGGCAAATGTGAAACCACTACTTTTTTGGTGTTTCTGCCCGGTTGCGAACTTTAACCCATTACAGTTTTGTATATAGGTGCAAAAATTATTTTCTCAGTCACATTTAACTTCAAATTATGCATTACATATATTGGTATAAACTTGTCAGAACATTTTCTTGCTGGTACTTTAAACTAGAAATTAATTTAAAAAAAATCAAAAGGAACTATGAGCAAGCTATTTCTTATAAATTTTTTCTCTCTCCCTGTAAATACCAGCATGGGCTGGGGAGTCCCTCACAGCCTGTCATACTCCACTGCCCCAGCCAGGGACAGGGTGGGACAGGGGGCAGCCTGGACAGATCCAGCCCTGGGCATCAGCCACCTCCCTGGGCCAAGTGGTGGCCAGGGCTGGGAGAGGAGCTTAGGCTGTCTAGGACTACCTTCCCGTGCCTCCAAAGGAATGGACCAGCCAAGGCTGCCCTGTCTCTAAGCCAGTCCTGGGCTGTCAGCCAGATCCCCAGAGGGGGATTCTCCCATAGCCCTCACAGCCCTCTCAGAGACAGGGAATGCATTTCTTTTGCTGAGAGAAGAGGGAGGAAAAGCCCTTTTGATGCCTGTGTGATATTTGCTCTTGTGATCCATGCCATCTCAAAAGGGGAGTGAGAAGACTGAAGGGTGATAATCAACAGGGTAGAAAACATGGAAGAAAATGAGAGATTGATTAATTGCCAGAATTATGCTGCCATGAGCCCTGGAACCATTCATGTACAGCAGCCTCCAGTAGAGCTGAATCCCTCATTGCAGTACCACCTGCTACTTTCCTGAAGATTGTGGAGTGACGTGATTGGCCTATGTCATATATGTGACATTCTTTTACATCAAAAAGATGAATTTAGTAATGCCTTAGATATTCCCTAACAAAATAAAGGCCAGGTGAATTTGGGGTGTAGATCTTGCCCAGGGAAACACCAAGGATGTTTGTTTTGCCCATGAAGGTGTGACATGCCCCTCTGGACACCCACTGCACAGGTTTAGCACTCTGATGAAGTAACCACATTGTTTTCATCCTAGAGAATCCCACTCAGTACCTTCCTCAGTGTTCCCCATTCAGCACATAGCCAGGCAGTCCCACAACTACTTTAGCAGACCTCATTCAAATTAGATGCTGATCACATACTGATCACATCTTCAGTTCTCACAGAGCTCTTCTTTCTGGTCCTTTCACAGGCATTAAAAATGCCAGTTATATGGTATTCCTACCACCCCGACAATTTAACCTCTGAGGAACTGAATCACAGGTAAGTGCAAGCTTGTTCCTTTGGATGAACCCTAGAGATGATGAGGTCCTGATACTTCAGATGATACTGCAATTTTTAGCTCATAACCCATTCTCTCATGGCTCCAATCCATCAGTTCTACCTTTGTAAGCACTTTGCATCTCTGTTTGCCTGGCCTTAAGAAACTTGCATTAGGAGGCCAGAAAGCTAGAAGCAAACAGGTTAATGAGCCTCACAGGAAAATAAGGTCTTATATGGCTTGCCTAGCATAGGCAAGAGGAATCCTGTGCCGTAGATCCAGCTCTCTAAACTTGCATTTCATTGAACTGGCATGAAATAATTTCTTTGTTGCAACAGATTCAATTAGTTTCCCAAATTCTTTAACAAGGGTTTTCCAGGTAATGGCACCCTCCTTCACTGCATCATAATGGAGTGACACCAGAGCACCTGAAACATCTTCAATGTGCATAGACAGTGCAACAAAATGGTCTTAGGTGCAATCTCAATATAGAAGCTTTTAACTTTTGAAGGCTAAAAATTGAAACTTATTTTTTGGATTTTGAAAGGCCTAGTATAATTTTAATGTGTCTCATCCAACAATTTTAAATTCTTAAAGAAAGAATTTAAATTTTCCCTGTAAAATCTGCTCCCTTTGGTAATATGCATGTTATTATTATGTTCCACAAGCAAATTAAATGTGAAGGACCAATTATACACTGCCTTTTATGTTAGTGAGTAGTTTTCAAATGTGGGAAGTGGAATACGCACATTGCTTTCTGAGAGGGGAGTTTCAAGTAGTAGTTTTTTACATTCACTCCATACATATATTTCCTTAGTGGCAATGACCGTGAGGAGCTCAGACAAGAAGAGTCAGGACCTATAATCTCAAAGACAGATTTTGCAAACTTCACCCACTTGAATGTTCTTTCTTCAGTTGTGTCCAGTAAGACAAGAAACCTGAATTTGTGAGGTACTGAAGTGAAAGCCATCTGGTGAGTGAGAGAGATTTGGCATAGGAGGATTCAGGGCTTCTTGATACCACCTACACCAACAAGAATTTAAGACTCACAATGTGAGACTGATCAGGACCAATAAACTGATGGAGAGCCCTGGGTGGGCTCAGCCCCATTGCAAACAAAGGAGATAAACAGCTGGTGTCTACAGAAATGGCAGGAGAGAGGTGCAGTAGGGCTGGAGGCAGGACAGAGGGCCTGCCCTGCAGGGATGTCCCTGGAACACAGTACATGTCACCGAGGAGCAAGGGGTGTTCGAGTCCAGGGCATGTGGAAAACCCCTCAAACTGCCCTGAGGGGTCCAAGACCCTGGCTGGGACCCCAAGAAAGCACTGCCTTTGACCTTAGTCTATGGGGAAAACTTCCAACACTCATAGATGAGTTGAAAACCACAAAGATTTGAAATAAATAGTAGTTTAGTTTGTCACAGGGTGAAATTTTGTAGTTTTGGGGTTTTAGTATGGAAGTAGATCAGAGCAAGATGGAGAATTTTGGGCGGTGTCTCTTCTTCTTCTTCTTCTTCTTCTACTCCATCTTCTGCTGTGACGGTGGCACAGAGACATTGGTAGAATGGATTTGATGTTGAAATTGCGTGTCTAGAATAGGTAGTAGTTATTGGTACAAAACTGTAAATATATTACACCTTAAGAGTTAATTGGATTAGAAATCTTTAAAATGACCTTGAACTCTCTGTCCGTGTTCCTGTAGCTGCATTTTCTTTAGCGCGCTGAGTCTGCTGTAAGGCCTTGAGATAAGAAATAGAATAAACACCTTTGAAGATCAAAGCCACAAGTTCCATCTCATCTTTTAAACCCAGAACTTTGAAAGGAGAAAACCCCTAATTAGGGGGTTGATGGGGTGAAAATCCCATTAATGGGGAGCTGTTCAGCTCCTGGCACTCCATCTGACAGCAGCATGGTGGGCCTGCCGAGTGAAAGAGGTATGTCCTCCTAACATGCCAGGTGTGAGTCAACACCTGTATACCCTTTGAAATGGTTCCTCCGTCTCCATGCCACGGAAAAGTTGTACACAACATGGAATATGCAGAGTGACAGCAGTTGGCAGCCGCTTAAGCCCAGGCAACTATTTCATCATTAGTCTGAGTGCACAGTCAGTGCAAACTGATCACGTTTATTGCTGATTTTGTTTATACTTCTGTATACTAATGGGTTTGCAGCCAAGAGTAACTCCCTTGTTCAGACCCAACTCATTTGCAGCAGAAGTGATCCTCAACTCTGCTGCATCTGTGTGCACCCTTCCGAAAACAGAGGGTGGGTGGCAACAGCATTGGGAGCAGTGCCAATCTTGCCTTGCCAACATGGATGTGTACTCTAAAATATCCAGAGCTACTGTACACAGGGAACTGTGGTAAAAAGGACAAGCAGATGTGATTTACCTAATTGATGGCCTAATTAAGATCTGAAGAAGAGGTGGGTGATTTAGTGCTGTTGGAAAACAAGTTATTGAAAGGATTGAAAATTGATATAAAAGGTCTCAGTGGTGTTTAATAAACAGAATTCACTCAAAAATGTTTTTAAGTGTTCCAGATCTCATTTTCTACAACAGCTCTGCCAGACTATGATCACCATGTTCAGTACAGAGCCAAGAGAGCACAGCTGGAGTGAGTGGGGGTTGCCACTGTTTTCTTGCTCTCCTCTGTTTGACTGTGATGCCTGTCCTTTAGACTGTGGCATTAGTCAGTAGAAAAAATAGTGTGCAACATGTCTCCCACTGCAGTGAAATTCCCACATTCATTATAACATGTTTTGTCCAGCAATTTCCACTCAGTTGCATTTTTAAGTGCTTCAAAACAAGTCACTCTGGGCTGGATGAGGTTTAAAGAGCAGAGAATTGTAATGCTGACCCCTGAGGTGATCCTCCTGGAGTTTACCTCCTCCTTCTATTTGCCCATTTGCCACTTTTTAATTTTCTTTTTTCTCTTTTCCATAGAAAGGAGTAAACTGCTGGATCTTCCAGAGTGTTGCCAATTTCTATCCATTAGTCATAAGGTGGTGCTGCACCACAAGGGAAGCGGGATGGCTCTAGGCCAATCTTGCTCTTAGATGTCTAAACCAGATATTTGGGCAGGGGAGGCTGGGAAGAGAAAACTTCTCCTTGATTGTTTGGAAACTCAGTAGGTATTTTTTTAAAAGATGGTCTTGAGATAAGTGAGGAGCAAAGGCAATGTGTAGGTGACAAGGAAGGATCTTGCACAGTCTGAGTCACTTAGCAGTTTGCCCAACGGGAAAGGAAAACATTCAGTCCAGGGAATCACGGGTAATGGGATCGCTGACAGACTTACCTTTGAAGTCAGCTTTGGTGCCACAACTGGGCAAAGGAGGGGAATGTGAGTGACAGCAAATCTGCCTTCCTGTGTAAAATGATCCTACTTGCAAGTCACCTCTCATTTTGTATCTGGATAGCTCATCAAGCTATGTCATGTTCATACCATGCTTGTGTAGAGGAGGGATCCCAAGCCTACGGGATACTGCCTTAGCCACCATCAGCAAAGAATGGTCATCTCTTATCACTTAGAAAGAGAGATTATTAAAGGATCTGGTTTCCTAAAAATAGAGTCTGCAGGTGTTTTGCAAATCCAGCTTCCCACACAGACACAAAGGGTTTGATCCTTCTGGATTGATTCAATCAAATTTGACACAGATGTAGGGATTCAAAGGTAATTAACATCTTAAAAAAAAATATGAGAAGTTAGGGAGAGAGCCTCTATGAGATAGCCATGTGAAAACAACCAAAGAATCTATTCTGAACAGAGACTTCATGATTCTATCATTGGGGGGGGGG
>WBMY01013264.1:302966-316275 GCA_013397315.1 Donacobius atricapilla
GGGGGGGGGGAAGGGAAAAAAGACCCAACAAGCAAGAAACAATTTTCCCAAAAATATCAATCAAAATAGCACCTTCTTGGATACCAAACTCAATTATAAGACATAGCTTAGTAGAAACTCTGACTCCAGTAGCTCAGGTGTTCACAAGCTAGTTTGTTCTCTGTGGGAAGCTTTCTTCGTTGAACCTGCTTCCTCCACTTGTGATGGGATTTTCACCCTGATATTCCGCTAATTAGGGGGTTTTTGTCTCTCAGAGTCCTGTACTAGGGTTTAAAAGATGAGATGGAACCTGCAGCTCGGTCTTCAAAGGCGTTTATTCTATTTCTTATCTCAAGGTCTTACAGCAGTCTCAGTGCGCTGAAGAAAAGCAGCTACAGGAACATGGACGGAGAGTCCAAGATCGTTTTTAAAGATTTCTAATCCAATTAACTCTAAAAACGTACTATATTTACAGTTTTGTGCCAATTACTGTCACCTATTCTAAACACGCAATTTCTACCTTGAATCCATTCTACCAATGTCATTGTGCCACCGTCACAGCAGGAAATGGAGTAGATGAAGAACACGAGACACCGCCCAAAATTCTCCATCTTGCTCTGATCTACCTCCATACTAAAACCCCCAAACTACAAATTTTCACCCTGTGACAAACTAAACTACTATTTATTTTAATTTTTTGTTGTTTTCAATTCATCTATGAGTGTTGGAAATTTTCCCCATAGACTAAGGTCAAAGACAGTGCTTTCCTGGGGTCCCAGCGAGGGTCTTGGATCCCTCAGGGCAGTTTGAGGGGTTTTCCACATGCCCTGGACTCCAAAATGCTTGGTCAAAAAAACGTGTTAATGATCTTCCCAGTATAGCGCTTGCCTTTAAAGACTTAAAGATTTTTACAGGAAAGGCCTTGAAAGAGTGAATGAAAAATATACTTTGCTGATGGTTGAAATTAGTTGTGGTTTAGGTTGATTTTATTTTAGTTTTATGACAAAGAAGTCTGAAATACTTCGATGTATTTTCTTGTACATTTGTACTGGGAAATGAAATGTAATAAATCTCCGAATAAGCATTATCCAATCATGGTTTTATAAGTCTGTAGAGATCTAGCTCACAAAATAAATGAGCACAATATCACTGAGTGCTGGATTTTGTTCAAATTCAGCTGAAAGATGCAAAACCATAATGAGATCTGCTAACTTAAGCAAGAAGGACATTAGTATCCAGCCTTCTCTTCTGCATCCTTTTCAGGAAGCCTCTGAAGTTCTGATCTTCAAAAATATAGCCTGTCTACTTCTGATGCAAAACTGTTGATGTGGCTTCATCATGGGTTTTGAAGTGAACCAAGGTGTTCATTTTATTCTCTTGCTATTTGTACCCAGTTGAGAACTGATCTCATTCAGCACAATAGAAATGCCACTTTTCAGGTGATCAGAAAGATTTAAACAGGAAGCAGAGTAGTTTTTCCTTTTCATCTTTTTTTTTCTTTTTTTTTTGTGTGTGTGTGTTGGCAGATATGTCTACTCCTCTCACTTGCTGCTTTATCTTGGAGGTGCCTGAGGTACTGAGGACACTAAGTGCCTGACACTGGGAATTGCCAAGATGCCATCAGCACCAAACAAATACCTGTCTCTGAAGTCCTGGCAGAACTCCCCAAGTAGGCAACAATCAAGCCTCCATGGGTTGGTACCAATGCTCTAGCTCCAAAAAATGGGGTTTGGCCCTCCAGTTTCTGCCACTTAAAACCCCATGAAATCTGTTTCTTTTCAGCCATCACTGTTGACTAGACTCTAAGTCAAATTTATGATTTTCCATCCAAGCTCTTGATTTGCTTCCCCAACAACATTGAAAGCACTAAGTATGTGCTTTGGCTACTCACTTAGTGACTAAGATCTCATATACAATATCATCTGACACATTGCACAGCTGGGCACACACCTCCAATGGGATCTTCCAGTCCAGCCATTACATATCAAAAAAATCTATAGTAATTGTCCCTTCAAACGAGAACAGCTTTCCACACATCCCTAAGACCACCAAAACCAGAACTCATTGGATCTGAAAACCCTCAGAGTGCCCATTTGCTCAGATTTGGAAAGATTTTGAATGGTGCAGGTCATATTAACTGAAGCTGTGACTGTCTGGACAACAGAGGATTGAGGAGGTATTGAAGGGAACAGCCCTATATAAAAAAAGGTAACATTTCAAAAATACCTTAATTCTGCTGGAAGTCAAGCACATTTCCTCCATGCTCATCTCCAGTGAGAGATACCCTGGAATTTTTCCCCCTGAAACACTAACTAGTCTTCTATAAGAGAAAGCCCACTTGACTTTGAAGGGGTAAGTATGCTTAAATTTGTTGCAGGCTTCAGTACCTCTGAGGGTCCTAATGCCTAGAAATTATTTTTATTCATTTAAAATGAAATAAAAAATTTTAAAAAAATCAATACAGCTGAAAAAAAGAGATGGAGAGTTCTGTAACCTCCTCACTCTCCCTACGGTGTTTCATCTTCAACCTAACAGGATCGCCCTTATCTTTTTTTCTGGAGAAAATTATGGTTTCATTCAAAGTAAAGTAGAATTTGACACATGGTCTGGAAAAGGCAAAAAATATTGCTCCCATAACCGCGTCTGTTGTGAGTTAGGACTGTCGGTGTGTTTGTTTGCATATTTTGCCAGCAGTGTATATGGAGAAAAGCTCCAATGAAAGTGCTGTCACAGAACAACTTATTACTGCACCACAGGGTATGACTGCAGCAAAGATGCCGTGTTTCACCAGCCCCAGGAACACTGCAGTGGAGACCCTGAGTTACACTTTGTCACACGAGAGGAGTGTTTAGCTGGCGGCCCGTGCTGATATCCGTGCTTCCACATCTTCCACACCGCTACTTATATTTTAGCCCTGCTGAGCCTACTGAAGATGCATCTGCCACACTTCCGTTAGACATGTACTCTTGCAGTTACCCTGCAAGAGTAGCATAGGCTGATCCATGAGAGCACAGATTTAGTGTTTTGAGACAATTTTCCTTGTCGTTTGTGGAAACAGGAAGCTCAAGGAACAAATATGTTGTCCAGCCAACTTGCATCAATAGACAAAATACTGTAACCTTGGTTGTTCAGCCTATGGTTATCTCTGTGCTATTCAGCTAAATATTTCCCAAAATATTGAAATATTTCTGGGAAATGCTTGTCACCACTATTTGGTTTAGGTCCTACAAATCCTTCTTAATCTTCATACAATTTCCCCACATTTCAAATGTATTAGCTCCTATGGCAATGGGATGTCACTGGCATGGGAAAGCTCAGTGACATTCATAATAACCCTTACTTAGGGGGAATTATAGAGTCCATTTATAAAATAAAAAGTAATTAACACTATGGTTTGTCAAATAAAGAAAGTATTTATGGGCCAGGTTTGGATCTGGTGATGTGGGTGGGAATTTTGCTACTGCCTTGAGTTGTATCCAGCATCGTCCTTATGCTGCACACCATATGTCTTGCTAACCACCACACAATCCCTCACCCCAAACTGCTACCTCCTCTATTTTTTTGGAAGAATATCTATGAAGACAGACTCATGCAAAGTACCCTCATTGTTTATGAAAAAGACATAATTATTTTTAGGAGTTCCTCAGTGATAGGAAAATCTAGATTTCAGACAGAGATGCCAGATGATCTAGTCATTGATTTCTGAAAAAAGATTTCTGCAGGTACTGCACTCTCTTCTGTTTTATGTCTCTGCACCCGCCTCTCACTGACTCCTGGCTGCCATTTTAAAGAATAGTATGGAAATTATTTCAGACATGTAGAAGACGGGGTGTGATTCAGTTTGAGATCTCAGTGGGCTGCAGGGATGAAAGTGGCAATTGTGAAAAGTCTTCCTACACATTTTCCATATATTTTACATGTCATCCCACAAAAGGAATGAAAATAGAAGAGTCCATTTTACCAAAGCTGTGAGAAGAAGAGTATAGAAACCAAAAAGGTGAGTAAAATATACCAGAATGCCTCCATTTCCCAAAAGCCATTCCAGAAAATGGACAAGAAGCAGTCATCTTCCACACAGAATATTTCTTAAAACCTCTGCCCCTAATCCAATTCCTTCATCATGTACTGTGTGCAATCAATGTGCTCAGGATAGGGAAATAATTCAGAAAGAGTAAGATAACTCCCTAAGAAAATGCAAGAAGTCTAAACGTGGAATCCATAGCCAGTGGTAATTTTAAAAACTGGATTTGGGCTTGTGTGAACTGGCAGTTCAATATTACTGGAGTTTTGAACAAGGTACTTTTGGAGGAGATTGGAAGTGAGTGAGGGAGTGGCCCCATGTACTGCAAAGAAAAAAGACTTGGATAAAATAAACCTGATATATTGATTTAAAAGGTAATTTCCTCATGAGACCCTTCTACACTACATTATTTTAGGCATTAGGGAATTTCTGATGATCCTGTACTGATAGAAATATAGATAGACACATTGAAGTGTGTGAGAAAGGCATCAGGATGACCATGTGAAAAGAACTTTTTTCTGCAATGCCCTCAGATGAAAAACAGTGCCTGAAGGACACTGGCATCTTAAAGCCGCTCTGAGCTAATTTCCAGCGTCCTACTGGGACATCTAGGGTGGGGAGCTCTATATATGAAGGCAACCAAGGATCTTATGGAGGGATCATATTAAACCTCTAGCAGCAGCATGTGTTTGTCGAGACCCAGCTTTGTGGTTGCAAAGGGTGCTAAATTTTAGAAATTCAGTGCTAACTAGGGAAGGCTACAAGAAGTTTTAATGTCTTACATTAACTTTCGCCTGAACTCTATTCAGCTCTGCCTGACTCTTTATGCAATATGGGACATATTGATATGTGTCAGTTCTGTCTGGAGGGATGTACCAAAAATATATCAATCTTGGTACATGATGAGACTGAATTGAATATTAAATTGTTATTCTACATAGGCAACACATTGCCTAGATTGACTCACACATACAAAAAGAAATGTCTGACTTAATTTCTGTGCTTTTTATGTAATTTTTGCGCATTTCTGTAATTTCAGGAAGAATCTGGTCTACTTTCACAGCTGAAGTTTGTTTCTTGTGAAAGAGGAACAGTGACATCCTGTGGTTCTACTATAGTAAAAACATTTTATTGCTACCCTTTCTTGGATGTATATTCTCTTTTTTTATATAACTTAGCAAGAATAGAACCTAATTTTTGGCTATATATATATAAAAAAGGTAATAGATAGCACTTTACTTGGCAATAATCTTTCTGTATATGTTGGATACAGGCATGAAGAAATTGAAGATATTTAATACATGTGACATTTTAGCTTCATGCTAATCAAAATAGAGTTATTTTAAATGATAATAATAAAAAATAAAATAATTTAGAAACATATTTAAAAATAGGTATGAAAAGTGGCTTTTGAAAAACAAAGTCTCATCAGACCTACGGTTTAAGCCTTTCTTTCATGAGAACCTTTTGGTCTTTGGTAATTCTTTGATTATCACTGCTACCAGAATGTATTTGAAGGAATAGATTTTATTCAGAATATGATGACATGTCTCCAGGGTAAGCTGAGAGCACCAGCAAATGTAATAACTAAGCAAAACATGATCATATTCAAGAAGGAAAAAAAAAATGAACTTGATATATTGATTTTAAAAGTAATTTTCTCATGAGACCCTTTTACACTACATTATTTTGGTCATTATGGAACTCCTGATGATCCTGTACTGATAGAAATAGTATCTTTAGACAGAGCTGTAAGATTTTCAGATAATGTACCAAAATTTACACTAACAGAACTTCAGAAAGGCCTTGTAATAGTAGCATAATAATTTTCTGTAGAGGAAAAGAACCGCAGAACTCCTTCCCTTTGGCATAAACTTAGTGTCATATACTGGTGACATCCTGAAGAACTTGTCTTAAGACTCTATTTTCTTATCAGATGTATAAATCAGAAAGATTGTTTCTTCAGTTGTCTTCACATCAGCTTCACACTCTAGATTTTCTTCCTAATATATTTTGCTCTATTTGCACATTTGTCAGTTGTGACGTTGTCCCTTAAAATTAGTTTGCTTTTATTAAGATTCTCAGAGACAGCCACTGGAGCTGTTACATTACAGCTCTCTAGTTACTGCTACGGCTCTTGACTGTGGCAGGAATACAAAGAGCAAACATTCTCCTTTCCCAACTTCTCAAACACAAATGGCCGAGTGAATGGGTGACAGTGATGAAGGATGAAGTTGGAATAGAAAACAAACCTGTTCAGACAGAAAGGCTGAAATGTGTTTCTTGAGCATAAGTGATTTTCTCCAGGGCTTCAATTTCATGACTTTTTTTCCCCTTGAATGCAAACAACCTCCAAAGGCAGAAATGTGTTTATAGGAAAGAGGATACCTCAATGTGATGTCAATGTTGTGCATGATGCAGACATTCATGATGGAAGACAAGGATGCCAAGCCTTAAGCTATAAAGAAAGCACTGTTGACAATACATTATTTACCTTTCTTATCATTCAAAAGGTGTGTACTCAGATAGGCATCATTCTTTAAATATAAAGAAAAAAAAAAAGTAAATCCCCACATACAGCACAGAAATTGTTCACTGAAATTGCTAATTTCAGAGACAAAAAAATACACCATATAACATTTGCATGTATTTCATTATGTTTGACTGGCATATGGTGATCCATAAGCTTGCTGCTAATATAAGAGCCTGTGTTTTTTAATTAAATTGGTGGTCTTAAAAAAGGTACCTAGTCTCCTGAGTAAGGTATAATCTTTTCAATTTTGAATATTGCATGGTCTCACACCAGCACTGCAGTAGTCCTAAAATTGCTTCAGCCTCTAGAAGTTGCTTCAGAATAATTTTTAAATATAGGCTTGTAAAATCATAGTAAAGGACAAAGTAAAACTTAAGCAGGGATTTCCCCAAAGAAAAATGAAACAAAGAACAGCACGGGCTATAATTCAAATTGTCAATTAGATTTGACTCAGAGGAGTTTGAAAATTAAGTTTTTAATTTCTATAGATTCCTTCCACTAATCTGTTTGTGAACTTTAGACTGTCAGCTGAGAAACAAAAAGATAGAAAAACTAGACTCTTTTGAACCAGAGATTTAATAACTCCCCCCGGTCACAGTGCTCATTATAAAGGGAATGAAGTGCTGGTTCTTGGGCAACACAGCAAACATCTGCATCCTGAAACAAGCCAGGTGCTCTAAATCAGGGCAAAACCAAGGCAGCCCAAGCAGCAAAATCTGAGCATGTCCTGTGTCTCTCCAGCCTGCCTGAGTCCCTGCTATGATTGTGTCTACAGCTGGAGCGACCTCCCAACTGAATAAGCACACCTGGAAACACTGATGGGCAGCAGCTGTCTGGCACCCACAGCAAAATTCCCAGCAGGCATCAGGTGTTTGCCTGACTTTTCCTAGGGGAGCTGGATGCATGTGCACTGTGCAAGCTTTAAAATGTCATTGTTAGTTTGTGTGTCAGTGAATAACATTTAGGTCTTGAATTGAAATGACAAGGGAAAGAAACATTCTGCACGAGGTTCTGCTATTGGCAAAAATACTCACTGCATTTTTATTGTGAATTTCCTTTCTGTAAATCCTTCCAGCCTCTCTCCTTGTGAACAACAAAATGTTACCTTACAAATAGCTGAAAACTGTGCACACCTATCACTATAAGCAATGCATCATCTTCTTTATATTCCCTTTCCCAGACAGTGCTTTACCAAAATATAAAACTGATTTTCATGCATTTCTTCAAATACTTCTATATAACAGCAGTTTACGTGAACTGCTTATCTGCTCTGTTCTTCCAAGCCTGCCTTTGCTCACCAAAGCCATATAGTACCTGCTTCCTGACTCCTAAAATGAAGAGAAGCTTTCAAGAGAATCACTATAGGAGATGCCTATTTACACAGGGGTTTGTATACCTATATACTTTTTAATATCAGCAGTGCATGTGTAGGAGTATTTACATCCCTGCAGATACCCTCTTGAACAAAAGCTTTCTCACTTGAATGTTTGCAAGCCAAAGGCAGAGCAAATGCCACCAAAGGCTGCTTTTATGAATGGGGATCATGTGGTTTTATTTTACTCCAAAGGTTTATGCATCTGGGAACTATGTTGCATTGCTTGAATGGTGCATTTTTGCTTTGATATGATTTCATCCTCAGCTTGGTCCAGGAGTCATGTATTAAACACTTGCTTTCTTTCACTAGGTGAAAAAAGCATTGGTTTTGTTCATAAATACTGTGTCCCAGTCCATAAATGCACAACAGGTATTTTACAACTTCTAAAAAAAAATCACCTTTTGGGTAAATCATACGTAAGAAAGAGTATTCCCTGGACTATCCCAGGCATGTCCTCTTTTTACCTCCATAATGAATCTTAGGATGTAGGAAGTCCAAAAGCAACCAGAAATCCTACACTGTGTACATGTGTAACTTGCCTGATTCCCCCAGTAGTTTATAGACTGCACAGATGACAGGGTAAACACAGTGTGTACTGGATCCATCTGACTGACTGTGTGTGCACAGCTGCACAGCACATGCGGAGCACATCAGACATGCTGAGCTTGGGATGCACTTCCAGTTCATATATAGGCCACCTGCGTGGTTCATGCACACATACTTCTGGCCAGGAAACCCTTGTCACAAATACAGCAGTCCTAATCTAATCCAGGAGCAGATCTGGAAACAAGTGCCAATCACCATTATTCTTCTGCTTCCTCCCTCTGGCATGTCTTTGGCATTGCAGATCAGAGATGAACTCCTACCTGTACACACTGAACTCTTATGTTTATCTGTTTTGTAACATTGCTATTCAAAAGGTTTCCCACCTTTCTCAATTTTAATTCATTGTGACTTCAAAATTTATTAGCTCTATATCATATTTTAATGGTGCCTATATGAAAGGAAATAGTTAATGCATTTATTTTCTAGAGACTGTACTTGGCATTCCCAAAAGGGGTTTCCAACTCCATGTTCCTAATCATCTGAGAGCTACCAGCAGCCAGAAACCTAATAGTTTTACACAGGCAGACATGGTTCTACTTCTGCATCCAGAGCCCAGGATCAGTCACGAAGAATCAGTTAAATGCAACGTCTCCAGCAGAGCTTAGCTGTGCACTGGCAAAGCCACTCTGAAACCCTTTGCCACACTGAAAGCCTCCTGTAAATTATTTGGCTTGTCTTTGACCATTTCACTGGATTACTTGATATAAACACTAAGCATTTGTTGCTTGCTGTTACACAGTCATCTCCAATTAGTCATCCACAAATTAGTGGTCAAAGTAAACTAATGCTTTGTTGGTCTTTTCCTCTGGTTTTGTTTTCACTGATGAGAAGAACCTGCTTGTTACGGATGGATGAGTTTTTCTCTGAATTTCTGCTTTTCCTTAGGATGTTGTCTACAGAATTGGACTGTGGTTTAATTTGACCTCAGCTCTGGATTTCTGTCCTGTAAAAGAGATTCTTATTTGATTTAACCTTTGCCTACATTTGCACATGACTTTTGGATGAGACTTTTTTTTCTTAAATGGTATTTAACACCAGATTATAAAGACGTCTTTCAGCCTTAGAGTCCCATAAGCAAATATTTGCCAGAATTACAATTATTCATCAGCCTTTCCAGGAAGTAAGTACCATAAAGTGTGCGGCACTGCACCTAGATTTATATCAGCTGCTCATGTTACAAATTTAATTTTAAAAAACTCTATATGCACATACATATCAATATGCAATGTTTTTCAAGAAAAATAGTACAGTTTGATGCAGCTTAATAAGCAGTAAAACAGATGATATTACAGTAAAATTGCTACAACTCATCCTAGAACTTAAAAGCATTGAAAAGCTAGACCTACCAAGGGAACCTTGACTGTGATTCATATCTCCCTAAGTCACCTGGCTGTATCGCAATGATCACAGTCTGTAAGTGAAAGGTCTGTACTACAGACACGTGAGTTTTCTCTCAGAGGTGGAACATTGTGCTCTCAGTGTGTGCAGCAATGGTAGTAAGTCAAGGGATAAAAATTAAGATGTTCTCTTGGCAGCAGAGATCTAGAAGCTTTGGTAATGTTATTTCAGAGTTAAGGGTAGCCTCAATAGCTCCACCTCATTAGATTTTCATCATTGCTAAAGGATATGGATCAACAACATGGGTATTTTCTGGAGAAGGTGGATCTGGTATGGCAGGAGGTAGAATACTTTAATGACTCTGGTAGTGCTGCTAGTGAATACATAAACAGTAAGTGTTGCTAAAATATCAGAATGATTTTATTTTAATTATCCAACCTATTTTAATGTAATTTGTGTATGAATAGCAAAGATTATTATCATGTAACACCTGGTTTTGTAAGGAAGTCCTCATGAAATTCAGCAAGGGCAGGTACAAAGTGCTGCACATGGGAAGGAACAACTCCATGCACTACTGCAGTCTAGGAACAACCCTGCTAGAAATCAGTGTTGTGAAGGGGACCTGGGGTCCTGCTGGACATCAAGTTGAACATGAGGCAATAAGGTGCCCTAAAATGGCACATAGTAGCCTGGGCTGCATTAGGCAAACCATTACCAACAGGTCGAGGAAGGTCATCCTGCCTCTCTATTTGGCAGTAGTGAAGCCACACTTGGAGTGCTGTGCCCAGATCTGGGCTCCTCAGTATGACAGAGACATGGACATACTGGAGAGAGTGCAATAAAGGGCCATAAAGATGATTAAGCATCTGGAGTATCCCTCCTATGAGGAAAGGCTGAGAGAGCTGGGACTTTTTACCCAGAAGAGAAGGCTCAAGAGGGACCTTATCAATGGCTATAGGATCTTTTCAGCAGTGCCCAGTGACAGGACCAGAAGAAAAGGCACAGAGTGAAGCACAGGAGGTTCCCTCTGAATGGCAGGAAACACTCTTTTACTGTCAGGATGACCAAGCAGTTACACAGGTTGCCCAGAGAGGTTGTGAAGTCTCCCTCTTTGAAGACATTCAAAAGCTATCTAGACACAGTCCTGGGCAACTGGCTCTGGGTGGCCCTGCTTGAGTGGGGTGACCTGAACCAGATGACCTCTAGAGGTCCTGCCAACTTCAGCCATCTGTGATTTTTGAAAAGAGATGAAAACTTTGCCATTTTTAGTACTCCACCATTCCTTTTAATCATAAAGAGGGGTTGCTCATAAGAGCTGCAACTACAGGAAGGGACATGTCAATGTAGAAAAATTTTAAGAAAGCTCAGGTCTCCAATCCCTGCAGCTCACGACCCAGCAGTTAGTCAGGCACACCCAAGGACCACTGCAGTGTTTTCCTCACTGTTGTTTCTAGCCCTTATGCTGCTGGCACGTCTGCTTGCTCAGGGGAAAGAGCAGCACTTATGCAGTGAGCACGACGAAAGTAACCCGAGGGAATGGGACCCCAGCATAAAGAACATGCTGTTTCACTTAGATACTTTTTCAGGAAAATGAAAAAAACTTAAAACAACATGTATGCCATCGAAGCAGTTTCCTTTGGATTAAAAACAGAACATTAGACACATATTTAATCAGTTTTGTTGTCCCTGGGGGTGTTAATATTTGGCACTCTTCTTTCAATTAAGAGCTGGTTCTCTAGTTCTTAAATAAAACTAGTCAGGAAATTTCCACAAATGCTTTCTCATATAAAACGCATTTTCTGCAAAACTGAACTTTACTGCAAGGAAGGAATAATATTCCTTGAAGTTTCTGAATCTTCACAGGGCAACACTGACTCCAAGAAAAACATTTTGGCTGGTTAAAACACTTCAGACCAGATCAGTTAGGCCTTACCTCATGGTCACAAAAGTCAAAGAAACGTCTCATGGCAGTTTAGTTCAGATAATACATGCTCCAGTTCTTTTTCACAAAAGCTTCCTTGCCTGAGTTACACCATAGACATTCCTGAAGCTGAAACATCAGACCAGGTCCAACTGAAAGCGTGACCCCAAACCCCAAACCACAGAGAAAAAATGGGGATGCTGCATTTGAACTACAACAGTTCCTGTGAGGAATCAAAGTCCCTCTGAGTCCTGAGCTAAAAATGTTCTAGTAAATAAATCAAAATTAAACAATTTTATTTGGAATTGTAAGAAATTCAACTTCAGTCAAAGGAATTGAAAGAATCAGCTGAAATGCATTTTAACTAATTCTGTAAAAATATTGGTATTCATTGTTTTCCCCCTCAAAATACAAAGACAAGTAATGTCTTGGGGTTGCTGTTCTACCTTTCTGTGTGAAGCAAGATGTAACAGAAACCTGGCCTGATCCAGAAAGTCACCTCCCAGTTTGCTAAAGTTTAAGGTAAGGATGATCCAACGTCGCTTTTAGTCTGTTCTCCTGAACGTCCCAGAGCACAGCATTTTAGGCAGTGTCCACACAGTGAGTGAACTCAGTAATATGTGTGACTAAAGTAAAACTTGTGTAAACATAAGTCTCCCAAAAAAGCATTCAGACTTGTTTAGGCAGTATCACTGGGGTTTTTTGGTATTGTGTTGCAATAGT
The DNA here is from genome assembly GCA_013397315.1 of Donacobius atricapilla. NCBI lineage: Eukaryota > Metazoa > Chordata > Aves > Passeriformes > Mimidae > Donacobius > Donacobius atricapilla. The sequence goes on from WBMY01013264.1 coordinate 315,463, forward strand.
TTCTTGTCACTGCTGCTCAGGGTCTATTTCATGTTTTCTTCTGACTTCATCTGGCCAGAGCTTACAGTCACAACTCTTGCTGTGGCCATTATCTTTTGATTAGAGACTACTTCAACATCCACATTTCACCTGAATAAACACATCGTGCTTCCAATCTTTGAAGGGAAAGTAACTTCCCTAGCTCTCAGATAATTTTGTTTACTCATTTTCCTAGTTTTCCAGAACTATTTTTTTTCTAATTGCTTAACATCTTGTTTTAAAAGCTGACTGCAGTCCCGTGTGTCATGTTCTTATACTAGTCTTAAAATATACACACAGGAGAAAAGCAACTCCTGGTTTCTACTTATCACTGACCTGGTTGTATATTTGGAGAATTTGTAAGTCATCTGGCCTCAATATCACAGCAGTACATTGCCATGAACTTTAAGGAGTTTCCATGTCCTTTGTCTTGTGTTCCCCACCTTATACTAGAGTTGCTTTCCAATACTTTCTAACCTTACTAGGGCTCTCCTAATATTTTATAGAGTCCTACAATTCTCCCTTGACAAATTGACCACACAGGAATAAATTTAATATATTCTATGATCCAAAAAGTAATCTGAACTTTGACTTTTTCTTTCATAAAATATACAACTCTCTTGAGAAAAGGATTTTTATGAAAAAGTGCCAATGTGTTCATAGTTTCTTCTCTTTCCTTCCCTGTCTCCTTTTTTTTTTTTTTTTTCCTGACAGAACAACACAAAAGCAATACACAGAGAATACATTCAGATTAAATGGTGGTGGACATAAGTTTTCAAATTCTTCTGTTTTTCC
>WBMY01013264.1:316330-326505 GCA_013397315.1 Donacobius atricapilla
CTGCTTGTTTTCCTTTTTTTTTTTTTCTCCTCATTTTCCCACGTTTTCCCAAGGCAAATTTCATCCCCCCCCCCCTTTTTTTTAAATTTTCATTTCTAGAAATTTATGTAATCTGCAGCTATGATCAATTCTGAAAGAAGTGAAAGAAGCAAAAAAGTCTGGAACAGTTTTTCCACAAGGAAAGTAGAACCTGTGTTCTGTTTTCTACTTTGTTGAAAGAATAAAAAGAAGTAAGTACAAAATATATAGAACCTCACCAGGAGACTAAGAAGAAAAAGAAATCTGTAGACTCAGAACTAGTCAGGCCAAATAAACTTGTACATATCTTCCCAGAAATAACTGCACTGCAGTCAATGGAGGCAAAGGAGCGGGATACACTGGGGTCCTGGTGTGGTTTTGCAAATTGAGGTGGGAGCAGAAGGGAGCGCTCTGAATTCTTTCCAGATGGAGACAAACATCTGAGTGTCCAGAGGGGCTCAAAGACAGCATGAGGACAGGAACTCTCCCCGAGCTAACCCTTGAAGAATAAATACCAGTGGTTAGGCTTGCAGAGCCACTTTCTGAAAGGGGATCTAAACCTATGGCAACCCCTGATTGCACCTCAGTGACCCCCGGAGCAATACTCAAGTTACTGACAGCAAGAACTCTTTCCATGCACTTGCCAACCTTGCAATACAAGCCAACTGTGCTTCTAAATCTTGTTCCTTAAAGCTTGGGCTCTAAAAAAGCCACCAAGAAAATTCCCGTAGATTTCTGTAAATACAAAATTTCACCCATTGTGCATTTGTGCTGTACGGCCATTAATAAAAATTCTATAAGCACATTCAGTAACAGATGAAAAGAACCCAGTCCCTTTCTATTGTCATTTGTTCTGCATCTGGCAGGGATCAAAACCAGCAGCAGGATCTCACTAGTCAGGGGGAGAACCAAACATTGTGTGATGAAATATACACATGCAAGGCAGTGTTCTTGCATACCTCCTTTTCAGCTGAGGCAACACAAAGTTGATAGACAGCTTAAGAGTGACATTCCTTGGCTTCCAGTAATCAAAGCATTTGAAGGGCAGGCAAATAAGAGAGGGTGATGTTCCCAAATTTTTCCATGCCATTCCCATACAAGGACCTATCCCCCTTCACCGAGAGTCATCAGGAAGTGGCTCTCCAGAATTTATTAGACCAGTTCTCTTGTACATCAGCTCGGAATCAAGCTTCTTTTGTTTGCACTTTGAATTTTAAAGGAGGAGCATACTGTTTATTTTGACTTTGTGTGTGTCTGCATCTGTGTAAAAAAGCTTAGTGTAAAGCTTGGAATAATCATTAGAATATTAGGCTATAGAAGCAAAAGTCTACTCACTTCCTTCATTTCACTGAAAGAAAAGTATGACAAGGAGCAAAATCCAAAGCAATACTCGACTCTGGCTTTTGAATGCTGGCTCTGAACTGTCAGTGGCCATTACATCAGATAAGTCATGAGCCTAAGCCAAAGTCTAAAGCGTTATATGGCCAGGAAGGTAAAAAGAATCAGGGCCAGCGCAAGCTTTAAAAGTCAGCAAAGAATTTTAAAGCCATATGCTGCTTAACAGGCACCAGGGTAGAGGGAACGTGAGACTGGAGAAATATGATCTGCAGATCAAGTCCTAGTAACAATTCTGGCAGCAGCAACGTTCAAAACCATCTGCAGCCAGTTTAGCAAACAATCTGGAACACCACCAGGAACAAATTAAAATAGTCAATCCTGGAAGTCATGAAAGTCTGTATGAACAAGAGCCTGAGCAAATGAAATGGTGTTTTCATGAGAATATCTTGCAATATTCTCGAAAAACATCAAAAGATTTTTTTTTTTTCCCTCTCTTTCATGTGAAGACAAAAAGCTGAAAGGAGAGTCATATGGGTGGGCAGAAAGAAAAATGTTTCAGCACTGGAACTCCAAAGCAATCAAAATGCCACAGATTTCACTGGCAGCAATATTAATACAAGTCAGGAAGAGTCCTCCTGTATACTTCAGGGCCTCAGACCCGGATATTCCACTACACTTCGCAGCACATGTTGAGTGCAGGAGCTGGGAAGCAAATGTGCTGAGAAATCCCACGGAGAGGGGTGTGGGTGAGAAAACTGGCTAGCATATGCCGTGCTCCAACATGTAGCAATTGAACTCTCACTACACGGATCTCATTGTGCAGCACCTCCCCCAGCAAAGTGAAAAAAAACAGTGCATGTGTGTAAGAGGTTAGGAGTTGAGGACGCAGTGCCAAAGGAAATGGAAAAGGGGAGACAAGTAGAAAAACAGGCACTTGTGGAAAATGCAAGGAAACACAACTCCATTAATGCTATCCAGAAAGCATCAGGAATTGATTGTCTGAGGTAAAGAACAAGAGAGAAAGTGCCTTCACAAAGGTTCACACACTGGACACAGCACAGTCAGGGACCTCTGTTGTGGACTAGATCCCCTCTTTTGGGGGAACTTCCATCTGCTGAGTCTCACTGCAGGCATGAGAGGTATCTTCCGCTCCTGCTACTCCAGCACCATGCCCTGCTCTGCTCCAGCAGAGAGAGCAAAGGCCTTCTCACCTACTACTCCAGCTCACCCTCCTTTTTAACCTGGGAAAGACACGGAGCTTTTCCGTTGTGAGTTTGTCTAGATTTTTTTGAATCAAAAGGAAAGCTGAATTCAATCCAAATCCCTGGCACTTCAGATTCTTGCTAGTTTAGCTGAATACCAGGAGCTATTGGAGAGCTCTTTTCACAGAGCAGTTTGACCCACCAGCACAGATGGAGATACAGAACATACGATCTGGGCCAGGTTCGCGTTCAGATACTGCAGGGTGTGAACAGGCAAGTTTCATGCAGCATCTTTTATTAAAAGGAACATTAACATGGCATTAGCTTGTTTTTGAGCAGCCAAGAGGACAACACGAAAACAAAAAATTAATTTCATGTTAATCCTGCAGTGATTCTTGTTTTAGTCACCATACTCTTAGCTTTGTCACGCCAGAATTAATAGATACTAAAGTGGAATTGTGTCCACTTTAATTGCAAGTCCTAGCTTCTTTGGCTTTGACAAGCCAGGTGAGACTGAACCCTTGGTCCCAGTCCTGAGGAGGGTTGTGTTCTAGGGTTGCTGGCATAATAACAGAGCTGTGATGGAGCTGGCTCATTCCCAAGCCCTGCTGCTCCTTTACTTTGCTCAGGAGAAGGGTGGTTAAGCTCACAGCAAGTCAGGGCTGATCTCACACTAGGTGATTGTCTCATTGCCATTTTCTTTCTGATTATTTTTAATCCAGCCCTAAATCTACAGTCAGAGCAAAATAAAATAGAATAAACCAAACCAACATAAAATACAAAACTATTATTAAAATAAGATAGTGATTTATATCCAAGAAAACATTTTCTGACAGTCTGTGGCAGAGGAGGGGAAGCTAAGCAGGCACCTATGAAACACCACTGCAATTTGCGTATCGAGGCTTTTTTTAGCGCAGCGGATGGCAGGCAGCACTCCAGGCTGGTGAAGTTCACGATAAAATCCATAGAGAGCGTTCCCTGGCTTTTTAATTGTCCTTCCTAAACCACTCATGGTACGGACTGGGGAATTAAGTGGTTTAATAGCTGGCTCACCCGAAGGGTTTGGACGGCTGTTTTCGTTTCAGGCGAGGAGCCAAGCGGGCGCGCCGCGCGCGGAGCGGGGCAGCTCCCGCCGGGCCGGGNGGCTGGTGACCGCGGCACTCGGGCGCTGGGCAGCTGCCCGAGCCGCAGGGCAGCAGCAGCGTCCGTGCTGCCGAGGGATAGCCCGCAGAGGCGGGCAACGGGAGAGCCCGCTCAAGCCGCTCCCGGGGGCCCCGAAACACCGACATGGCCAATCCTACCGAGCAAGGCGGCAAAGACGGGTGTAAAAATAGAAGGCACGTTCCATTTTCATTCTCGACTGTATCGCAGCTCCTCATTTCATGCCCAAACTTCGCTCCATCCCTATACCCCAAAGCTACCAAGAACACAAGCCCGTGCCAGCTGGAGTTGATATCAGAGTAGAACCAGAGAGCAAGATGTGAGCCGAGAAAATGCCTAGTGAAAGCCCAAAGTCCCTGCCCACGTCCTCCCCTCCTTACAGCAGGAGCAAGAGGGAAGCAGGATTTGTGCAAGGGGGAGCCTAAACTGCAGGATCTGTCTTATATTATGTATGATCAGTAGGAAACCCCAGATTCCCCTTCAGGCCCCCAGAGAGGAGATCATTTAGATGCTTCAGCTTGCCAGAAAAGACCTGCCTCTGGAGGTCTTCAAAGCCCCTTACCCTTTTTCATCACCTCTTAAGGGAATATAAGCGCAGAGTTAAGCAGCGCTGTTCCATTAGGAACCCACAGCACAAATCTACGTTGGGCAGACAGTGCCAGACCTATCATGCACCCTATTTTGCTAAATATTTTTTCCAAACTTAAAAATGCTTTATTCTTTTCTATGTCTATTTTTCTTTGGAAGTGCAGAGGACTTGAAGCCAATCAAATAAACTTGTGAAAATAGAGGTGAGTGTAATTTCTCTTGTCTTCGGTAAGGCTCCCAATTGACCATATATCTAACAGGCCAGAGGAAAAAAATATTTTTCTACAGCTTCTAAATCCTCAGTAAATTAATTAAAGAAGTACAAATAAAGAAAAATGCTTAATCAGTTTTACCCAGTATTGTTGTATCATCATTAGGGCAGAAAGGCCTGGAACTTTGGAAAGCTAATTAACCACAATATTTAGAGCAGATCCCATGATTTTTGAGATAAAACAAGTTCTCAGGAGCAAGACATAAAATGAAATGGAAAAAAAATGAAGCCATAGCTAGAGTTCTTACCATTTTTATTGAATAAGATATCCTGCCTACAACTTTCAGCACAAGTGGGCCAACAAAAAAGAAACCTGGGTTTTCTCACCTCTCTTTAAAGAATTGTATTTGCACATACTTTTTTTATATGTTGAGTGAGGATGATTGAACTGTGGATGTTTTTAAAGAGCAAATGGATCACCAAGTAGGGTTGGGCAGGGCTGTACCTCAAGAAGAGATTAGAAGGGAGATCCCCCACCTCTTAAAATACACACAGAATTCATCACTGATTATAAGCGATAATTGAGATCCTCATAGCCACAGGAGTGAGGAACCAGAAGTCCCAGTAGGTAATTTGTGCACAAATGAAGTCAACACCCAGAAATGCACAAGCAGGTGATTGCAGCAGGAATACTCTGTGTTCATGGAAACACTTCATGGATCTTGGGTGAAACTCCGAGGCTGAAGGTAAAAAAAAAGTATTTTATTCTCTATTATACTTTAGTAGTGAACTAGTTTTATTTCAAGGAAAAAATATTGAAATAACTTAAAATTACTGTAATTGAGTACTTATAAGCCCATTGATTAAAAAATAGACTAATCATGGTATTTCAAATGGAAAATTTGTTCTATGGAAGAAATATCCATTATTTTCTCATTTCAAAATTGTCCTAGTTTTCTGGCCCCCAGAAGGGGGAATTGTGACCTGAACTGTTCTGGGGTCTGCCATTGAAAAAATGCATTAAACCACTGTCTCTCCTGTATACTGACATCCATCAGTCAAGATCATTGCTTCACCGTCCATCACCTGGTAAAAGAAATACTGCTGCGAATTTAATAGCATATGATCAATATCTTCTGCTTTGAAGATAAATCTCATTTCAGTGAACGCCTTGTCTGCTGCCAGCAAGAGACTATTACTCTATGAAAATACGCTGTTTCTTTCAGATTACCTTTAATTAAAAGTTTATGGCTCTTCTATTAAAAGTATGGTCAGGAAGGCAATTTCATATCTAAAGCTAAAGCTAACTAGGTCTGTGGTAGAAATAGGCAGAAGACAGAAAAGCTGCTTCCCCTGGTCCTTGGCTCCAGATGCTGCCTCCCAGTTATCCTCAGACTCCCATTCCCAAGAATGATGCTTCACACAGGCTATCTAAAAGGACTCCTGAAAGCTTCTGACCCGTACCTATATCTTCCAGCCAGATATGTCTTTAAAAGTGGATTTTCCACCGTAGCCTAACTTTTTTTCAATCAGAATTAAGGCTGTTAAAACCAAGAAAAATGCTTATATTTAAACAATGAAACTAATACCTCAGAAATTGCTTCAGAAAAAATATTTTGTAATTAATATAGAGTACTTTGTATAATGCTATATTTCTTTTCAATGGAAACTAGAGGTGGTTTGGAATTAAGAAGTCCTTCTGGAATAATCAACATGCTTATCAGTGTTTCAGTGGCCTCTTGAAATAATACCTTCTAGAAAATTCCATTTCATTTTTTTTTTCTCACTTGTTCTAAAGATTCCACTGGTAAGAGAGAAGTCCCAGACCTTGAGCAGAGTGAAACTCTGTCCAGAACAAAAATCAGTGGCAAAAAATCTATTGACTTGGATGTGGTAAAGTACTAGTCTGGAACAACTGGAATTTCCATCACTGTAGTCGTTTTCCCTGTAAAAATTCACAGGTTAATACCATAGCTTTGATGTTTTCTTATAAAGTCTGTTCTGTTTTAAAATATTCCCCATAATATTGTAAAGTAGAAATATTTTATATGAGAGTAGACTCACTTTAGAACCATTTTTTTTCCCATAGTTCTTCCTTTCTTGGCAGAAAATCAAAATAAAGCTCACAAATAAAGAGGATTAGCTCGATGAAATTGAAATATTTTATATAAATGGAGGTGTAGAGAGAAGCTGTAATTCTAAAAATTTTCAGGAAGTGAAAAGCTGTGTATCAAGTATCCAAACTCTCCTTCCAGATAGTGAACTAGGGGTGATTCAGCTTTCCATTAGACAATTCATATGATATATGGCCAATGACTTTCAAGATATAAATGGATATAAAGTTAAGGGTACTCTGTGAGATTTCAAGACAGCTTTAATTGATTTCAGTGGGAATTACATTTATGTATCTAAGGGGAGAATTCAGCTGTTCTCATATTTAAAATGTAGATTCTTAACATCCTGAAAAAATGCTGCAAGAATCTGAAAAAATAGCTTCGTTTTTTCTCAAGAGAGATAAGAATGCTACAACTTACATGACATACAGAACAATAATTTGAAAAGATGGATATTCACATGAACAAGGATGTTTTTTAAGTGTAGTGATGCAGTTCAGATAAGAGACCTGAATCTCAGATCAGAAAGAATTTCCTGAGTTTATGCCAATTTCATTTTGGACAGATTTCTGAAAGAAGTAACAAAGCACACTTGGGAGAGCTAAGGGTTAAGGACTGCTGCTAATTTTTTTTTTCTTTGGAGCAGTTTGATAGGCTGATTTATCATGCCCTCATGCCCCTCTGCAAGGAATGGACCTGCTTATGTGGTAATGACCCTTTAGAGTCAGGTGATTTCAGCCAACTCTGGGAAGAGTATTGTGCTTTCCACCAGTGCAGTAGTTAATTCAGTTTGGGACTGTGGAACCTGTACCTCCTTCAGTCTCAGATACTCTCTCCGTTTTTTCCTCACAATGAGGAGGGGAGAAGCAGCAGCAGTGCAGACCCTGTCAGGGGTTTTCAAAGCCACGTGTTTTCTGGCTTTGGCAGGATGGCTGCAGGTCATGCACAGAACTGTGCTCAGCACTGAAGTGTGCAAGAATCAGCAAGATTAACACTTCTTAGCATATATCTAACAGGCATTTGTGCATTTTATCCTCAGCAGATGCCAAGTCAATGGGCAGTAGGACAGGAACTAGAAGTTAATATTTCCTGCTTGTATGTGTTTCTCAATGTAATGTACAGTTAGTAGAATTATTTGTTTCTGGCAGTATGGTTGGTGTCTGATGGGCATTAACTGAAACAAGTGCACCATGTTTAATTTCAGACTTGCAAAGGAACTTTATTTCATACTATATTTTCTTGCAAGAAAATCCAGACAATATATTAGAAGGAAAGCTTTTCTGTCCCATTTCACCCTCTTGCATGTAGTCACTTGACTCTTCAGCTCACTTGTGTCTTACAAAGTCTCCTTTAGGCTGTGGTAGCAGAAGTAAAAGCTCAAAGATTTATGACTTCAATTGTTTAGCTTGCTGGCAATAATGCATCATGATAGAAGCAATTGTTAGAACAGGCAGCTATGATACCATTCTTTTATGAAAAACTGTAGTTGGAGATAAGGAAGGCAAAAGAAGTCTCTTGTGAATATTATTATCCTCTGGAAATTATCCCAAAAAGATTTGCAGTTTCTCTATAGACTGTGGCTAGAGTTCATTGATCCACAGACTATCATCCTGAATAGAGATTAAAAACAGATGGCCGTAGATCTCAGCTTGGCTACAAATCCCAAAAGAAATGAGAGGGAGTACAGTGGTGACTGACCACAAATAAAAGCACTGAAGGGATTCTTCTTTTTTTGCTCTAATTCCCTATTTCATTCCTCTGTAGTTTTATACAAAGTCCATTGTACTTAAACCTCAAATAATATCAACACAGAGAAGGAATGCAAAGTATACTGAAGTAGATCAAAATTATACAAAGTATCCTAAAAATACACTACGAAGTCCTTTATGTGGGGCCTTTGTTAGGTTATTGTGCTGGAGAAGTGAAAAGGGTTTTTGTATAAACTGACTTCAACTGATGGTAATCCATTTGCTTTAGTGGCTCAGGTCAAGGGAAGAGTAGGTATAAATTATGTGCCCTCATAAAAGTGATAAATATACTCTACCAGTTAAGACAGTACAGACAGTGAACCCACAAATATTTTAACTGTCAGGCCAGAAGCCTTGGTTTTGTTTAACATATGCACATATACAGATTTGTTCATATAATAAGAAATATTAGTCTTCATGCAACCTCATAGACCAAAATTTCCCAACGTCTACCTTCATAGTTTTTAATTTCTATTATTACACAGTGCCATTGAAATTTATGAGTAATATTTTTTTTTCTCCTTTGAATTAAATTAAGGGGAGAGCTGAAATTCTGGTATTTCTCATTAAATAAAAAATCCAGAAATCTTTAGCATGTGCTGGTTGAAGCAATCTGTTTTGGCAATCTATCTAGTGTTATTGTAGTCTAATCTCAGTAGTAGCTATCTAGTAAAATAAAAATCACTCCATTTCAAATTGTAAAAATTCTCGAGATTCCAGTTATAATTCTAGATATTTTGTTTGGACTTTATGTTATATTAAAATCTCCTCTACGTATAGTATGATATTCAAGATATTCATTTGAATAGGATAGTAAATGAAACTGATTAAAGAACAAATCAATTTTGGTTTTACTTTTTTCATGGTACATTTGCTCAAAATAAATAGATTGAGTATTTTGAGAGTAATGAAATTGCAATTTTATCAGGAAGCTGTTTCATAAAATTGGTTTCTGTCTCTCTCAGATAGCAAGTCACAAGTCTGGTTAGTCAGTGAAATACCCATAAAGTTCATTATTCAGTTTTAGTTCAGCTTTTTGAAACATTTGCAAAAACAGGTTGAGTTCAAAGAGTTTTCAGCAGAAATCACCCTAAATACCAACAAATTATTGGAATCAACAATGATAGCCTTGTTTACATAATAAATATTATTGTTATAAGCATCTTGTGTAAATAAAGCATGGTTTCTCTTCTTAGGTTAAGACCATTTTTGTTTTGCATTCATTTCTGGTAATAGAGTTCAAGCATAGCTGTGCATTCTTCAAAATTACTATCAAAGAAGTAGAGAAACATTGCAGATCTGTTGTTCAAGTGTTAGTAACAATTATGTGCAAAATACTAACCAAAACTCACCTTTTTTCAATATTGACAGTCCATTAAATACATGGATCAATTAACGGAGTGGCTGTTTATCATTAATGGATAATGAAAAAAAAGCTCAGCCCAGTTTAAGTTCATGAACAGCATCTGTATTGGTTTGGCATGAATGGTAAAAAAGCAATTGCTGATCTGCTTTAAAACTGACAGCCAGGTTGGCCAATTGGATACAAGTGTACAGCCCTGGGACACACGGCTTAAATACAGGTGGGATTGCGGGAAAGCCCTTCTTCCTGCTGTGGGCTTGCCATGAGGTAACATCGAGAGGAGGGCAGCAGCAGGGCCTGGCTCAGGCCCCGCCGCCCCCGGGGCCGGGCTGGGGCGGCCGTGCTGGGGCTGGCCCTGGCTGGAGCTGAGCCGGGCCCTGAGCCCAGCAGATGCCGGCAGAGAAAGGGGAGCCACGGCTGCTGACATCCAGC
>WBMY01013264.1:326599-384888 GCA_013397315.1 Donacobius atricapilla
TCACAAATGCAGATTCTCAGGCAGGCTGCTTTTGTGGGAGCTGGAAGCCACAAACAGACTGTGTCTCTTGTGGAAAGTTACCAGAACAAAATCAGGAGGGACTTGTTTCTCTCAAAGACTGAATGAAAGACTAATTTATAAGTGGTATTGACCTAGAATTCTGATTTTCTGTCTCTTTACATTGTTTGTGGAAAGGTGGACTGTTGGTAGCAGGGAGGGGAGCGCTTTTAAAAAGGTTTCATGGTTTTTGTTTGTTCGTCCTTTAATGTGTGTTAATAAATCTGTTTCTATCTTTAAGTTAAGCCTGTTTTGCCTTTCTTCTAATCCTATTCCATAGTAGGAAGATAGACCACTATATTAAATTTAACAAAACAAATTCGGCAAATGTGAAACCACTACTTTTTTGGTGTTTCTGCCTGGTTACGATCTTTAACCTATTACATCATCAAAGTATTAAAAGGATGTCAGCCATTCACAGTCTGCCTGTGTCAGCATTTCCTGGAGTGGATAAGAACTTGGAAACACAACACCACAGAAGTTTTGGTCAAGACAGCTCCATCGTCTGAATTAAAATCTGTATCTTGTAAGCAGCTGAAACATTTTATGCAACTCAGACTGAGCCTTTTGAAGGGTGTTACTGGGTTTTCTGCTGAACAGCCATTAAGGCTCTTATCTCCCATAAATTAAACTTGCTTTTCCCTGGTAGATTATAATTTCATTTACATCATTGTTATTCTCTAGCAGCATGGAAGGATTTAATTCTCATTTACATTGGGCTAAATTGGCAACAATATATCAAGATGTTTTCCCCAGTGAAAAACTGTTTTGCAATTAACATGAAATTTTACTAAAAGAATTAAGAAATGTTCATCCTCTTGATTAATGGCACAAAAATTCAAATAAAAACAAAATTTTTTTTCTGTTACCAGTTGATAAAAAGCACTTCACTTTCATGTTTCAGGTACCAAATCACTATAAGTGGTGTAACAAAGGGCTTTTTTAATCAAAACAGTTTTCCCCCAGCTCAGTCCCTTCTCAAAGAATAAAAATAAAGATTTTTTTTTTCCAGAATAAAAATTCTAAGAATTAATTTGTTCTGACATACTTACCCATTCTTTAACCAGCTCTGGTTTGAGATGCTGTTGGGTACTATTGGAATTCACCTATGAGGCAAGGCAGGGAATATCTCAGCGCATCAACTCTTCTTAAGGGTTCAATCCATAAATTTAGCTCATTTTGATGCTGTTTTTTGATGGCAGATAAACTGATCTCAGGGATGCTCTGCCTGTTTTTGCCATGGGAAGACCTACTTCCCTGCAAATTTCAGATTGGAGAAGACAGCACTATTGCCTTTATTCCAGATGAGACTCCACAAAAAAAATTGTAATAATAATTATGAAAATTTTTTTAAAAATTACCTCTGATAGTAAGTCTGCCTTATTTTTTCTCCTATGTGATTTAATTCTGATGTAAGTTAGACTAACTAAACTTTTTAAAGGACCCTGGCAGAGAAAAACTTTTATGGAGATATCAATTTTAAAGTTATAATCCAATATGTAATTTATCTTTTAGACTATAAAAGGAGAGCAAGAGACTGCCTGTTTCTAGAATATTGTACATGTGTATATGTAGATTTCTACTTAGATGACAATAAACAGGTTCCTCCAAAACAGAGAGGAGTGGTTGTATATTGAGGAAATGGTAATGTTTTGAAGTGAATGTATTAAGGAAGTTACTAGTCTAGTTCAGTATGTTTGTACAAAGAATGCTAAACTGGATGTCATAATCCTATAGTGACATTAATTCTCTTTTCATCCTCATGAACTAACATAGGGTCTACAAGTCTGGGGCTGTAAGCAAGAGCTCATCTACACTGGCTGAAGAGAGTTTGAAAAATGAGAATGCATAATCCGTTGATTTCTTTACTGACAAAAACAGTTCAGACCTTCAACACAAAATACTAGACAGTTTAGAGTTCAGCTACACAGTTTTGAACTCTGTGGAGGAGCTGGACAAAAATGAAAGTCTTTCATTAAAGCAAATGTCAGCCAAGTTTGCAATGCCTCTTTGATTAGCAAAAATGGCTTTGCTTGTTAGGCCTTAGAGTGCTTCCTTAAGGTCCCATTTCTCTGACTTTCTAAATGTGTTCTATTAATTCCTCATGTACTGGATTGCTGTCGCTGGTGCAACAATGAGCACTCTTCCTCCCCGACTGTGTTGGTTACCAGCTGCAAAACACATTCATGATTCTCAACTGCCAAAGCAAAATCTTTGTTGTTCGTTCTCCTCTCTTAAATTTTTTCTTGTCCATTTGATACAATATCATTAAAAAACCAACCAAACAAACAAACAAAACCCCCCTGCAACCAACAAATAAACAAAACTAAATCAAGCCAAACCAAAGCAACAGCAACAAAAAAACCCCATGATCCCTTACCATGACTAGTGCTGTTTTCTTAGTGAGTTTTTTTCCCATTTGTATTTCCATGCTCAAGTAGAACAGCACATGAAATTTGCATGGAGATCTCAGGTGGGAGTCTAAATAGTTTCCCAAGGCACCAGACCTTTCTGATCAAGTATCTGGCTCAGAATACCACTGGTACAATGGTTAAGAATTATTTTGAGAAAAAAACCCCACCTCTTCAATAGCCCAGACTGAGGAGTTTATTATGTGAACAGTGAATGTGAACAATGAATCAAAATATCCTGCTGTTAAAATGACTGCTGTGTCACCATATTTTTGAAGATAACCACAATTTTTCTGTAATTTGCAATGTCTTACATGCTGCAATGCCTGGCAACTGTTCAGCCAAGAGCAGCTAGGGAGGTTAACTAACAGTTCCTGTCTCCAGAAGTCAGACAATACTATTGATTACACTGTTGTATAAAGAAGGAAAGAAGGAAGCCACATTAATTTTAGTTTTGGTGAATAGCCATCGTACTGAAGGGTCAAGGAAAGAATGCTTTATGAAAAGTGGAAACATTGGAAAGGAATAATTAGTCACAAGATCACAATGGAGAAAACCAAAAACGGAGTTCTGTGTTTCTGTGTGCTGTAAATGAAATTACAGACTACAAATTCTAGGATGGAGTGAGATGTATCCAGAATATCTGCTTTGCTTCAGAATAGACACATAGATGCTTAGATTTAAAAAAAAAATGCAAAAAAATTGACAGTAGAATCAGTCTTACTAGCCAGAGATGGTAAGTCATAACTACATATATCTCCTATGGGAATTACACAATGGGAAATGTAGACTATCTAAATAGGGCTCCTATTTCATTCTATGGACTGCCCTGGGAGCTGGGTAAACTTTACTTCACTCACTGACAGGTCTTTCAAATTTAAACATCAGTTGGACATGCAAGTCCATTTTAAGCCCTTTAGTAGCTGGTTAGAACATGTCTTGTTACCCCTAACTAGTTGTGTGACCAGCTTGAAGGAGAGTGTTCCCTGCAGAGTCCATTGGCAAAACTAGTGTAAAATAATCCACTGCAATCTCTGTGTGCAGATATAGGCCTGGCCAGGGATAGTGAATGAATTTTTTCTGAGACTGGGACAAATGCTGGCAAAATAGAGAGAGAGGTTTGAAGCAACTATTTTTTTTGCTTTTGCTGCATTTTTGTGGGAGGCAGTCTAGACGTGGACTGACATGCATTAATCATTGAATTCATCCTTTTTGAACAAATGCAAAAAAGCTAAACTTGATTAATTTATCATATTTTTGCATTTGTTGCATTGTAGGAGAAATCAGATGACACCACAAATGAAATAATTAGAAAGTCCTCTACAAGGATTTTAGGGGATGGAAGCACTTTCAATAATAGAACGTTTGTTTAAAGGCTTTTAGCAAAATCTCTTCCCCCTTCTTTTGGCCTTACATCAGCTTTGAATCACAACATGGCTGGTTTACACTTCTGCCCTTCTACTGTCACTGTTTTTATCTGGAAATATTTTTAATTGGATAAGAGTGTCCTGTACAACAGGGAAAGAAAGCATTTTTGCTCATTCAAAACAAATCCAAAGGTTTCACTGTGGAATGAGAAAAGGGCCTGATGACATTTTCTATCAGCTAGCAAATCATGCTGTCATGCATAGGGAAAAAGCCACTAAAATATCCCCAGCTAAAATATCACAAAATTATGTAGAGCTCAATCCTAGGGAGCCATCTGCCATGTGAAAGCTCCACTGATTTCTAAAGGCGTTCATTGCAGGCAGGTTTGCAGAACTGGACACATAATTTGTCCCTTTTAGAAACCATAGCTGTTGAAAAGAAATCCTCATCAAAAAACACGAGTGGCAGAGGATGAAAAAAAAGCCTGTACAATTGGGTGAAAAATCCCCCACCAGAACTTGTGTACTGGTTGAAAATACACCCCAGTAATAGGTAAGAAACAAGTTACTCATGAAAGATCTGATCCTGTCATGTATATGCATAGAAATCTGACTGCTGTCAGGAAGTTTTCTGTTCTGAAAGTGTTCAGATAAGGTTCATCCTCAGTAATTGCCTTTTTCTGTATTGTTGGCCCTTTAAAAACTAAGCATAGTACCAATAGTACCAATCAATAGGGAAGAATTTTTGACGCACACTACACATACATGAGGGAATGTATATATATATATAAGTGTATAATATTTTAGTATTGCCTTCTAGTTTGTTGAGAAATAGCTGTTGGAAATGGTTTAGTGGGCCTGCCTTGGGACAGGGAGGCAGAGAAGCAGCTTCTCAGGACCTTCTCCCAGCTCTGTGTTTCTGGAAGCATTGAACCTCAAAGTGGAGGAAACAATCTGCAGAGAGGCAGAAGGAGATGTGTTTTACAAATTGTAGCCTGATGAGCTCTTCAACAACATTAAACACCCCCGGAGAATTTCTTTAACACAAATACTAAATGAAAAATCTCTTATGGCAGTAGTGAAAGCTTTGATATATATCTATAAAATAGATAAAATTCCATTAATTTCCAACTTGGGACAGACGTTATATTTGAATTTACAGACATGCCAAATGGTAATTCTGGCTTCCAATCCTTGAGATGTGGCTGATCTATTATGGGTGATAACAGCATATGCTACTTTCTGAGTCAATTTCTATTATGTCATGAGAAGCAACACAGCTAGTAATGGAAGGCATTTTTGCATTAGCTAAAATAACGAATGAGGTCCATAACATAGAAAATAGGGGGGGTTCAGAAGTAGATTCAATATTTGAGATGGTTGTCAAATTCAATACTGAGTAAATAAGTCAACAAAAGCAAATCTCACATGAAAAATGAACATGGCATGTGGCTTGTACACATTTTTTTTCTTTCATGATGTCAAAGGGTTGCATATCTTGACAACTTTCGTTAGCTGGTTATGCCTGGAAGAATTGATGGAGACATTTGGCCTTTGTGTGGGTCTGTGTCTGAACTTGTATGTCCGGAGGAGGTAAGTGGCTGCATGAGATGCTGTGGAGCAGGATGAACAGCCGAGAAATGGGAGCATCTGAGTGCAATTTGATGGAGCAGATGTTTCATCCCGGCACTCCACAGCTGCCTCAAGGCTTTGTCTGGTGTCAACCCTTTCCTAAATGAGTTTTCATAATGAATTTATATGTTAATTGACACATAAAAATCTATGTTAATATAACATTAAGGACCTATCTTGTATTTGCAAATGCCAGGAAATTGAAGGGGAAAAAAAAATCTTAAGCTTGACTGTCACCAAGACTTACCTCCTGTGTTCCATGGGGGAGAAATCACTGATGTAGAAACATTTTACATAATTTACATACTGCAGAATTAAACATCCCCTTTTTTTTTTTTTTGTCCTTTTTGACAACTATGTGGGCAGAAGAAATACCTCCAACACCTAGTAAAAGGTTCTGTCAGTTGTTCATGACTTTAGGTATTAGAACACTTTATTTGCTTTTACCTAGTGTCCAGACTTGTGGCTCTGGCACCAGAGGTGTCCACAGCTGGACAGTGGACCAAACCAAGCAGTGAAGCATTTCCCTTATCCCTTGCAGAAATATAGAGATGCTTCTCATTGATTTTTCCAGTGTTGACAGCAGAGAGCTAACGTATTGCTAGTCCTCTTTTCATGCATAAGCTAGGTCATCTCCTTCAATACAATAGTCCAGGTTTTGCCATATGAGTTGAGAAATCCAGAGACAACTTCCTTCTCAGGCTGGCAAAATTCACATCTACCATTTTATCTTCAGGGTAATAACCTTTCTGCTGGTGAGTGAGGGTACCTCACAACAAAACTATGCCAAAAAGAGTTTAAGCCTTAACCAGGCTGCCTGGCAAAAGGAGAAACTATATTTTAGTGCCTGGGGAAGTCATAGGAGTGAGCAACTTCTGGGTACCATTCCCTCTTCCTAGGACAATATAAATAATAAATAATATAATAATAATAAATAAACCACCATTACAAAGACCAGACCCCAGGAACTTAGATCACTAGCTCATGCCCTCTGCTGTCTTTGCCCTTGGCATCAATGAACCTTGTTGCCCTCTTTTCTATGCAGGTGGATAATGTTCACAGGAAGGAGAAATCATAGAAGAGTCAGGGTACCTTTCTGAGGTAAGTCCAGCCTTAGGCACAGTAGATTTTGGCAATTTAGAAATACTTGGCTCAAGTTCTCAGATCACAACTTTGTGTGCACAGCCCAGGCAGGCAGGATGATGCCATTCTAAGCTGAGGACGATGTTAATAAAGACAGATTCAGCAGCTGTCCAGAGCCACATGGATGTCTCTCTGCTGTTAA
Source organism: Donacobius atricapilla (assembly GCA_013397315.1). Classification (NCBI taxonomy): domain Eukaryota; kingdom Metazoa; phylum Chordata; class Aves; order Passeriformes; family Mimidae; genus Donacobius; species Donacobius atricapilla. The sequence goes on from WBMY01013264.1 coordinate 333,352, forward strand.
AAGGTGTGATAGTGTCTCTGCCTATGCTAAATCTTGGTTGTCCGGTGCTCAGTGGGTCACAGTTGCTCTCTGTGTAGTGTCTGCACATCTCCAGGGCAGTGCATCTCAGTGCAGCTCTGAAGAGTGCTGAGGGCACTGAAGACTACTGCATTACCTGGTTTGACCTTTCCCTGCACGGACAGAGTGGAGGCACTCACCAAGGCACAGGGTAGCATGTCCCCATGAAACTCTACCAACATATACCAACATATAACAACATACAACTCTACTCTCCATCTACTCCTAATGGACTGGTTGTTCTAAAACTGTTATCCTAGCTTGGAATTAATCTTTCAACTGAAAATGCTTCCCATTTAACTTTCTTTTGGTTGCACACTTCTAGTCCTGTGCTAAGTTTTCTTTGATGCATGACATGAATAGAGCTGCCACTTAGCCTAGATGGATCCTGGTGAAGTATATGAATGGTGACAATGATGGAGAAATGACTGAAGTGCTTTGAGGAGTGTTTGCAAGGGCTGCACATAACATGGAGGTGGCAATACTTGGGGTACACCTGTTAGTCCTTATGCACCACCTGTCTCTCTGAAAAGGTGTAGTCTGTGAGGCTGAAAAGAAGCAGTTTTGAGTTTTGTAATATGTGCACTTCATACTTATATGAATGAAACACCTATAAATACTGCATTATGTCTGACTCCAGGAAAAAAACCCTAACTCTTGAAGTAATATGAAATAACTTACATGCTGCTAAAACCACAGTGTCTTGGTCTTTCACGCTGTGAGGAAATGAGCTTTGTGCACTTTGGAAGAAAATGACCTTGTGAAGTGATCAAGGGCCTGCCAATAGGAATTGGTTCAAATTTTTGTGCTCTGCCTCCCCTTTCATCCAGCACCTCCATGCAGCCTGACATCCCAGCTGTCTTTGTTCTTCAGCTTTTTCATTCATGCACAACATCAGTCTTGGTCTTGTTCACTTGAGTCTTTTTCTCCTGTATAGCTTCTTCCCATATCCTGTTGTCCACCCGAGCACCCTTCTCCTCCCAGTCACATGCACGACAGTCTCACAGCCCACCAGCACCTTAGCCCTGGTCTCCAGCTCTGCATCTGCAACATTTCACTTGTATTTTAACCACTTCTGCAGCCACTAGGGCTCTGCAGTCTGTAGAGCAGGTTGTCTCCTCCTAGGAGAGAGGCTGAAGGAAGCAACGGAGGGAGCAGTGCCCGGGTCTGCAGAGCATCATGGGTCACCTACAAGTCACCATCTCTGTTTCATGGGATTGAGAACTAAAGACAAGGTATACTGGAGGCCTCTGAAATCAGGGCAGCAGTGGAGACAGGCCAGCACCAAACTCAAGCTGTGATCAGCAGGTTTAAACACAATTTTATTACTAAAAATAAGATCAAAATGATCACAAATTGCAGATTGCAAATATATTATTCCAAAATATGTTTCAAATCTTGAAGCACTCCAGAACCAAAAAAGTGCACTTTTTTTCTTCCTTAACAGATAAGTTGGGATTGCTCTTGTTCTTTCAAAACATATCTTCCTTTATGGAGGTATTCTGAATTAAGAATTTGGCTATAGGAACCAAGCTAAACCAGAAAGTAATGAAATTCCTCAGATTTAAAAACAGTCACAGAGAGAGAGAAGATAAAAAGGAACTTGAAATAAAATGCTGAGAGTTTTTGAAACTATTAATTTATAGTGGAGCATAAACTACCCACTCTGTAGTATTAACTCACAGTTCCAGTACTGTTGCTGTGAACTCTGAGGGACCTCCTTTCCAGACCCAATGAGCAGCGAACGTTTTTTACTGTACTATCTGAGCCTACAAATCAGAGCAAATGTGCAAAAAAGCACCCTCCCCAAAATCTTACAAATATTAGTTGCAAGTAACAATTAAGGGAACAGATAATTTTGCCTCTGAAATGGAATATAAAACTGTGTGTTCAAATTAGTGGGATATATTTGGTGGAATTTAAGTGAATGTACAGGGTACAGCTTAATTCAGCATCGTAGAGTTTTCAAGAATTCCTAAGATTTTGCTGCATTTTTAAACTGCAACAGTATCACAAAGCACAATGGGAATGAGAAACATTTATCATCATTGAGTCCATCAGAGCAAGGACAGGAGCCATTCTCTTGGTTCCTAAATATTAACCACCTGAATGTATCCTGCACAAAAGAACTCTTTATTGGAAAACACATGAGAAAAAGATTAACTAAGTAGCCATTTCTCCGCTTTTGCATGTCATGCTCTCCAGAACTGCTGTGGAAGAAGAGGATTTCCAGTAGGGAAGGAGTTGTGCTTGAAATTCCCTTTCAAGTTCCTGGTGAGAGCTGATCTTGGGCTTCTACGTGCCCATTCTGGGAATAAAAATAATGATATTTTCTCAGTCATCTCACTCCAAAGTGAGATAACATGCAGGTTTCCTTGCTATTGCGTGAGTGTGATTGGAAAGGATAGCTCTAGAAGATAGCCTAGCTCTAAAAAATAGCCTATGTCATTGAGATTAACATTAAGAATATTTAGCTGTCTAGCATCTAGGAGTTTATGGCACTACAAATTGTTTATACTTTTTCATACCACTGTAAAATCAAAAAAATGTAGCAGTTGCATTCATTTTGGTAGAAGCAAATGCTTTCATAAATTACCAGGCTTGAAAAATTAAGCCGCTACTTTCAAGGCCAAATTTTTGAAGATATGTCAATCCATTTTTCATTAACGTCATTACAGTTATTGGGAGGTGGTGGGAAGATTTGCCCATCATTTCCTCTCTACTGGGATAAGCCACAGACTGTATGTAAGCAGTGCCGTCAGTATGTGCCAACTGGATATGAGGTGCACCATCTGTAGATGCAAATGACAATTAAAAAAAGACATATTAAAACGACTGTGCATGCCAAGAGGCAATACTGGAGAAATTGGACCAAGATTTCTGTATATCTTAGAGAGGTAAAAATGTCTGTTATATGCCATACTCCTGTAAGTGCTGTGAGGAAATAAAACTTCTGAATGTAGGGAAATTTCTTTTTTTTCATTGTTAAGATTTCATACATATTGAGGTTGGAGAAGGCAGTGTAACTTATAACAAAGTGGTTAGTACAGAACGTAAAAAAAAAGAATTGAACTAATGAGGGCATTTTCCTCCTTCTACATACAAATTGTCTCAAATTCCAATTTATTTCAGTGTAAATTTATTCTTGCATATGCTAATACACAGAATCAAAAAAGAAAAAATATTTAAATGCATTATAAAGCATATGGAAACATACAGATTATGTGATCTTTGGTAAAATCTATCTTAATGATGAAGGTACCATTTAGCATGCACTCTGGAACCGTGCTCCTTCATTTATTTATGACTTCCTGTAGACAAAAAAAAGTATCTTCCAAAAATAGGAATACCATATTTTCAAAGCATACTGTGTATTTTATTTTTGAAACTAGTAAATGTCAAACAGTATTCATACACAGTATTGACACATTAATGTTTTCATTCAACAGTGAAGATACCTTTCCTTGTTACATTATACATTTATGACACACAGAGCTGTCAAATAAATTATGTCAAAGCAGCTACAGCCAGATCTTGTGACACTTGAATCATAGAATCAGGGCAAATAACCTTTAAAATGAAAGACATATGACAAGAATTAGAAACCTTTAATTTGCATAAATATAATGTTAACAGTCTTTTCCTTATGACGTATTTTATGCCTAATTTTTAATTGCTATTATACTCATTCTTTAACATCAGTTTGCTCTCCCTTTTTTCCTCATTACTTGCTTTGTTTTGGAGCGCATAAAACAAATTCTATAAGAAGCATATTATAGGAACACCATTTTAATATATTCTGGTTAGCAAATCTTAAATATTGGGAAAAACTCTACTCACATTATATATTATTAAAAATGTAGAATAAGTTCCTAAAAATAGCTAAAAATTCCTAAACATGTCAAGTAAATATATCATCTCTGATAACTTTGGACTATCTCTGCAAAAAATAATCTTGTGTTAAAGTTATCTTGTGAAGTACAGAATACACCAAATGTGCAGAATTGAAGCACTGATTTTCAAAAGCTTGGTGACTCATACATACTGAATTTTGCAAGATAAAATCTGAGCATCTAAGTATATATACAGGAATCAAAGTGAATGGTTAGATTTTCAGAATTGCTTACCAAGAGTAGTAAGCTCTTTAGTTTCATTACTTGAAACCTTTTTGTAAATGAGAGACTTCCTCAAGCCTCTGCTGGCAGGTGCAGTCTCTCTTTTGCACCTTTGGAAATCACTGAGGACAGAGGGAACTCCACAGTTTGCTCTTATTGCTAACACTGCAGAAGCTCACAGGTGTAACCACAGTTAATAAAACTTTGGATTATTCTGAGAAGTCCCTAGGGATGTTCAAGTAAATAAGGCTGAAGGTACAAAGATGAATGTCTGCTTCAGCAGGGCACAAATAACTAAACTCCTTACTGTTCCTGACTGTAATTCACCTCCATTGGGATAGTGTGGCCAGGCCTGCACAACCATAAGGACATCCAGACTTTGTGCAGGCTCTTTGCTACGGGATGAGTTTGGCTCCCTTTGCCCTCCTGGATCAGAAGAATAAGCATGGTTTATTCTAATTATGATATTCTTTTATAATAACAGCAGTTGGATGATGGCTGTTGATTTCTTTCAAATGGTAGTCTATTCTATTTAATTCCATTCCAGTGAAGCTCTCTCTGAGAACCAGAGGAAAACCAGTGAACAGTGTAAAAAGCATCGAGGGAAGGGTTGAAATTGATAGCGGGAATTGCCTCCAAAACTCAATCCAGAAGGTTTAGGGTGTTTCCTTAAATCTTCACCAAAGAATTAAACAATTGTTTGTCGAGTTGATTCTGTAAGTGGCACAAACACACAATCATCACCAGCGATTTGCAGAGAGCAACTCAGGGAGGACATAAAGTAACTCCCATCCCACCAGCAAAGCAACCATGGATCTGGCAAGTCCCCGAGGCCTGATGGCAATGGCATCCCGGCCATTTGGAGACAGGCAATCGCAGTCACATGTTTTAGCAAACATCAGTAGCTCATCAGAGGGGTGGGGGGGTGGAGAAATGGAAACTGCATCAGTAGTTTGTAGTTTGCAATTTGCTCTTCCAAGTCAATGGTAAAAAAGAAATTACACTCCTCCTGCACTGCCCATAGCCGTATAGAACAGTTCTGGTTTGACAGAGCTTAAACTTAGTACAGGTATTTTAGAAGAAACTGAAAGGGCAGCTATCTTCACGTGTCCCTTAAAACATTGTTCTGCTGAGAAACAACTATCCTAACTGATGCCACTTGCCAGACAGGCAATATAATTAACAATGCATACTCTCAGAAATGGAAAGTTATTTAGACTAATTATATATAGCAAAATAGATAACATATTATCCCAAAGCCCAATGTTGGAAGGTTGGAGCTAATGGGAGATAAATGTTCATCCCTAAAACAGCCATTTAACTGGGCAAAAAATTATTCCAATTGAAAGCAGTAAAAATTAGAAGTTTATTTGATAAGCACTACAAAATTGATTATTTAATGCAGAAGGTTCTTAAAAGGTTAATACTACAAGGAATTTTAAAAATATCTGTGTTGTTCCATTTATAAGATCATTCAGGATAAAGGTGAGTCTCCTGAAAGGTGAAAGATGCTATCTTTGCTGAAGACCCTACTTTTAACAATTTCATTAATCAACTAATCTATAAATTTTCAGAAAAAACAATTAGCCAACAAAGAACAAATGCTGAACCTAGTAGAAAAGATACCATTTATTCATTTATTCAGTTTGCAGTTAAGTAGAAATCTCCATTCAGCTGTGGCATAAAATTGATGCTTCTATGATTAAAGTACATTGTAAATAGTTTCTAAAGTGTTAATAAATTACTGAAACTATTTCAGGAAATTATTAATCAAATGTTATAGCCTGTTACTGAGTCCAGTGATGTAATGAGCCATTTGCAATCAACTACTGCATCTGAAATTAATGTGCTTAGGACAATATACAGAATTTATTTCTCTTGTGTATAATGAGTTTCTCACAGTTACTTATCAACCCTTTGCATAGTAATTACTAAAGCAGTCTCAGAAGAACTTGTACAGCACATTTCTGGTCCTCTGTGGGACAAAGTAGGGAATAACTACAAGCGTCACTCATAATTGAAAGGGCAAAAATACCCATGGCTCTCTCCCATTATCGTCTACTGGTGTGGAGTGACCAAGACTTGAGGAAAAGCTTATCAATATTTTAACTATGCAGGGATGCAAAAGTCACTTTCACCTCATCTCCTGCAGGCAGCAGCTTTGGGCAGACAGAGCAAGGAGGGTCCAGACAAGCATACGGATGTAACTGCTGCTGAAAACAGAATGCTTAGAACTAGGTTTTGCCTATATGTGTCAGCTGCACAAAGCATCCTTGTACTTCCCTCCTCTCTGTAGTGTAAGATGACCATTATGGCTGTGCCATATTCATTTACTGTTAGCTTACATAGATTTTTTAAGTTGATGAAAAAAATCAAAAACCCTTAATTCCTTATCTTTCTAATTTGTTGATTTCTTTTTGCTCAACTCACATTTTACTGCTGGTGTTCACATAAGGGAACAAAGGCAAGGGGAGAAAAAAATCACACACAGAATGGCTAGGTTTGAAGGGCCCTTAAAGATCACCTGGTTCCAACACCTTTCACTAGAATAAGTTGCTAAAAGCTCCATCAACGTCACCTTGAACACTTCCAGAGTCGGGGCATCCATAATTTATCTGGGCAACCTGTTCTGGTGCCTCAGCATTGTCACAGTAATGAATTTTTCTTCTAATATCTAGAGTACTGTCTTTCAGTTTGAAGCCATCCCCCCTTGTCCTGTCACTACATGCTCTTGCAAATAGTCTCTCTCCATGTTTCTTGTAGGCTCCCTTCAAGGTACTAGAAGGCCTTGATATATTTCCATAGACCACAATACCTGTGTGATAGTACAATCTACGAGTGGTGACAACCCATAAATACAAACCAAATACTCAAACGGTGAATTCCTCCACCCACTTTGTGTGCTCACACACAGTATACTACACATCAGGATTGTGGCTGAAATGTGGCACACACCTTATGTGTTGCTACAATCACCTTTCAGCTGAGTCAGCTGAAGATTTCAACACCAAACAGATCACAGCTCAAGCTGGAAATGCAGACTGGAAAAAATGTGCTGGAAAAAGAGTTTTGGAAAAATATTACCAGTTTTTCCTCTTCAGTCTGAGCTAAAGTATACCTGTGGCTTTGAAAATGTAGCAAAACATTTACAAGTCTTGTAGCACAAGACAACTAATAGAGATGGAGGCAATCTAGTGTTCTTAGTCAACATGCATCTGCCTTCTCTGCATATACTTGCAAGTTCTCCTATTGATCTGGGCAGGTATTGAAAAGCATACAAAACCAAGTAAAAAAAGTGGAAGCATATGATATGATGTGATATGATGCTGTTACTGCAAATGGCTGTCTTGGACAGAGGAAAGAGTAAGTAAAGCCACTAGAAAAAGTATGCATTGATATATGCCTTCCTGCAGATACTGTATCAATTATAACATACTCTTTTAAGAATTCATAACGTCTCTATTCCATACACAAAACTACCGATGCATATTACAATTAATGTTACAATAGAAGATACCTAAAATAATACACCTAACTGGTAAACAGAATATCTCGTGTCTGCATTCTAATAATTTGTATCTAAATGTATATAAAAATATTTTATAGAACGACTATAGAACAATTACATAAAAATTCTTTGAGTGATTGCAGCTGAAAGATTTTCTTCTGAAAGGCAGATCTGTCATTACTGAATGTACTAAATATATATGGTATACAAAAGATCATCTATGAGATCCACTGGAGAAAAAAGTGAAGGAGAAGCCATGATGTAGTTCATTTTGAATATGAGCGGACGAAACTCGCCATACTCAATGGGTGGGCATCACACTTCACTCTGTTCACTGAACTTGCTGTAATTCTAAATTGAGAGAAACAGAAAAAAAAAGTATTATGATGTTTTCCTGTAACATAAAGTAAAATTATGAGATGAAGGAGTGCTAGCTTGAAAATTTCACCATTATAAAAATTAATATTTCAAAAAGTTATTTATTATTAACTGCATAAAGTAATAGGCAAGTATCTTATCAATTTATAAACATAAAAATGAGAATGACACAACATATTCATTGGAGCATGTAGATAAGAACATATTTGCATTTCTGAACAGCAATAGAGATGAAAATGAACCACAAAGCCCTCTTACGTCTACCTTCTGACAGGGGAAGACTATTTCCTGCTATATGGGGAAGCTGAAATGTAAATCGGAAGAAATCACTTTCTGTTAGTCTCCAACTCCTTCCTCATATTTTTTCTATTGCATTCTGCCTATTCCATCATGTTAACTCTCAAAAATCCTACTCTCAGGACCTTAAAAAGGCACAGGAGGAGTATATAGACTGGTAGTTACAGCGTGGTGCTGCTATTGCAGTCACCCTGCCATTTCACTCCTGTCCACCTTATCTTCAGGTGTTCAACACAATCAGCACATAAAAATCCCTGAAGCACATACTGTGAATACTGAAGAAGCATTGGCAGTATATATATACTGTTTGTAATTACATTTAAAATTTGAGGCTGCATGCAAGCCTTTCAGAGTAAACTGCTAAGCCACTATACAGAGGTTTGATTTACCTAGCAGCTCTGGTAGAAACAAATCAGTTCCTTAAAAAGTGGACTTCGAGTTTTAACTCCCCCTTTTCATTATGAACATTTGTCCTGGTCCATCCGTGTCCCAGTTCTGTAAAATGGGACTGCTAGTACATAACTATCTTACAAGAATGTTAGGAAAGTTAATAATGTCAATAAAAAATGCAGACATTTTATAACACAACAATCATTCTAATTCATCTAATCAGACCCAGACAAAATATACAATAGCCAACCCCATTATTTTTGCCCTGCAGTTACCATTTCAACAAATTATTTTTTTGTAGGACAACATAATGAAAAATGTTGAAAAGCTCTGAAGAGAACATGTTTTTCTGGTCAATTCACTAGATCAACTGTGCCAACTCACCTTCATCTGGATAAATCAATGGAAAGTGGTTTTGTCCATAGGCAAGTCTGATTTAATTAGTAAAATATAAAGTGAAGAAAAAAAGACAAACAACCAAACCACAGACCATGATGAGTTTAATGTCTCTTGGAGAGGGCTCTGAGCCAAGCTCTAGCCATGTTTGAATCATAAATAAAACCACAGGAAAGCACACTGCTTTTAATGCATGCTCACTTGCACTGCCATGACAGTGGAAAAGGATCACATACTTCAAGAGGAAGAACAAGGTTTACAGTCTTTTTAAAAAGCAATGTGAGAATCATTGAGCAAGTAAATAGATGCTCAAGCCTGCCCTCTCCCTCTAGCTCTCTCTTCCACTTCATGCAGTTCTTCTTTTTCCACCAGTGAGCCAAGACAGCATGCATGGTACAGTGCAGGTCAGAGACAAGATTTCTAACTCAAACCAAACTAGCTGGGGATCCAGAACCATTTCAGTCAGACCAGTGCTGTGGCGCGTGAAGCAGCTTCAAGCATCCCAGGCTGAGAGACAGGAGTGTAGTTTCAGAAATGCAGAACAGGCTGTGAGTTAATTTGTCTCATCGGGAGGCTGTGTTAGGTGTTTCTAGATGACATAAGTCTTTCCAGTGGAGAATGAGCCCAGATTAAAGCACCACAGCACAGCGCCTCTGGATTTATCGTGGAAGATCAAGAGGTTTTTTCGAAAGGAGACATGGTGATGGGAAGAGACTGCTAGCAACAAAAAAATGGAAGACTGCATTCCCCAGGCTGAGGACTACTTGCAGAGTACCCACAGATAATAGATTTCTATATAAAAGGTCCACTGGGTAAATTAGGCTTTCCCAGACTTTAAGAAATTGCTGTGAGCATCCAAGAAGCCCTACAGGCTACACTTACTCTTGCTTGTAAGCCTTACCCTGTGAATCTGAATGGCATCAATTGCTGAAGAAATAGATTCAAAAAATACAGGATTTTCAGAGTCAAGATTTCCACCGTACTGCATTGCTTTTATCAAGGAAGCTGCAATAAAACAAATACATGAGGGCTGAGAAGGTAGTGAGGATATATAAACCATCATGTTAAAATTTTTACTGTAAACTGATACTTGCCTTTGCAGTGTGCTAGCAACATATCGATGTATCTGCTTTTACAGTCCATGTAAATCTATGTTTGAAAACAAGAAATTAAAAGAAAAAACAAAACCGTTTTAAATACCAACAGAGAATAAAGTACACAAAAAGCCCATATTCAAGGTAGGCAGAGCCTGGAGCGCTGCTGCAGCAGCTGTACTACCAGCAGCCACCAGAGCGAGCCCTTCTATAATGCACACATCACCAAGCCACATTTATTTCCTACTACCTCTTCACAGTACTCTTCAGCTCTGCTGAGAATTAAAACTGAATTTGATTAATAATTTTGCAATTTCTGACTGTAATTTCTAAGGGTATTATTTTCAGTTCTCTTTTTTCAGCATGTTTTCTCATGTCCTTATTATATGCTAATTACCAGTCCACACAGACCGGAGTATGACCTAGGAAACTTTGAGACTTCAATCGAAACAGGACCATAAATATCATGCTGCATTCAGCAGTAAGTTGTTGTTTATTCTTTCTTTTAAAGTGTTCAACTCCCTAGAGACAAAATATTAATAAGATAGAGGAAAAAAAAAAAAAAAAACCCTCTAAAACCAGAGTTGGGCATTTTTCTGCCAAGTGGGAAATATCCAAAGCAGTTACTGCTTAAAAAAATGTTTAAATAATCCATGTGAAGTAGAAAAATTCTGAGAGAAGAGATTTAGTGAGAACCCCAACAGAATATTCTATTTTTCAACTAAAGCAAAAAATCTTAGTTCTAAAATCCTCCCTCTCTCACATCAGTGATGATATTTTGGGAAGGAGTGTAACAACAAGGACATGTTTTGTGTGGCCCTCTTGGTAGGAGGAAGAATAACTTGGTTTTGGACCAACTGTTTATCCAGAGGCTGCACTACCAACCTGTACCCTTCACAGACTTATGTCAAAGAAGTGTTTGACAAATTTATGAGAGATAATTTGTAATTTGGAGGTCTTTAAGAACTTTTGGAAATCATTTTCACAATTTTTTTAACAAATACTGTGTTGAATGCCCTATATTTCAAAGGGATAGCTAATAGTCACTCCCACTAGCCTTATTTTTCCAGTTTCCTTTTTGAAGATATTATATATATTTCATATATACTATATGTGTAGCTTTAATTTAAAATATTTTAAGGCAACACTTACTTCACTGGAATCACTGCAGTAAACTGAGAAAATTGTTACGGCAAGGGCAACTGGGCTAAGACCCAAGTTCAAGTCGTCTATCTTACTCAGGAAAAATTATGCAAATGAAACCTTCTACACCCACTTAACTCTGTACTCACTACACAACTTTTACATTTCCCTGATGGAAATGTAAGAAAAAGCTTTTGAACATATTTTTTTATCCACAATATAGAACCCTTATTATGCAGAACCATAGACTCATAGAACTGTTTAGGTTGAAAAAGGCCTTAGAAGTTATCAAGTCCAAGCTTTAACTTGGCATTGCCAAGTCCACCACTAACCCATGTTTTTCAGCCACTCTGCCCCAGCCTGTGGCACTGCCTGGGGTTGTTGTGACCCAAGTGCAGGATCTGGCACCTGGCCTTATTGAACCTCACACCAGTGGCCTTGGCCCATCGATCCAGCCTGTCCAGACCCCTCTGCAGAGCCCTCCTTCCCTCCAGCAGATCAACACTCCCACCCAAACTGGTGTCATCTGCAAACTGACTGAGGGTACACTTGATCCCCTTGTCCAAATCATCAACAAAGATATTAAAAGGGCTGGATTCAAGGGAACACCAATTGCGGCCAGTCACCATATGGATTTAATTCTATTCACTACAGTAACCAGTGACTGCTGGATTTAGTCTTCTGGGAACATCTTGGAACTCCTGCAATGCCTGAACCCACTCTGCAAAGTATGTTGCCCACAGGGGAAGGGATGGAGATCATGTTTTGACCCTTGGCTTAGCAGACAATAGAATATACAGATAAAATCACAGAATTAAAGATGAAATTTTAAAACTGAAAATTTACACATCTCTACAACTGACATGGCAGGGTCAAATATGACCTAAACCAACTTCAAAAAAAAAAAACGAAAAGCTACAAAACTCCTCTTCATTACATATAGATACATACATTTGCACTGTTACACAAAATATTTATAAATATTTTAATGTAATTTTAGATAAAAACACAGTACAATTTAATAACAAATCTATGTTCATCTTTTCTATGGCTGAAATATTTATCCACTGAAATAGGTGAAATGACTAGTAGTTGGCCCCAATAACTCATATGTATAATCATAACATAAACAGAATGTCATGAATACCTGAAGAAGCACTGAGACTCCAGTGTAGTCAAAGAAATTCAGTCCACTGCAGTCTAATATCAAAACACATCTCTCACTGTGACATGACTGCATCAACTCACCTACACATTTGACAAATGAAAAACTTTAATTAAAAGGAGAATACTCAAGGAATGGGTATAAGAATGATGATAGCTCAACAAAATAAGCCTAAACTATCGCAATAATTTTTTTATTGTTGTGTGCTGGCGTATCAGGCAAGAAAATGCCATATCTTAGAACAAATGAAGAACCATTAGGGCAATGGAAAGAAGTGGTGAGAGACAGAACATATTAATTCAGATGTTTTAGGCAGCAATAGTGTCTCTAGAATTAAGCAATTGTTTCTTCAAATTTGAATTTCTCATTGAGTCAGCCTTTGGAAAATTTTTCATGGGATACACAGAAAATGTATCCATTTTTCTTTTAAGTTCTGATATGACACTGATTTCCATAGTCCCTAAACATCTGCCTATGGTTTTACTTAATATTCAACAATAAGGAAGAAATATATGTAAAGTGGAGTATTTCATTTTCCTAAGGTTTTATTATGCTGGTTTTTGCTTGGTTAATTTTTTAATACACAACAACATATTGATGCTGGAGAAGAAAATTGTGTTGGTAAGATTTGCAAGGTTCTTATACTCATTCTTCAACCTCAGGCCATCTTGTATTTAATCTAAACATACTCTGTTCTAAATGTATCCTGAACTAGCACATAGATAAATGATTCCTGACTCATAAAGGGAAACTAGAAAACAATGCACATCTTATTTACATGGTTCTGTGAACAAATGTTTGTTATCATAATGCATACAACTGAAAAAAAAAAAAGTAAAATATGAAGGAAAGGAATTCTGGTTGTAAATATGAGTTAAGCTAAATGGCTTTGGCTGAGCAGAGATAAAGACTTTAAACTATTGAGGGGACTTGGAATTTCCCCATGACGCAAATTTATAATGGTGGTAATTCCTTTCTAACAGTAGTCTGAGCACCAAAGACTTTTGGACTTGCATCTCCAGACATTTACTGTCTTTGTAGTGTCCAAGATACATACAAACAAATACGTAGACTTTTAAAGGGAACCTCCTGAAAATTACTGTGATAGAAACCCAGTTCATGTGATCTCCCAGGCTCAGTGTAATAATTCCCTGCTGCATCCTGAATTGTAGTAGAGGCTGCCTACCCTCTAAATGGAGGATTAGATAAACACCTGCACCCTCTTTGGATCAGTGGCATGAGCAAGAGCATCTGTTTCATTTGGTGCTGATACAGACAGTATTCCCCAAAGGGAGAAAGGAAAGGTTCTGACAAACACATAAATTTCCATGCTTTCCTGGACAAGTGCCATCAGTCTTAAGGATTGTGTCCTCATGCTCCCATCTTTCTTGAAATTCAAAGCTCTGTATTTCGCTTTTCTTTTTAAAGGGATTTTTCTTTTTTCTCTGTGTTTGTTGTTTTAAAGGCTCCATGAAGAACCACCATAGGCTGGTTGGTACACGTAACAGCTTTTAAGTCTTCAAGGCAGGACTTAGTCTTTCAGAAAGGAGGTCTTGTGCTTTCTGTCACTTTTGTAATATGAGAAACCAGATCATCTTCAAGATGACAGAAATATGTATTGATAAGATATTCTCAAACATAGGATTTTACAATATCATCAATAAAATACTATATAATCTTCACTAACCATTTTCATATGTTGCTATGCTGCAGAAAAGCACCCTGACACCCCCAAGTTAACTAACACTGTAGTACCATAAAATGTCCTGAGTCTAGTTAACAGATGCAAACATTCAGACAACAACCTCCAAATTAGATTTTCTACTGCAGCCTTAATGCTCATAAGTGTTTTAAATAAACACTGTTTTACTCTATCCACAATGAAGTCATCTGTATAAAGAATCCACTGCAAAAGGTTGCTGCAGCTCTCCCATGGGAATGTATGTGCTCTAGTTTGATTTAAGGATTACAAAATGTGGAAAGAGTAGAGTTTCCCACTTAATCCTTAACTGAAAGAAAACCTCTAGGGTATCTTATTATATATTGTATTGATATACTGTATAATATTGGGGGTTATCATGTCACTAACAATTCAGTTGACATTTTCTGAGATTTTCTTCTATGTGGCATTAAAGATCACAAAGATTTAACATGGTTCTAATCTTACTTTTACTTTGTCATGCTAATATTCAATTCTGTGCACCAAAACCACCCAAGACCAGAGCTTAGCAAAACAGTCTTTTCAGCCTGGTCTGAAGATCATTCCAGGCAACAATATGGGAAGTGTTTCCCACTATGTGCCTGTCTCTACACACACGCTCGTCCTACTGCAATAAGCAGGGACACAGAATTAGAGAATGGTTTGGGTTGAAAAGGACCTTAAATCATCTAGTTTCAACCCCTATGTGATGGGCAATGAGACTTCCACTAGAACCTTCCACACTGTAGAAAAGGCATTTTCAAGGGGTTCGCTGCTTTTGAAATCTTAAAAAGTCAGTCAAAACCAGAATGAAAACCAGGACCGCTTAGGACAAGGTTAACACAGTTTAATGCTGCTTAGCATTCATGCTTCATTGAATGTTTGGTCTAACTGAAAATATTTATTTCCACAAAACTTGGGTGCAACTATAAATATATACAAAAATGTGGAGCTTTTGCACACTTATATCCATCTTCGTTTTAACACTATTTGTAGATAATAAACTCACCATGGCAACTTCCATTGGAAAATGAACAGAGCAATGTGTTCTGCTCAGACTGAAATAAAAGCAGCAAATGATTAACACACCAAGGAAAACCAGTCCATTAATGAGACAAAATCAAAGTAGTACGTAAGAATTGTGTTTCTCTGTATCAAAGTTAAATCATTCTCTCCAAAATCACGTCCTCTGCATCAGCCTATTGGATATATAATATTTTCTGGTATAACTTTAGGAGAATACTGAGATACATACTCAAACTGATATTTTGCATTTCTTTTTAGCTGACTCAACGTCTGTCAAGTTTGGATTCACTAGAAAGCATATTTTGGACAAAATGCTTTTGGGGAAGCAGGGAGTGGTTATGAAATGGTCAAAAGATGGGAAAGATGTTCTTAACAAGAAAAATTCTTGGCAATGATATTATAAGATTAACTTTTGATTAATTTTCTACTTGCTGCAATCTTATCTGCTACAATAATATTTTAGTAAGAACATTATTGATGTTTAAATTTATTAAAGAATTACATTTCTCTGGATAATTTTTATAATAATTATTTCAATATGCATGTTCTCAGTGGCAACATAAGTTAAAACCGGCAACAGAGCACAGAAACAAAATTGAAACTGCATTTATTTCACACCCACTATGTGCTACAGAAAGACATTTATTCAACAAAAAAGAATTAAAAAAAAAGCAGCACATTATTTCAGGCAGCTGTACTGCTGAGTACCTTACAGAAGAGACAAAGAATAAAATCTCCTTTATAAGTAACGTATAAATTAACTCATTAAATTAACTTATTAAATTGACTCAAATTAATTCCATGCAAATCCTAAGTAATTTCTCTCTGGTTGGAGGCTTTTTATCATACTAATCCAGACCAGTCAGCCTAGCAAAACCAAGGGAAAAAAGCATCACATTTTCTGAGCTGAATTTCCACCCATCTAAGTGCATATGGGTAGCACAACTCTTTGTCAAGGGACAGCAGGGGTGGTAGACACATGTTGCTGTCTTAACAAGCCATCTAAGACACAGCTGGGATTTTCTCAGCCCAATTTGCCAAACTGGATAAAATTGTCTACAGTAAGCATTGTATCATATTGGAATTCCTTCATGGTACTGATAGAAAAATGATAATTTATCTTTTCCCTATTAGGAATTGCTGCAGGAACTTGCACTAGTTATGTGCAGATGAATTTGAAAAATACTACACTTACAGAGATATTCTTCAAAAACATGATACGTAATTTGTATACTGTTTATTTTTCTAATACAACCAGTGCAAAAGAGGAAAAAAGAAACAATACCATTGAGAAAGAAAGTAGCCCATTTCTTCCTAATTCTCCCAAAACTATTTATAGTTAGAAATGAAGTATCCTTCTCTCATGGACTTATCTCCAGAAAAAAAAAAATCACATTTTATTCAAGCAAATTTGTAGCTACTCATTGTCTTTCTAAAATCACAGGTTTTCATAAGCTGAGATTATGTAAGTTCTTCTAGAAATTTTGGAGTTTTGGATCAGTACTTTAATATCTCTTACAGGATCACATGTAAAAATTGAAGAGATGTTATTTTCAAGTAATAATACAAAAATAGTCCATATTGAATCTGATTAAAATTAGGATTAGTTTTGTTCTGAATGAATCATTTCTAATGTTACTTTTTTATACCTGTTTCAGTATCTGATTGCATTCTTTATGAAATGTAATGAAGGCAAACATGATCTTCAACCAGTCACAGTAATTACTGAAGTGTAAAGCACATCCTACCTTGTTTACAATATCACGTACCTGGCTGCTTATGCCATACTTCTGGATTATCTTTAACAGGTCAGCGTGAAATTTTCTGGCATTCAAAAATACTAATGGGCTGTTGACTGAAACTATTTTTACCTGTTTTAGTGATTCCTGGGGAATGAAAAAAACATGACGCTGAAAAGTTCATCTTGGATTTGGAGAACAAACCCTAGACTCATTTCTTTAAAAAACCTGGAAGTACCTGTAAATTAACCTAGGAGGAGCTTTGGATTGTGAGAAGGATTTAACAGATAATTCTATTGATCAGCCTTCACACATTACTGAAGTAAGAATGGAAACACAAGTAATACATAATGAAAATTATCCATAATATTATTTAGCATGAAAAAAAGCATACACATTATGAGGCGTAATACTAAGAACTATTAGCTAAGAGTTATAACATCACTTTTTCAGTCGGCATGATCCCCAAGCACAGGCAAGGTAACATTTGCAGACAGGGGATATATTTTCTTAGACAAACACATCCTGAAAAAACTACACAAGGATTTAGGACAAACACTGCAGGTGATTTGGGGAAAGCTGGCAATATTAATCTTGGTCATCTGAAGATGACCTTAGTACAGAGATAGTTCTTAGTGGATCCAGATCAACCTCAAGTGGCACATTTAAAGCTTTACCAGCACATTTCTACAACCAATACAATAATCTACATGAGCACTCTCCGTTGCCCTTGAGCCTGTCTCTGCACTTCACTGAATAACCTACAACCAGCTTACCAGTACATTCAGTCAGACCATGTAGCTCAAAATATAAATATTACACGGCAGAACAATTTTGGAAGGACACCAGATAATGTTCAGAAACCCCCAGGTACAAGTGGGAGATATTTTGCATAAAATAAGTGCTATTTCTCTCACTCTTAAGGTGTACTTATAAATCAACTTCAATTGCCAGTAAGAAAATTAATATTTATATATAAGCATATTGGACAGCAGCAAGACATGCTAAAAGACTGGTCTTGTAGCAGATAGAATTAAGTTAATTCTACTGAACTCCCAATTTCCCACAGGTTGTGTGACAATGGAAGTAAAAATCAAGAATTTGCAAGAGAATATAGGTCAAAAAATACTCTCTTCTTCCTAACAAAAGTCATGTTACAAGGTCACAATCAAACATAAATAGGTGGAGCTGACACAGACCATTTTTTAAGTAGTTAAAAATTATTTGGGATTGCACTGAAGATATGCAGTTTTCCCAACAGACTTTCAAGCAAAACAGGAACAGAAATCTTCACCACAAACCACATAAACTGTCTCCTTATTGTAGACTGCTGTTCAGACTTCTGGGAATGAGATGATCTCTCAGACACCACCACAGTAACCATGAAATAAAGGAAACATTTCAAGCATCCCAAACTGAGGCAAAGAACCTCAGACTATGTGTAAGGACTTTGCGCAATTTACCTCTGAATGTGACTGCAGTAAATACCACATCAGCAACACGCCACAGTCAGACAAGTGGCAAAGCCCAACTGACAGTTAAAATGTCTCAGTTTGTATGGAATAGAGCTCTAAAGTAATGGCAGAACAGAGGATGGTATATGCTTGAATGGAGAAATGCGCTGACATCCCACAGATTCTCATACAAATGATGCTATACACAGTTGGTGTGGAGACCAGTCGTCAGACACTCACTTCAGTGCCTTGGCAAAGTAGAAGATAAAAGTTAAGAAAAAAAGGAAGACTGATGTACAAAGATCAAACCCTGTGATAATCAAGCTTCCATAAGTACAAGGTACAAAACTGGAAAGGCTCAAATCATAAGGCCAGATCAAACAGAGGGCAGACCTAGGTATAGTTTTTATACAGAATGGACAAGGTCAACTGTGCCTAAATTTGACCAGCCAGTTATTCCTGGCTCTGGTTTGATTCTTTGTTGACAAGAACTGCTCAGAGAACAATGAACTTCCTCTTTGTTGTGTCCTTGCTAAGAAAGAAGGAAATTTATTTCACGTGTCTGTCCCTGCCACCACTTAGAAAGCCCCAGGTGATTGCCCTGTGCACTCTGCACAGCGCTCGGGTATGAGTTCAGTGCCAGTGAACGCCTGGGATGAAATGTGTTTCACATAAGCTTCTAAATATCCTTTGATTTTTTCCACATTAAAGTGTCTTTTCTCTTATTGATGAAATAACCCCTATAAATCCACAGACCTTAATGGCAGGGTAGATCATTAAGCTTGCATATTTTCATGTTTAAAAGTCCTGTTGTTTCTGTCTAATCTGTTATTTACCAGGGAAACTTGGATCAGTCTAACATTCATACATTAAAAATTACCCCAAATGCCTGCTGCAACTCAGCGACTCTAAATTCAATTAAAGCCATATTTTCCTTCTTTGTTTTGTGTAATAAGCTCTTGAGCAATTTGCTTCTCTAACATAAGGTTATTTCCCCACTGTCTGCAGACCCTAGTTTGTTATTACTAGGTTACTGGCATTAATCTTACTGAAATGGGGAGGGGGGGGAAAGCAGGGGAGCAGTAAGCTTAAAAAAAATGTATAGGCATTTGAACAAAGTGAACTGATATGAAAAGTATCAGACAAATCAAATTTTGGTTATCCATCTCTGACAATGTTACTCCAACATTTTTATTAAGAATGAAAAGTGATATAATAATTGACAGCCTCAACAACAGTGTTTTTAATTCACATTTCAGAGTCCACCCCATTCTTATGTACCTTTCACATTCCAATGGTGCTCAGCAAGCCAAAACAGTAAATGCCCTTGAGCCCTTGGAAGTTCAGATTTTTAGCCCAAGATAGCTCTGATGGAAGACATTTGCCAGAAATAATAAATTCATTAAAGAAGATCTACTTAATGGTGAAGCAATAATTGCTGAGCGTGTGGTTTACTGATACATAAGACCCTTCATCAGCACTAGGAAATAAAAAGGGACGCAGGAGAAGCTGCCACAGTGGAGAAGGGAGGATGTCTCGGTGATGGGGCTCTGTGCTGAAAGGGCACATGGTTCTACTTCTCCCTTGGCTGCTGACCTACCATTTCATCTTGGAGGAGGGAGTTCACCTCTCTGGGTCACTACCCTTCTCTTCTTACCACAGACCTGAGCAAAAAGCAACTTTGACAATAATTGCAATGAAAATAACCAAAAGAATCTGACTGGTTGGTTGAAGTTTGTAAGAAGCCAAATTTTAAAGGCACAGTCTTTGGTAGAGATTCTTCCATCTGTTTTTCATGTCACAGGGTGATGAGATTTGTGAAGCAGTCTGTGACAATTCTGTCATGCTACCCCTCTTTGCCCAGCATCATGGTGTCCTCTGGGACAGCCTGGTCACAAGGGGTTGGTGGCAGAAATGGTTTCAGAAACGAGATTGGGGATGGCAAAAATACCAAAGAACTCTCAGGAAATATAAAGTGATAGCAATGCAGAGGCTGCTGCTATTGTCTGCCCAGATTTCCCTAGCCATTCCTGGCAAGATATTTCCTTAAATTTAGGAATTAGGAAACTTTGAGAAAGAGCAATTAATAACTAAAAATTACTAATAAACTAAGATAGATAGCTCTAAGAGGACTTGCCTAACTTCACTTTGCAGACAAGCAGCAGAACCATGTTCATGAACAATATTCCAGTTTCTGATGGCCAACTAGTTTGTTATCAATATATTATCCTGGCTTTTGATTTCAAGTGGTCATATCATGAAAGCATTCCCTTGACTCCCTGATTACAATCTGGTAACTAACTAGAGAAAACAAACAAATCTGAATTAGTGAAATGCACACACAAACAAAAAGTAAAAAAGAAATTAACTTACACAATCATTTTCTGCTTTGTATTTATATTCCACCTCTTTCATATTTTTCAAATTCAGTGTCTTTGCTCTGTAACCAATATATATATAAATAAATTGTACAGTAAGTCATTATTAGTCTTGGGCAGAAACAAAAAGACACACCCCCCCAAACTACAGCATAACAGTTTAAAGGTCCAACAATGCAATCCTGTGAGTATTTTTGTGATTATAGACCTTATCTTTTCTCATAATCATCCTCTTAAAGAGTAAAAGGCTCATTTTAGAATTATGAGATCACTTTGAAAGTATGAACAATTAAATTCTCTTGTGAAGAAAATCTTCATTTTAATTTTCATTTGCTGGCCAGAGAGCTACTTTCAAGTCAAGGTAGCTCATATCTATAGCTTCAAAAATAAAGAAGTTTAATTAATATTTTTTACCTGCAAAATCATATTATAAGGAAAGGGAAAATAAATATGTAGAATAGCTGTGGGTCATGAAAAACAACGATATCTTATTTGTCATTGAAATGGACACATCTTTATATGATGAAGCAGAACATTGCACTCTGGCTATCAAAATGGGGGGACTTACTGGAAAGGGCCAGTATTCCTATGCTCTCTACACAGTAAAAAGAGAAAGTTGCCTTAGAAAGGGAGCTCAGCATAGGATCTTCTGATTCAACATATAATTTACAGGAACATATTTAACTGCAGAAAACTATGGAACTATCTATGCACCAATGTACAAGGAGTATTTGCAGGTATTGGGGCTAGATAAATGAGCCTTGCAAACATCAGCTCTTCTCTCATCTTTGCATAAATGAAGCTGCTCTTGGTTCTAACACATTCTGATATATAACATATACCACATACAGTACTCTGACATCTGAACAGAAACTTTACAATACATAACCTATGGTGTTTTCCTTGCTTCACTTCTGGTAACACTTTTGCTCATGACTGCATGGCTTACTACTCTGCTGTCAGAGAACCTCTAACATCCAGGCTCAGGACAAAAACAACATGAAAACTTGCCTTTCGCTTTACTACCAGAATTTACCAAAATTTTAGTTTGCTGAGTAACACAATCTTATCACAAAAGTACTGGTTGATTCAAGCAGAAGCTATCTCCCATAACTTTTAATTGCCTTGAAATTTTAAACTATTTTCATGCTGGTTCTGCAACTAATTCGATGAGAATAGAGCTGAATAGAGCTGTGCACAAATGTCTAATACAATTAACTTTAACAAGCATTTAATCGAGCTGTCTATATTGTGCTTAATTTCAGTGGGATTCAATGTTCATGCAAACAACTGCATGCAAGCAGAAAGTCATTTCCAGGACTGGTGAGCTGTGAATTAATTCTGCAGCACAAATCAATCATGAACCTCAGCTACATTTCCCTTAACTCATGATCCAAAGTAGCAACTGTAATATATTAAAAAAAGCCCCAAAGCAACAACTTCTGATTGCTCTAGTTTATTTGTGTTGACTTTTCTAAGTCACACACAGAACTTAAACTTTTTGTTAGACATTAGAATAGTTGTACAGTTATGTTTCATTCATCTATATTAGCAGTACAATTGTCAACTGCAACTCCTGTGCAACATAGTACGTAGGAGTTTATAAAGGCTCTTAGTTATTAAAGTTTGCCAGACATACTTTTTCCTTAAGGAGCAAATAAATATCTAATAGAAAAAACCCTGTTATTCATCTTCCTCATGATTTTATGCTGCCTTCACATAATGAATCCTATAAATGCGTAATAATAAGAGAAATCACAAAATAATGCCATTTTATAAAATGTTTTAGAAATTCCTTATTCTATGGTAAATGGACAGATGTGACTTTTCCTTTTGAATTGTCTTATCTTGCAATTTTCTACAATGAAAAGCTGAAGTTTAGTTGTTAAATTTAGTATACCTTATGTCTATCCTGACTGTGAAGCAATATGCAGAACGACTATATAATGAAGTGCTAGTAGAACATTTCAATTGTTCAATTGTTTCAAATTGTTTCTTACCTGGGAAAGCGGAAAATCACGATTACTATAGTGCAGACAACGCCATACAACAGTCCCACATTAGCAGCAAAGCATATTGTAAACACGTAGGTACTAACCCATATGCTCTTTAAGGATGGGAGAAAAAGAAGTGATTAGTTTAAAATTTTATAGCAATGCACTCTTTATGAATCAGAAATAAAGATTTTTAAAACTAAGATAGTTTCTCAGATGTGAACATTTGGATCTTTGAAGTGGCAAATACTGAAGACTGAATTAGCAATTAAAGTAATGCCTCTCCATGGGAGACCACATGCAGCATGGCAGAGCTCAACCCCATACTCACAGAGGTTCCTTCCAGGGTTACTTAAAATAGCACTTGTACTTGTGCTAACAGCTTAAGTCAGAATAAACTCCATTGTTTTGGAAAAACTGTATTTTATTTTTCACATTGCAAATTCTTGTCACCTTCTTCACTGGAGAGATTTTAAATCCTCCTTTCCTTTCACACAACAAGGTATCCTAATGAGGTCACATACAGAGAGCTTTTCTCACACTAATCATGTAAGTGGGAATTATAATTTGCAAGGAGGCTGATTAAAAGTGGCATTTATCAGAGTACAGCTGACTAAAACAACTCTATGACAAATAAAATTACTGGGGATTTAATTCCTTCCAATGGCAATGGTGAGATTTCATATTACTTCCCCATCTTTTAATATTTGATTACTAAAACTTTGGATACATTTTAAGTGCAATCTTAAAAAACACTCAGAAGCATATCTGAAACTAAAGTCACTTTAAAAAGAAAAAAAAACCTTTAAAAAAAAACTTAAAAAACTTTCACATTTCAATTTTTCCTTAACTGTTCTCTTACCAGAAATGATCGCTTTTCTTTCCATACTATAATTATGTGTACAGCTAAGACACATGCAGATTTTACAATTAAAAGAAAAGTACAAATTACTTGATTTCTTATACTAACCTAGTTGGTATAATAAAGCACATCTTTCTTTCCTTGAGGGAGCCTTAAGCGAAGACTGCCATCTAATCTTTATATAAAAGGTGTTAAAAAAGAATGGAAAGTATTTTCACCCCCTGGATATACTGATCCCCACAGGTGCCCATTTCAAGAATTACAGTACTGTTTGTTCGCGTTTGCAGAATAACAGATCACATTACAATGGCACAATCAGTGTTAGGATTATCCTTTCTGATACTTTCACTTAACTCATGAAAGCCAGAGACAATAGAATACTTTCAGCCCAACCACAGGAATTTTGCTTGAGCAGATTTCAGAACTGTTATTTTATGAATTATAAAATATAAGTCATACCATACTAACTTTTGCTTCACAGAGGACAGAGTGTTACATGACTCTGTCAAGAAACCTTTTCCTCCCTCATCTTCAATATTCCTAACTATTGCAAAAGACTTTTCAGTTTCATCAGCAGGAGGGCTGCTAGGTAAGGACATAGCTCATCCTCTGAAACTGTCCTCAATCACTACTTGTATTTTAACATGACATCTTTTACAAATTGTTGTGCAAATATTTGCAAAAACCACCTTTATGAGCAACAGATACTGAGTTCTGATTAATGAATAAGAAAATAAAGCTAAGATTTATAAATCAAATATACTTTATAAAGAAGCTCACCTGGATGTGAAAAGGCTAACAGAGCTAAAAACCTGAAAATCAGTGAGATCAAGAATTAGACTATCTTAATAAGGCTGAACCCTTGACAACACCTGAATCCACTCCAGTGCAATCCAGTTCAGCTGCAGACCTGAACCTCATCACATCTAACTAAATCGCTGCTGCAGACCTGCAAAGTTCTTATGTTTCAGAAGAAAAAAGAAAGCATAAAAATGCAATACAAAGTCTGCATAGGAGGAATCAAAGCCAGAAATGTTTAAGTACTGTTGACTACTGAGAGAGCTAATTAGAGCTGCCTCCAGCAGCCTAGTATCTTACATCTTAACTGTAATCAGAGGCTGCCATTGTTGTAGAGGCTGAGCCAAAACAATCATACTCTCACTAATCACCCTTTCGGTGCTTTTTATTGACCTGGAATCAGTTCTTCTTTGGTTAGGGTAGCATCAAACATGTAGAAAGAAGTTATTTTGATCTGATAAACTTTTTTTTTTAATTCATGGATTATTGCAATGTTCAACAAAGAAGTCATAAAAATATCAAGGTTTTCCTTGGCAGCTTACTTCAGTATGGTTATTGCATACTCCAAGACAGATAAATCTAATCACTCTTCAAATCTTAGCAATAATGTATTATAGGCGTATGTTAATATCAAAAATCCAAACAAAATCCACTTTCAAAGTAAGGTACTAATGTAGAGGAAAAACTCTAAAGAGGGAGAAAAGAAACAAGCAGAAGCAATGGATTTATGTCAACTCCTGTATATATCAGAAAGTATCAGAAGAAGTGGCAGGTACAGTGACTGTGTATAGCAGCTGCCTCTATCTAGACTTTCCATTTCCATAGGGTCTAATGATCCACCATTGATGACAGTCTAAAATCGGCACTTGGTAGGAAAAAAAACATATAAATAAGTTGCAGAATATTTTCTGAACATACGGCTAAACAATGCAATGCTAAGGTATGGTGATAATAAATATTTCTATACCAGTTTGAAACCAGATTATGCACTTCCCCATTTCATTCCAAACCAAGGAGATGATCAGCTATTGCATGAATGGGTAGGGTTCCTTGCACGTAACTCTCTGCAACACAGCTGTCTAGTTTCCTACCATAATCAATGGATTTGGATATCAGAATTAAGAAAATTTAGGATGCAGTCCATCTAACTCCTACCTGGTTATGCTGTTGCTAAGTGGAGGAAGAGATGAACAGGACTCAACTGACCAGTTCTGTGCTATTTGTACTGTGAGGCTGTGATGAGTTTGCTTAAACAGAGGCCCTCCAGCATATAGTCAAAAGAAGGATCCCATTAAGTCCTGTTCATTCAGAAACTGTCTCAGCAGAAGATGCTGGAGTCCTGGAGGAGTCTCTGGCTCTAAGGACTGAGTGACATGGCCATGCTCCCACATACTTCTGCAGACAAATGACTAATGTGTGCATTGATCCTCAGCATAGCCTTCATCAAAATTTGGGATTCAAGTGAAGCCCACCACAGCCATAGAGCAGGAACTGCCTAATGCATCAAGGGACATGGTTTAGAGGTAGACTTGGCAGTATTGTTTTAACAGTTGGATGAGATGATCTTTAAAGGTCTTTTCCAACCTAAATGATCCTGTGATAATAAAGTGGTGTGGTAGTTCTTTGATACAATTTTTCACAGGCATTCCATACACAATGGTTGAGACAAAATTTGTTTGCAAACAGCCCTGGAAACAGAGGGACTGATAGAAATAGTACTCTTTAAAAATAATTTATATGGTAATCATGCTTTCAATGGATTAAGCATTTACAAATTCCTTCCCACCCCACTGAGACCAACTACAGCACAAGTAATATAACTTAGACTAGCATATTTACTAATGCATGAAAAATAGAAGATCTCCCTAGGATGTCATAAGATAGAGTCATTGATGTAAAATAGCTCTCACAGAAGAGATGGTTTCCTACTTTGTGGAAAATTGTTTATATAGCAGAGTCCCTGAGAGCTCTCAGAGCCCTCTCATGAATCAGGACCTATGTGTGATGAACAAATTAAAATGCCACCTTCCTCCTGAGGATAGTATCTGAATAAGTTCTAAAAAACCCCAAGAAAATGTACTAATGAGCTCCAGATTTCAAGGAAGACTCTTTATAGGCCCTCTCCTCTAAATATTTTGACAAAATAGGTTGACAGGGTGTTGGATGCACGTCTCAGAAATTCACAATGGCAAGATCTTGGAGGATACTTGTCAAAAATGAGACCCTCATTCCTGGATCCTCTTTAATTGCTGAATTAGTACCATTCCTTATGTCCTTTAGTATTAATATATGCACATACAATTTCAATTCATGCATCCATAACTGCCTCTCATCACAACACCATCTTGGGAATGTGTAATTTTTACCATAAATTCTTGCCATCCTTCCTGCTTTAAAAGTCAGGCATGCAACCTAGCTTTTTCTCAGTTGTGGTCATGTTCTGGTCAAGATATATGTGCATCTTTAAAACATTTTTTTCTCTTTAAATGCCAGAGTATTTCATTGCTGGACTTCTCAAATCCCTGCTATATAATTAACTCATGAAAATGATCCATATTCTGTTATAATTTTTCCCTTAGAACATTACCTTCTGAAGTATTTTCCCCCATCTTTGGTATCTTTCAAGTCCAACTGTTAACAGCAGAGAGAAAATTTTTCTTCAGCCGTCCATTGCCAGGCAGTAGTTTTTGCCTGTCTTAAAAGGCAGCTTATTTGTGATCCTGAGCCTTAAAATCAAGAGTTAACAAGAACTTCACTGGCTTTTTTAGTAAGACTAGGAAAGTATCACTAGTATCACCAGCACTGTCAAGCTGGAGAATAAAAACAGCAAATTAGTCAAGTTGGCCTGCATTAGAAATTAGGCTTACAGAAAGGACAAGGAAATCACCTTTTGACCTGAAGACCTAAGAAGTGAGATATATTTACAGACAAGGCCAGATTAGCTACCTGGCCATTCTCAGACAAAGCAGAGTAAAAGACCAAGACAAATCCCTCTCAGTTATGCATATAACCTGTGTAGGGGAATAGTGCAATTATTAATCTGAGACTGTTGAAGTCATCCAACCAAGGTGCAGGGACTGACAGAAGACCTTAACTTGAAGCAGGAGACATTTGAAGTTCACTTGGATGCTATGAATGGCAGGAAAGAGACCTCTGGAATAAGGACAGTGGGGTAGCAGCTGAAAAGTAATCGAATGTGATTTAAGAGGCGGGATTTAAACTTGAAAGAAAAAGCCACCTATGGCTGAAAGAAGAGATTTCATAGAAACACAGAATATCCTGTGATGGAAGGAACCAATGAATTCCTCAATTCCAACCCCTGAACAATATCGTACCTTCTACATTTAAAAGAATTATGTTTATAGAGAACTAATCAACAAATAAGTGTTATTCATCCTGTTTGTGTTTAATGAGATGCTTAAAGAAGTGTGAAGGAACAAGGTAACAAACTCTGTAATATTCCATTTCCATGCACTATCATTTGCCAGATCTATAACCAAAACAAACCTGACTTCAGTGCTACATGACACACGCCCTTCAAAGAATCAGTTCCAGAAAGGACAACTGCTAATTATTTCCAAATGTTTTCTTAAGGTTTCTATCTTCAAAACACTTTGGATAACCTGTGTGATGGAATTATTCATTTCCAGTGTTCTGTAAATTTCTGGGGTGAATCCTTTCAGGCCAAAATAACACCAGTGTAGTTGCGCAGATCAGTGGGCTTGGTGGGGCTCCTCAGAGCAGGCAGCAAGCAAGATCAATGTTGCTATTTAAGGCAAGATGATTTATCCTGCCAAGCTAAGGACTGATGGTAAAACTACATGAAGATAAATCATTGCTTAAGTATGTTTAGTCAAAAAGATGAACCCAGCAAACTCCCGCATTCTATAATCTCTCTTAGAAATGATGACAGATGCCAGAGATGTAATAACTAACTACTCACAACCTTTTCTGCCAAAACCAGAAAAGCAAAAGTCAGTCAGGTTAGTCTATCCATGAAGATGTGTCAAATCTAGTGAGATTCCAGAATATCCTGCCGGATAATGTAACTACTTATTATCTCAATGAACTGATGGAGAAGATATATCTCTCTCCCATAACTACCTATGTTTTTTAGTCCATTGTTCCTAAAATAATTCTTGATCCTCATCATCCATCATTTCTGTCACTGGCAATATGGATCAAGCGGAAGATCAAATACAAAACAAGAGATAGAAAATATTTTCAGAATTTTACTGCTTGAGGAAGAAAAGATTTTGGGAAAGATAGAGCTTTTCTTCTGGATAATACAAAAGAAACCCCCCAAAACAAGTTTTCTGAACCTATAGCTTTCTGCGACCAAGTGTGAAAAATCTCACAGTCAAAGTTGTTTACTCAGCTGTTTTCCATACTAAAATCCAGTACTCTAGTAAAAAAAGAGTTTTGTTCTGTCTGGACTTAACCATTACTGCTGTAGAATACTCAGTCAAAAAAGTGATTTCAAAAAAGTCCGATATTAACTCCAACTACCTGTATTTCCTGCCACAGAAAAGGACTATGTGGCCAAAATACCTTTCTGAATGTTGTTAACTCAAACATACAGGATGTCAGCATGTATGTATTTATGTAAATGCATAGAAATTTTGAGTTGAATTGGCTGTTACACCTAAAATCTCCCACAAAAGACAAATCCAGGAGACTTCTTACACATGGATTCATCTTTACTATTTGCTAGGAATTCTGTGCAAATTCTGTCAGACTATTTAGATTTTGCATGAAATTAGATTTTCATACTATGTGTCTTTTCACTATCTAGTTTTTCTGATGTATTCTTCCTCTCATAGTGCAGAATCTTTCTCTATGTTCAAACCATAGGTACCCTGCAAAATCTGAAAGAGTTAAGGCAATTTACCTACAGCTCCCCTCAATATATATCTTTCTGCATCACCAGTGTTTGCAGTTCTGTTTGACCTATGTGGTCATTCCCTATTCCCAGAGGACGACAATACCAAATTCTCTTCAATAATGCTACAGTAACAAAAACATGTTAAACGGATAGAAAAGACATAAAAATTAGACACATTTGCTCACATTAACTTGATCTGTCTCTATACACATCTCTAGCATTAAGTTTGATTCTTTATAATTCGTTAAAATGTTATTTTTTAATACAAATGATATTACTGATGCTGTTATTCTGAGCTGATAGTGCACAAAAAGTACTACCAATAATATCTTGCACTTATTTCTTCTAGGGCCACAGAACTATTAAAGTTTAGTTAACAGATGTTTGCCCCATGGTGTCAGGAAAACTTCCTTAGATTAAGTTTTACTTACCCAGTCTATTTTATCCATATTCCAATATTTTTTTAAGTCACGGAACTGCATTAGCATCCCCTTCAAGCCCACAACAATAATGCTTGCTAGCACACACTGCAAAGACATTAACACAAAAGCCACTTGCAGAGTTGTTAGTGAAAACAAATGCATTTTCTTTAATTTAGCAGTCAATATCATTATTAAATTATAAAAAATACTGGTAGGTGTTTAGAAAATGGGATGAGCATAGGTGTCCTTGTGACAGATGCTAACAGCAATAACCCTCCTATGCCCTTTTTTTTTTTNNTTTTGTGAAGGCAATCTACAGGCTACCTAATAGTGAGAAAAACAACATAAACCTCAGGACTACCCAAGACTTTTACATGCATCAGCAAACCGAATACATTCTGCCACACTGTGAATGACTCAAAAGCAAATCATCACTCAACTTCTAGGCAGTGAAGAATTGTAACTCCCCTTCCTCGCTTCCTTCTCTTCCCCTAGAGAGGGCCTCTAGGGCAAAGGCCATTAATTTTGAAGCAAAGAAAAAAAAGTTTAGTTTTTTGACTCAGGAAGGAGGAGGAGATGGATAAAGAAATCATCTAGAGCCAGAGAGAATGGAGCACAAACCAATGGACTTAGAGTGCATAGATGGGCTGAAAAAGCATATTCGAAGACAAATAAATTATCAAAAAAGCAAAACCCAAAAAGTATTTTTACAATATGGGGGGAAAAGCCTACAGGAGACTGGTCAAAAATTACATATAATCCATTTAAAAACAAATGAAAGTAGGGAAGAAGTATGGCAAAAAAAAACCCAGGACATATTGCACACCCTTCTTCAAGTGTCCTTACTTTGCATGGTTAAAATAAGCAATGAAAGGATCTGTGTTTGAAAAGTGCGAACTTGGATGACACCATGTAAACAATAGCACAAAGCAATTTTAAAACACATCTGAGTTAAAACTTCATGTACATACATGGCAGAATTGTGGATAATTTTGGAACTGTATTTAGCAGCTTTGACGTGCCTCTAGTTAAAATTAACTATTAATTTGCAATACCAAAAGCTAGATATAGCTTATGTGAAAAGATGCCGCACTGCTTTAAAGAGTCTCAGCATAGATGTATAGAATCTTACATAGCTGTATGACAGAGATATCAGGATACTTCATAATCTTTCTGTAATTAAGCTTATATCACTATCTAAAATAATTTGCAACAAATTTATTTGAAAAGCAAAGTGGTATATCATATGCATATCTGGAAAAAAGGTCATGAATCTTCATTAATTTCTACCACACTTTGTCAATTTACAAATCCACAGCAACCTGGGTGTATATTTTTCATAAACTACATGCCAAAAGTAAGTAGAAGAGAAATTCACTTCTATATGCTTACATTATAGCCTATATATGTAACTATATATTTCTAAACTCTATATATCTTATGCTGTCACTCCTGTATTTTATGATTTTGAGATTTGTCATGCCCTTACTATTCTTTTGGCCAATGAAATTAAATAGAGTTGTTCTAAAGATTTGCACTGTCTTTCCCTAAAGGAAACTGTCATTAGAAAATGTTTGACATCTTAATCTTCAAAAAGGATAAGTACCATACCATAGGAAGCCAATACAGCAGAGGTCCAATTGCGTAGATCACCACAAGAATTAATACACAAGAGATAAGGCAAGCCACCTAAAACAATAAACAAGAATTGCAGATCATACAGTCTAACAACAACAAAAACAACAAAAATTGTGAAAAGGATAAATTATGAAATATGGTAGACAAAGTCAAGAATCAGATGTTGAAGTTGTTAGCTATTATGGATTGCAGATGCATAAAATTTCAATTTTAATCTCTGATTATTACCTTTAATCAACTACAGTGAGAACATAGTGAGAGATCTCAACATCTGTGCTTGACCCTGCTGCCAGCACACTGACACAGATCAGAGCATCACTTGCACACTTGGGTATTAAATGGAATGTGCGTGTGCAATATCTCATCCCAGAAGTTTCTCAGTACCCACTGTCATGCTGCAACTTATTTATAGCCATGCACTCTGTGTTGTACTAAATAACAGATCTGTCATAGCACTAAGCAAGAATTATATATGCTATCATTTTTCCCAAGAGAGAAGATGTCTAACTTCTTTTGTTGGGATTAACATGAAAAGAAAACTATTGTTAAACCAGAAACCACTAACAATTTCATGTTAATATCAGTATATTTACCTAAGACAGTGTAAATACATTTAAAAATATATGAAAGATAATAATTAATGAAAGTAATATAAATCCAGAAAAATATATGGTCTAATAATTATATATTTCTTCACAGAATTTATGGTATTAATCTGATAGAAAACTACAGTAAAAATTGCACTGTCCTATTCTGCTCTGAGTGCTCACTGAGTACTTCTATCTTATAAATATACAGTTCAGATTCACAGAAGGTTTTTGATGATAAGTAGACAGATGCCCACTTTATTTTTATATTGATAATATGTTTCTTTACTAAAATAATTAGGTTTAATTTTAAGAGACAAGTTGTTAAAAACAAAACCAGACAAGTTGTTAAAACACTAGAAAATTAAAGTCATGGCGTACTTAAAAATACCGTCAAGAAGGATAGACAGAGTGTTTACATAAAAAGGGATAGAAAATCTGCTGGTAAAGTCACAAGGAGCTTTTCCCTCTTTCTGCCTTCGTGAAGAGCAAGAAAAAAAAGTTCTGATTCTATTTGAGGGACACTTCTAGTCCATGATAGAGTTCCTCACTTCTGTTGTCTCTCAGGAATATATATCACTGAGGAGCAAATGACAAAACTGCAACCCAGGTATAGCCATTTGAGAAAAAAGAGTAGCTCTGTGCCCCTGAAAGGATCTTTGCATTTCTTCCATGCCCTATGCCAAACTGACTTCTCTCTATGTTAAAGAAAAGCTTCTTTTTGGCTGTGACCTGGCCAATATTTATAAGTGATGATCTTCTCATCTCCTCCTTCTGCCTGGACAGCCACAAAGGAGAGCATTAAGCTGATGTGTTGCTTTCCAAGAAGGCAGGGGAGAGATTGTAATGCTGTAGTGGTAACTCATAGCCACCCTTTTAGACACAGGCACTCCTATACTGTGAAACTAGTAGATAAACCAAGCGGATTTTTATTGTGTGTTTGCTGTCTTGAAATCAAATTATAGTGATTTCTTTTTCCATTTCATGTATCAAATAACCTTTTATCAGGGTCTTTCCCTACATGTACCGGAGCCAACA
Organism: Donacobius atricapilla; assembly: GCA_013397315.1. NCBI lineage: Eukaryota > Metazoa > Chordata > Aves > Passeriformes > Mimidae > Donacobius > Donacobius atricapilla. The sequence continues at coordinate 366,415 of WBMY01013264.1, forward strand.
TGCTCAAATACCCCATATGCCTTCAAGTTATAGGTCTGCAGGTTACCTTGAATCTTCCATGAAAAAAACAGTACAACATGATGCAGGACAACTCCTAATTGTACAGTCAGTACATTAACAGACTACAGAAGAGGATGTCTGCAAGGATGATGGCACATTGTATGACATCAAATTGAAATAAAATATATAACTGAAATTACTAATAGCCAAGTGGTAACTAAAATTTTTGCATATAAATACTTTTCAAGATTATTATTTGTTAGATTATTCATTATGATTGGGTTCAGAGTACTCTGTCAGCTAATTAGCAAGTATTTAACATGCAGAGTATTGAAGTAAAGCCCTGAATAATTCCTTAGCATGAGAAATAATTGTAAGACATGGTTGAGAAGAAAGAGTACCTATGGATTGTATTTAGTCTTGTACCTCATAAACCTTTTCCTTGCAGCTAGTGTCCTTTTTACAGGCAATAGAAACAGCTATGAAATGGAAATAGAAAGATTGAATCATAGAACTGTTAAGGATAGAAGAGATGTTTAAGGTCATCATGTCCAACCATCAACCCAGCACCACCACCATGTTCACCATTAAACCATGTCCTCAAGTACCATATCCACAGAATTTTTGAAAACTTCCCATGATGGTGACTCTGCTGTTACTCTGGGCAGTCTGTTCCAATGCTTTACAACACTTTCTATGAAAAAAAAAAATCCTGATATCTAATCTAAACCTTCCCTGGCTCAGCTTTGTTTGTGTTTCCTCTTGTCTGTCACTTGTTACCTGGGGGAATAGCAAACTCCCGAGGACATGGCATTGATATGGCAGGCTGCCACTGAAGGGGCCCTTGAGTTTCAGAGGAAGAGGCAATTCTGTGGGGGTGCCTCAGGTGCTTTGCCAATTGTTCACAGTCACAATTTGGACAGATGACAGGCTGACAGGGTCACAGTTATCACTCTCAGCAATTACAGTCCCCTCTTTCCTGAGCTACTGTAACAACATCTTGTGGGCTTCGTTTCCTACAGTAGGAAATAGCAATAAACATCTTCAAAAATCTGAATGTCATCTCTGTAGGCTCAGTGTACACTGAGAGATAGGACAAGTCCACCATTGCACAAGGCAGAAGCTGGGAGATTACTTGTGGTTTTTTTACAAACAGCTCTAAAGGTTACTTACATTTTATTTTGAAAATCAGATAGAAGATAAATTAAATCAGATAAATGAAATGTGATTTTTTTTTTCCTAAAACTTCAGTTTAGACTGTACCATAAATCCATTAAACACCATTAGAGTGCACTTCTGTTACAATGCTGACAAATTCACATAAACAGAAAAGGCTTTTATGTAGTTTCCTGCAGTCCGAAAATACAACTCCTAACTTCCTTGCTGCCATAGACCTTACAGTTCATATTGAATGAAACAGGTAAAAACTAACAAATGGAACCATTATCTTTCCTAGGAAAACATCACTGATCAGACGCAATTTCAAGCAGATTGTTAAAAACAACAGGGCAGAGTCATTCCCAGGACAGAGGAAAAGGGAGACTAGAGAAATACAATGGATAAATCAGTACAAATTGCAGTGAGCAGTATCACAGCCTTAATTCTCCAATGTACTTTAAGCCGTTACCTGTGTTTTGGCCCCTGTGCTGTATAAAAGTGCTGTCCGTCCCATCGCTGCAGCACTTGGTATGCAAAAGAAAAATGAAGGAATCACGTTGCTGAGGCCATGAGCCAAAAATTCCTGCAATGTCATTAAATAGAAGATTTTTTTAACCTATTGTTCTGTCATTTCAATGCCTCTTGCCAACAAAGGAGTCCCCTATGTAATTATTAGCAATGATAAAGGATGGACACATTTTTGAGGGAAAAAGTCCCTCAGGTACATGACAAAGGGCTTTCCAATGGAAAAAATATTTTCACAATTCAGAACTAATTTGAGATGTTGAACCAGATTCATAAAAAGCAGGACAGACATTTTGTCCACAAAATAAATGCTATTGCTAAATTTTGAAGATTAGGTACAACCAAATTATTTACATCTTGATCCATGTCCGCTTTTTAACTGGCCAGAGCCCCAGGTACTGATGTCTGGAAAATGTCCAGATCATTTCTGGTTTATGGGTCACTGGAAAAAGACAGCCACTGATTTCTCTTCCTTTAGAGCATGTTTTAGTGAAAGGGAAGTGTGGTAGCCACACTATATGCATGCTGTCTTTCATCACAAATGTGTTTGGTGTTTGCTCACAGTCAAAATGCAGACACGTCTGGACAAATATTCATAGAAGAAAAAGTGGAGAAGCCACCTTGTGTGTGCAGCCTAAGAAGAACAGTGTTTTCTAAGGAAGTGTTCCACCATGGCCACCCAGCATCACAGACTTTAAGGAGCAAGTTGGTCTGCCGAGGAAAATGTGTACGAAAATGGTGCCGTATCCAGCCAGGAAAACACCAGCTCATGAGTCTGTCTTCACAGCACAGAACAGCACCCCCTTAAAGCTCACCTGGCAGCCTCACACACCCACAAGCCCCCATGCCAAGCACTATGCCTGGCCCCTGGAGGCAGCACAACCATACCACCTCACTGCTCTCCTCTCATGGAGGTTTTGCTCTTTTACTCCATTACTTGATGTAGACCTACACAGAGTTTCCAAGACTTCAGTAACGAAGCCATGTAAGCTACAAGACTTCCAAAGGTACAGAAAGACACACAGGTTGCTGTGTTTCTCTGGAGTGCCTTGAAATAAAGCAACATGTCACCCTGGATCCTGACCTGCACTAAGGTCAAAGCATTCTCCCTCTGCTCCATAGAAACATGGCTCTGAAGCATCAAAAGAAATTCATGGCCCAATGGATTCAAACTGAGAAATATTTTAGAGACCTGAACGGACAAGAATATTCCCACTGTGTTTTCCAATGACATAAGAGTTGTAAAGGACAGGACCTGATATAGCAAGACCAACCTGTCTAGATAGGCAGTTCAAATAGACCTCCAGCTGCAAAACAACTGTCTTTCATTCACCCCTATGTCATTTATCCCAAACCACTTAACATAAAGGTGGAGGCAACATTTTCAGCACACAGTACTAGCGCTAGTTACCGAAAACTGAGCCCTTCTTACCACAGTGCTTGAAATAGCATCTCCATGGATTTCCTGCTGGCTTGGAGTTACTCACTCACCAGGGCAAGCAATGTAGTAGAGATGGCCCACTTTTATTTAAGCAAGTCTTCTGCAAAGTGCAACTCGGGACAGAAAGCTCCTATGGCTGAAAATTTGGCAGCGCTCTGAACTCACCCAGCTTCTTAGATACAAATAAACCTTTATTTTGGGTGAGACTTCTACTTTGCATAAGTATAAATGATTTCTTATTGTAACATCAGACAAGTCCTGGGGCTATAAGTGCCTCATTTTGTTTTAGAATTCCTTTGTTTCATTAATTGGTGGCTGATTTAACATCATAGCATATAAGAGCTCAGCTGCCAGAGGAGAGGTTGTCTCATCTTAGAGCAGTGAAAAATGCATTAATATCCAAATGCTGCACTGAATATAGTATTACAAGATTATCCTGAAGGATGAGCTTCCCCTAAAGGACCAGTTCAACCAATGAGGGCATTCTGCAGAGATAATTTGAACAAAATTTGTGTGTTACTGTAAACACTAGAAGGTGTCAGGATGCTATATGGAACATAGCTTTTCCTACTGGGCATTCATCTATAATACTTTCCTCAAATGGTGAAGTGATTTAAGGCTCAGTGACACTAAGGAGAAAGAGCTTTACCTGGTTGTCATCCACAGTGTATTTAAACTTTTTAGCAGAGCCTTGAGCAAGAGCTAGTGAGGCTACATAACCAACTAGTGCCACTCCAAAAGCTTCAGTGACTACTTCTGGCAGGACACTCATGGGTGGTGCTTTTGGTGATGGCAACCTACAAAAAATAAAGACAGTAATTTTTGAAAAAATTGATACATGGTCTCTTTGTACCTGCAATTTATGTGAATACCAGAGAAACAATCTCTGCAGGAACAGTTAATTTTTGTATTACTTGGAAGGTGATATTTTTCAATATTTTAGATTAATACTATCTCAGTCTGTTGGGAACATCAGAAGAGAATTTGTAGAAGATGAAACAGTTTTAGATGGAATATTCAATTTAAAAACTTCGATTTGAGAAATTATAAAGAGATGTTGATAAATTCACTCCATGACTGACAAAATTCGCAGCCAATCACTATTTGTAATGTTCAGTAGAAGAGACTACTGTATATTTTCTCCTTTTTTAATATAGTTGGCTTTCCTGTAAATTTAAACTTAAATCTTTACAATTTTTTTTATTCCTGTTGGTTACTGACAGTACAGACAGTTATTCCATCTAATGGGTATTGCAATGAAACTACTCAAGTTGTGAACCAAACCACCCCAGAATGTCTCTGAACTCTTCAAAAATACTTTGGTCCTTCCAGAGCACAGATCACACAGTCCGAGAACCAAACTGTACTCTTAAGGTTTCTGATGCTCTCCACTGACAAGGCAGTTAAGTATTTCAGGCAAATAACTAAAAATATGCAAGATGATCCAGGTTCTGCTTCTGTTTTTCAACACTACTTGTATGAGGTCAGACAAAAATAAATTCCTGATTAAAACTGCACAAATAGAGTTTATTTATTCATAACACATAAAAGGGGCATGCTTAGCCATGTTTTAGTCTCAGATTCATAGCATGCTTTAAATACTTAAAAATCATATTCTTTCTCAGAAATGTCCCTTATTTTATTTCTTTCAGTGCAAGCTGTCACATATGCACTCACGCTGTCTTGGATTCATACTTTGTGAAATTGAGGGAAACCCTGCTATATCCAAGCAGGAGATTACACAACAGCTGTGCTCTTCCATACCAACCTGTAGAGTCTGAACATTTTTTTCTGACGGCTGATCTAATTTCTCTTTCTAGCTAATTATATTGAATTCCCTTTTTTTTGCCATCTTTTCTAGGTCATGGAGGAAAGTGTATCCTTAACTACAGCAAAAATGTTCTTTTCTAGATTAAACATAATTAAATCTTTCACATTTTCTCAGAAACCACATTTTCTAAAATTCCTGTATGGGTAGAAAGGAATGAAGTGTAGTAATCTATAAATCTTATCTCATTGTAAATCCTTTCTGCTACAATAACGCAAGGCAACTCTCAAAAACCAGGTTGCAATAATCTTGTAAAGAGTCCTGCCCTCCTGTCATACATCATCAAGTACTTAGTACCTACTTTTTATTCCACATAGCAATAAAAAGCTATGAAAATAGACAAGAATGCATTTTTGTGATGATACCTATGCATGTATAACTTGTTAACATGGGATAGAATTGTGAGAGAGTATCTGAGGGGACAGGAACAAACAAAATAGATATTTACCATTTTTAGTTTCAGAAACAAGCTTGATCTTTTCAGAGACTGTTCTCAGAAATAAAAATGTTTAAAAGCCACGAGCTAATAAAACCCACATTACCCTTTAGGAATATTTCCCACAACTTCTATCCCGTAGATGTATTCCATATCAGCATAGTAGCAAGCAATGGATGTAGCAATTATCTAGTGATTCAAACAGAAAAAGCTGTTACATTTCTGTTGCTTCTGATGTGGTCTCTTATTATTGCAATACCTAAGTACATGGCATTGTTCATACATTTATCCTCAGATCAATCCAGTAAAACAGGATTATAAAACAATATTCATTATTATAATATTTTTTTGGTTTTTTTGCAAATGTGGAAGAGAGTCGAGAAACTTAAGATTTGGACACAATAATAAAGTGAAACTATAGTGCAATTTGTACCTTCTGTGTTAATGAAAGAGATTTGTATCACTCTGTGTAGAGCCTCAGGAACACTGGCAATCAGTGTCCAAAGTCCCTCTGTTCAGCATGTGCCCCAGAGCACTGCCAATCATGTGAGCAGCTTAAATTAATTCATAACTTAGGTGTTCATGAGTAGTCTGATTCAGATGATGTTCTCTAAGCACATCTAATCCAGACTGGCACTTGACTGCAGCACAGAACACAGCAGAAGAGGTGTCTGCCTCTTCTTTTTATGTTCTACCTGTTATGAATCTTGCAGGGGGAGTAGAAAGTTTGACCTTGAGGAGGTTCAAACTAATTTCCTGTATTTCAAATGAAATGAACACAAAAATCCCAACAGAATAGGCTTCCAGTATGCAATCCTTATTTTGCTGGTACATTTTATTCAATATTTCTAAAAAGGTAACACTGAGACCAGGACCACACTACCTCCTTTTCCAGCATTTTGCCCTTGTAAATATTTTTTTTTCCAGCAACAGTAGAGTAATTGTGATAACACACCCTGAAAAACAACTGTCCTTCGTATTTTTTATTTTCTTTTAGAGGTTTAGAGAAAACCAGAAACTTTCTAATGGTGATCTGGTGCTGATCATTTGACTACAGCTGAATCCTTAATGCAATTGCTAACTTCAATTTAGTTTATACTAGGTTAAAGGAAAACTCAGTAAAAGGAATAACATAGCTTTTTAACTTTGGTGTAGATAAATCACAAGCAACATCTAAGGCACAACTATCCAGCACAAGACTTGCTTTGAGTTGCAATAGGCCAGTTTGTTTTTATTTTCTATTTCAAACTTCTTACACTTTAACATTCTAGGCTTTGTGTTCTTGTGATTATGTAAAAAGTAATAAACATATGAAAAATATTATACAAATTGGGACGTTATGTCATTTTTCTTAATTATTAAGCCAAACTGTTTCCTGTTCTTACAATTAACTTACAGCCATGAAAATCAGCTGTCTATTTAATAAGTGGCAGGTGTGAGTGTGGGTAACTAGAGACAGCACAGTAAACTTCAGCAGATTGAACCACTGAAACCTTTGTAAGAAAAAGCCTGATAGATTATTTTGTACTTACCAAAAGTAGATCTATGGGAAGGACAACTTTAATGTTTCTGTGAAATTTCTCATTCAGTTCTTTAACAAGAACAAGTACCACAATACTCAGCAATGAGAGAAGTAATGCCTCCAACTGAACTGATCTGATATTCTCAAACACATAGGCATAAATCTACAGTGAAAAGCAAATAACAATCACAGATCAAAAAATAGAAATATTCTGAGTCACATGCTATGGTATCTTCTCACAATTACAGACAAATAATGATTGAGAGCTGAATCAATACTGCAGGAGCTGAGTCATTGGACAAGTTTTCGGCCTGTATTTTAGATTTTACAAGGAAGAAAATCACTAATTTACCACTCATATGGACTTCTGAATACTAAAAAAGAACAAAAAAAAAAACCCCAAAATGGCAGTGAATATTTATATATTAATTTGCAAATTTCTATTGGTAGAAGCAAGCTATAAAATTCCAGTAAATGTGATATGTTTCCTTTTCTTATTCAGTCTCATTAAGTTCAGTGAGCTAAATGAGTGTCTAAAATGCTGAGAAAAGTTTCTTGCACAAAGGTCTATTTATAGTGGCCATAGCATATAACATCCACCAACTCTAGTAGTAAAAGCTATTTCTGAGAAAAAAAAAGTATTAAGACAGAAAAGATGGGGGAAAAGAAGGAGAGGAAAAAGAAAAGGGAAAGAAAAAATGCAGTAATGACTGGATGGGAAGATATACAACAGGAATCTTCCAAGATGAACATCCTCCTCAGGGCATCCTCTGCAATCTGTGAGTCATTTTTCCAGAGTAACATTTTTCCAGAGTAATTTCATCAGGGCATCTTCAGTCTCCCCATGGGTTGCTCTTGCCCCTTACACAGTGCTCCATGGAGCATGCCTTGGTCAGGTCTAGGTACTGCACACACGAAATAGCTGCAAAGTTATCTGCTTAGCCCTGTTTGTTTCCTTTTCTGCTGACTGCAGAGTTAACAGGAAAAGAAGACACTGGGACAGAGCTATGGAGCTGTGAACCAGAGTCCTTCAGCTTTTCAGCAGTTAGTATGTGCTGCAATAACCTGTAAAACAGGTTAGAAAAAAAGTAGTTGGATCTGTGATGAATAAAGGAAATATGGTGCTGAATTATAAGGAACATGCGGAATAGAGACATGGAACAGGAATAGAATGACCAATAGAGATTGGAAACAGAGGCCTTTGATGATGAATACAGTGCTGTAAGTAACAGACTCAGAAGAATGCAGTTGCCTTTGTACCAGCACAGATGACACACTGAACTGTAATTCTTGCTCTGTATCGAATCTGTGGGCTCAGGAAATAAGGCATGGTAGTTGACTGACAGAAAGAAATGAAAAAAATTAGGGGTTTGCTGAAACAGTTAGAAGGGGGGAAGAAAGTTAGAGAGAACATCTATCCTGATAATTAAAGAAATCATGAGATGTTATCACAACTTATTTTCAGGCCTCATGAAGAAAAGCAATAGTCTGTTGCCCGAAAGAACAGCAATGGATACAATACACATCCTTACTAAAAATGAATGCAATACACATGCTTACTAAAGCTGTAAGGGGAAAAAAAAAAAAGATAGGCTCAGTCCCTTGAGTTCTGCATTTAAATTCTGGGAACTATTGTGCATCTTCAAATATAAACCATAGAAAGAACAGAAGTTAAGATTAGAATGTAGATTTAGACATCATCACAAGTAACTTTTTTTAAGCACCAACATAAAGGGTAATAAAATCAAGCAAGTGAAGCTTGAAATAATGATATTAATATTAAAAAAAGGTGTTTTCTTTGGCAATGACTAAGAAGACCACTAAAATAAATCAAAAGTGACACTTGTAGTTTTATCAAAATAAAGATTAATAATTTTCTGCTCCAGAGAACTTATTCTCAAGAACATGTATAATGCTAACAAATTTTGACAGTTTGGAGGTTAAATACATGTATTTATATTAGACAGGAAAAAGTACTAGAAAAATTATCTTAGGAAAGAACCCTGTTGTAGCAGAGAGGTAGTCAATATGATGATAAAATTTATTTCTACTGTTCTGATTCTGTCACTCATTGAAGAGGTGATGCTCATATTGAAGAATGGGTAAATTAAAATAACTTCCTGATTTTTATTCCCTGAGTATATTTTTATAATCTAGAAAGGGAAAGAAATCTGAAACCTAAAGATGGTTTCAGAAAAGTAACTTTCCTCATAAAGAGGAAATTTAGCCCTTGGAGTTTAGATTAAGGATAAACAATATAACCCAACACAAATATTTCTCAGAAACCAGGAAAATATTTTAAAATCAACTTCTCAAGTAATATGATCTAGATATGTCTTAAGTCTGAAGAATTAAACCACAGTTTTTAACCACATATTGCTCCACTGTAATCAGAAAATATGTGGATTGCATCTTGAGTGGCTTAGGACTAGATCTGTACCCATAATTTTCCAAGAACGCATTTTCAAGAGAGCATAGGACTTGGCTCAGTGCCCAAACAGAAGCTGTGATTAATTAAGACAAAAGGAGGCAATCTGGAAAACTGTGCCCACAAACTCACCAAAGACTGAGCTAGATCTAAGGTGAAAGAGAAGGGGAGAAATGGTTTGATTCCTACTTGCTTTAGTCAGAGAAATGGGATTTGTTTTGAACTGAATGCTGGCTGTTAAACTGTCAGCATTAACTATCTCTGTTCATGGCATCAAATCTAATTTTCCTAAACAAAGTGAGACAAAAGACTGAGTGAATAAATAAAATTTTAGTGAAGAAATTTACACAAGCTGCAAGGTTTTTTGTCTTTCAAATTGAGTAAAAAAGACATTTCCATTTAATTTTAAAAATACACAGACAAAACTTGTAAAACTTTGCCATAAGTTTTTCAGACTTTGAAACAAATTATTTGTATGAACTGTCTAGTACATCCTTTGGTGTTTCTTTGAAGACATACCCTTATGTATGTAGTCTACATCAGCCAATAAATGAAAAATACTGGAACTACCAATACTTTGTAGGTCTTTCAAATTCAGTAGCCCAAACAGCCCTATTCCCAAAGTGTTTGTAGTACGCTAAAACAATTCTGACAGTAATACATTCATACTAAATTAATTGCTGCATTAGACTAAAGAGCTTCCACTGACTAGTTGGTTCCTGGGTAACCATTTTCTGAAAACCTAAAACCACTTAATTCATGATATGACCAGTGAAACAAGGAGATCCTTTCACAAGAAAAAAGGAGCATGTGGCTCTTAACAGGAATGTAGTTAACATAAAAATTAGGGATCTCTTTAAACTGTACATTTTACATGGTGTTCTGTCCAGTCAGTTACTGTACTCATCTATGATCAAACTATAAATCCTAAATCTAAGTACATAAAGCTCAAGCTTGCAATACCATTGGCATCTGCTTCAAAAGAAGTATTTACAAATGTTTTAATCAAAAATGTAATTATAAGTTCAGCATTTCATATATTTAGATGATGCACTTACAGAAATAATTTGGAAATTATGCAGCAGAATTTAGCTTGATATTGCTGTGTACGAAGCAATCTTTGTCATGATATTATTTTAAATTACTTTTTAAATATTTAATATTAAAATATTTTTAAATCAGCAATAATGTATTAATTGAGCTGTTTGCCTCTTGTGTTTTTAGTTTCATTGCTAATCTTGTGTAAAGATTCTTAATAGAACCTATGTGACAATATTCTGAGCAATCAGTGGACTTTTTGGTAATCAATGCAAATTTGGACCTAAGTGAAACAAGCAATATTCAAGTTCTGCACATATATATATAGAGACACTGAATGTTCCTTTTCTCGTGGAAGACTGTCAGTTTTGAGGTGATATTGAACATTGTAATGGTTTATATTCCAGAAAGGGTGTGTATATGGATGTATTAATGAAATGCTCTGCGATGGTTTTTTTAAATGAAACCCCAAAAGATTGGCTTTAAAATGTGTATAGAGGCTGAAGCAAACAAAGGAATTAAGGGAACACATTATTTAACACAATACATTTTAAGACTGGACAATTTCATTTTATTTTCAAAAATATTTCATTCTGATGTTTTTAAATATGTCACGCTGGAGAGAAAATGTACAGGCAAATACTGAGGTATAGGTAACTGAGGAAAAAAGGGATGAAAAGAAAGGACTAATAGCAGAACATGAAAGTTTGGAGGTTTTTTTCAGAAATGCAGCAAAACCACACAAAGATTTTGCAACAAACTTGCAACACAGCCACAAAAGACCCCATTTTGCAAAGCAAGTTTCTTGCATTGCAGTTCATTTTGCAGCATTGTATTTTCTCAGAAACATGTGGAAAGCAAAATACATCTGCACACAAATAAGGGGAAAAGCCAAGTATGTTCTTCAGTTTTCAGATGCTTAGTAAAACTTCATGATGCTTTTCCCTTGTAAAGTTAGAGCTCATATGCATTATTCCCCCACCGGTTTTCTTCTTCACCTTCACTTTTCCTTTTCCATTTGCAAAATACCAGCTGATGCTGCACTGTGCAGCTCAATTGAAATGTGACAAACTATGTACAGGGAAAACAAAATTTAATAAGTTACATATCCTACGTGTAAACATAGAAATACCATAGGCTCAAGGCCAGTGTACTAGATTTGTTCTCCATATGCAAAGTTCCTTTCTATGTATTTAACCATGATCTCACATGCTATAAAGAATTCATTTCACTGGCTTGCTATACTTGCAACTCTCCTATCACACTTTATTAAACATTGTTATTCTTCCTTTGCCAATTCAAAGGCTGCCTGAGGCAAGGCAATTGGTTTGTGAGTGGGAGGTGTTTTGGAGTGGACAAAGAAAAAAAGTGTAAGCAAATGTACCAGTCTTTGGATTTCAAGAATTTGAAGTAGAGAACATGTCCAGAGCGACACGCCAAAGTTGCCTTTCACTCTCTAGATATATATATATAATTAGTATAATTTTCACATAAAACCACAACTACAGAAGAAAATGAAAGTCTAGCTCTGGTGCTTTTGACTGAGACACTGGACCTTCTTAAGGCAATTTGCAAGTCTGAACAGACACCAGAAATATTTTAAAATACTTATACAGTAAAATTGCCCCTTTTTATTATTCTTTCAAGTTGTACAGGGCAGAATTTTTTTGGTCATTTATTTTCACACAATTTACAGAGCAATTCAGAACCTTTAAAAAAATCAGGAAAATTTTTCTTTGGAGTATATTCAAAGGGATTTGATTTCAAATGAGAAGAGAAAGGCAAAGAACTTGTTTCAAATACATTAAAAATACAAGGGATAAGGGAATAGATTTCTTTCAAAGCATTTGAGTGACCTCATTTATGATATCATCAGCACACCAAGGTGGAAATATTTCTTCATATCACTGCTGTTCTTTATTATTGCTCATAATGTATATTTTGATTATGCCTTGGCTGCAGTACTTAACACCAGTCATCTCTACAAGATGACAATATTCCTATATGTAAGTATAGTCTCCATGGAAACACCATGAAAAAGAGGCTATTCACATTTTATATTAAGAATCATTTATGAAAAGGTTTCTAAATAATGAAAAAAAAAAAAAAAGAGGAACCATTTTTAGTAGTCTAATAAGCCAACTGACCACTCATAAAAATAACTATGACGTTTTTAGGTATATCTCTACAAGATAAATGGATAAATTACTTGCGTTTATTACATGCTCCTAATTTTCGTTAATAAATTGGTCCTGTAAAAATCTTAATTAATTATCCATATAAAAAGCTATCAAATTTAGAAAATGCTATGAAAAAAAATTCTAAAAAGCAACATCTTCTAATCAAGATGTCACATTAACAAATTTTCCAAATAATAGGAAAAAAATAAAGCACGTAGGAGGATACAAAGACATAGCCAGTGCTTTTAAATAAGGTGTCCTAATTAAGTGGCTGACTAGATGAAGTCTCACTATCACTGCAACGTAAATATCACCTCAGCAAGTAAATACCATTTTATTATGAGCAAAATATCATTTTGACTGGCACTGTTGTTACACTAATAATGCCGAGAGATTATGCTCACAGCAGAGAAACTCAGGGCTTGTCAGAATAAGCTACCATCAAGAATATACTTGTGACTTTTGTGTAATAAGATGATACAGCTTTGCTCTTCAAGGTTTCAGCCAAAAATATGTACTTTCCAAGGGCTGTAACCATGACACTGGTGGTGGTGCATCACCTCCTGGCCTTGACCAAACCAGCCGGGCGGTGACGTGTCCCTGACCCTACCAGGTGCTTTCACAGGACACAGGTGGGAAAGTGCTGTGACAGCAACAGCCACTGTCCGGCCAACGTGGGGAGCAAAGGGTGATCAGTCACCCCCTGACAGCCTTGGAACACAGCCCCTACGTGAACTGGAGCCCAAGCAGAACAGCATCGTTGTTGCCGAAGTTTTGGAAACAATTTCCAAATGTTCTGGAAACTCCAGTAGTTGCCAATGTGGGTAATGGCCAGGATGGAAACCAGATGATGACTAAAGCAAATCACCTTGTGACCCTGCACAGAGCAGTCCTAAGTGAGGCCTTCTGAGCTCTTCTGGGCCACAGTGGGTTGTGGCAGCACCTCCCTCTCTGTGGGGCACCTCTCAGAGCTTGTGAACCCTCAAGTCGGTGATACTTAAAAGACCTTCACTTATGGCGAGGCCTGTGCTAATACACACACACACACACACACACACACACACACTCCTTGAATGCAACCCCTGCCTGGTGAGAAACACCACTCCAGCACTTGCCTTGAGTATTTCCCTGAAGCCAAGGGCAATTTTTGATAAGCACCTTTACGCTCATAGACAGACATCTCTGTCTATGTGCATGTGAAATTATTATGGTGTGAATGTTGTTATCATGAAACCGTAATTAAGTCACTGCTATATTGATAAAAAATCCCATTTAATCCATTTAATCACCTCATAAATGTTAAATTACTCAATGATGAAATTCTGTTAAACCCTTTTGAACACCATATTTTTTTGTACGCATACCCATTGCACCCTTACCCTTTTTCATCCTCAGTCTCCATGTAATCCATTCTAAATTGATACTAATACAATTTTTCTATGAATGCTTCTTCCTTGAAACAAGTAAGAGAGTGAACCTTGCCATTGAACTCTGTTACAGTCACACTTTCATATGATATTAAGCTCCTACCTGCTTTTTGCCAATATCTCTGTTGGTGATGCTTTAAGCAGCCTAACCACTCATTTGCAACAATACTGCATGAAATGATGGCTGCATTTTATAAAAATTACCTTAAAGCTGTCCACTTGCCATGTTTATGGCAAAGTAATATCATGTCATAAAATAAAAACATATCTAGAGTAATTTTTGCATAGGAGATGCACAAATCTTGGGTCATTTTCCTTTCACCACAATGATGATCAGATTTCATTCAGCAGCATATGAAGAAAATAGGTTTAAATTTATATTCCTACCACATGCTGACCCAGAGAGAGATTACCCTGCCTGTATGAGTGTATAATGGCTCAGGATAATAAATGGAATTATTGATGCCCTAACAAACATATTTTAAATTAATTACTATACCCATTCCTGCTAGTGCTCTATCAGGTTTTCCAATCTCTTCTTATAAACAGTTAAAGCAAGATGAAGGTTCATCTTCTGTTCACTCACACATGTGCATGACAAATTCCATACTCTGACACAGAGACAAATAGTGCATATAATAAAATGTTAGCTAATGAAGTAACCCATCTCTCTTACTGAACTCACATGAAAAAATGCCAGTGGTCCTGATATATATGGCATTTTCATTCCCAGCAGGTACTTCACTTGTGAAGTCACAACGTGTGTAGCTGCTCCCGTTGTCATCGCGCTTATCACGGGTTCTGTTAACAAGAAAGTGGCACTGCCCAACTGTAGAGTAAACATTGCTACCTAAAAGGCAAAGGCAGGAGGATCAGCAATTATTATAAAATGCAGCTTCTTGGTGATAGGACAATGATTCAGAGTCCTTTTAATAAGTAATAAGATAAATGAGCTAAAGATACAAAGCAAAAGTCCTTTAGAAGATAAATGTTGCTGAAAATGGAACCCACTGAAGTTCTGTGGGTTTACCTGCACTGTTTTACTCACTAGTTTACCAGACTCTAACACTGGTTTAGTAACAAAAGCAGACTCAAAGGAACTCTAAACATTCTCTCCCGCTCAAATATGTGATCACAATAAACACCATAAAAACATCAAATAAACACTGCAACAAGAAGTACAACAACTCAAAAAGTGACGCTGGTTCTGAGACTCATTCCTGCTCCACTGCTACGCATTAAAAAAGGGCCAAGAGCCACATCTTGGTCCAGCTTACTGATTGCCATAATGTCACTATCAAGATTCCCAGCATAAGTAATTTCAACAGATACCAAATTTATGAGGTGTTACAGAGACTCTTATGGTGACACCTCTAACCCAGGAAGTAAAACTACAGCAGGATCTACAATCACTGTAGGTATTGTTGTGTTCAACTGTTTTCTCCCCTTATCCTGGACTCTGAACATTCTTTCTCTCCAAAGTATGAGATTTGTATCTCTTAATTCTTTGAACAAAGTTGTTACATGACTACAGCTGCTACTGTGGTTTACATAACACTTAATTCTTTTCTGATCCACATTAAGTTACATTGATATTAGCTCCCCTCACAATGAGTTTTGCAGTTTCTTACTTCTATGTTCTTTTGCATTTGTAGTTCTTCTGCCTGAGAAGTTGCATGCTCTTGCACAGAGTTGTTTGTTACAATATTTTCTAAGAGGTTCATTTTAACCATACTAAATATCAGCATTTTGGAATATACCAGAGTCTTCCTTGCTTTTTTTTTTTTTTTACCTGAAGCTAAAACTATCATTTTCAGATGTTATCATTCTTTATACCTGAACACCATTCATGTTCTCACCATAAAACTCTCCTGTATGCAGTGAGCTTTGAGCATAGTACCTCAAAAGAAACAAAAATATCAAAATACGTGGCTTTTAATTTGCTACAAAACCTCTAGTGAGCAATATCCTCTTCCAATTGAGAGATTAAATCTGAGATTTTTCTTCTACATCCCACTAATAGCATGTAAATTGCTCTTTACTATGAGCAATTGGAACATTGATTGCCATTCAAGATTGGACTCCAATAATGATAATTACTGTATACCCTCAGTGAGTAGTCATTTAGTCAGGCCTAAAACTGATAATTACTAATTTCAGATATTTTGTTTAGCTGTTTGTTCTAACAGTGTGTCTACCAATATATTTAAAACATTGTTCACAGTAGTGAAGACCAATAAGAATTAAATTCTGCCTTCCCTAGTGAAGTTTTGTTTGTTTCCAAGATTGGTTTCTATTATCTGAATGTGAAATTTCTAACTGTGTAACAACTTAGTTTCCAGGAAATTGGATGTTTATTTAGCCATGGAATAAAAACCACTGAGACAATTCTTTGTCCTACATAATATCACAGAGAAGCATTCGTAACTGTTAGCATTTCAGAGAAGGTTGTTATTGTGAGATAAATGAAAAATGATTGCTGAGCTTAGAAACTTCAGCATCACCCTCAGATCTACTTTTTGGGTTTTTTTACTTTTTTTTCTTTTAATCTTCAGCATCTTAAGAAGATGCTTCACAGATACTAACTAAAAGAACACATTTCACAGCTTTTATTGATTGCATGTAACTGTAGGCTATGTAAAATACATGCAAACCATGAGTAAGGTTTCAGTCAGACAATTCCTGTAGCCACTGAATTAAGCAAGCAACAACCTACACTTGGCCCCCTCTCCTCACTGCAGAAGGTGGCTCAGGACTTCCAGAAACAAAGGCAGTACTTTATGAGCATGAACATCCTACTTTTTACTTACATGATAGTTAAATAAATATGATGTGCACCCATACATCTTCCATGGAGATATCTAAAAATGAAGCAACAGGAAACATTCTGGGTGGAGGGTGTAATTTTCAGCATAAACTGATATGCGAACTTCATGGTGTCCTTGCAACATGAGTGATGTATAGAAACTGCTTAGTTCATGAGGAGGAAAAAAAGTTCTGAAACAAGCCTCCCAAACCTAGTTGCATATGAGTTTTCTTGACAGATAAAATTATTAACGTTTACACAGACCTAGACTGACTTTACAATTAACCCTGCATGCTGGGCAACAGCCATTTCAGCTTGGCTGCCACTCCACTTTGAATGAACACCATTTGAAACTGAGCTGAGCTGACAGCACATTACATTACATTGCATTATGTCATAAAATCTTTCACCCAGTAGCACTGACCAAACTATAGAAAGTTCAATATTCTTAAAGAAATGTTTAACAATCTGCTTTATCTTGGCTATTGTTTGTGATGCTCATTTCTGCAGGTCTTCCACTTTATTTTCTGGTATATTTTATGATTTCATTCCTGATGTGGACAAACTACAGAGAAAAGTGACAGTAAAGTGCTAGAACAGCAAAAAAAAAAAAAAAAAAAAAAAAGGCAAATATTTTTTCTTTTTATTTTTGGTCATAATACAGAGATTTTCTTAAACTCTAAAAGAAGCAAAAATTTTCACATATTTTAGAATTGTATCCAGAATTTTTAATTTTTAAGAACTTAGTTCCTAGAGGATAAAAGCATATTTCAGGGAAAGAATATGCACAGTAGAAAAATGGTTTGAAAGGCACTTGGCTATTGTTTATTTGTGTGGCATTTTCAGTACATAATACCATGTAAAAAGGCTTATTGAGAAGTAACTTTCTTGAGACGAATTTTGCTTTTTCCAGGTATACCTTCATGAATAAATTCATGTAAATGAAATCAAGACCTTTCAGAGAAAAGAAAAAAACAATATAAGAGAAAGCAATGGAAAGCAACCTGGACTCAATGCACAGTAAAGCAGAAAAGATCACGGAAACAAGGTATACAATGTCGTGATTAGACAGAAGTGGTGGAAGGTGTGATTTCTCAAAAAAAAATAGGGGGAAAAAAAGAAGTAAATTTCATACTGGGAGAGAGACAATACAAAAGGAAGCTTTTCTTGCAGCTGTCCTTACTGCTCCATAATTTTACTCTGACAAGTAGAAGGGAATGGGAATTTAGCCAGGAGAAGAAAAATGAGCAACTGCAAAAAGCAAAGCCCTCTATGTTCATTAATTCAGAACCTTTGGTTCTTGCCCACTTTCAATACTTTCTTCCCATGACAACATGTTCAGTTTATTATTATTATTATTATTATTATTATTATTATTATTATTCCACTCAACATGTAGTCAATTTAACTTCATGGCCAGTAAAAATTTTTATCACTTAGCAGCTCTTTGGAAATCACTAATGTCAAACTTTCTGTCCATAGAAATTGAAAGACTGATATCATGTTACCTGCTGCACAGATTCAGCATTGGAGAATGAATTTTAAACCCTCAAAACTCCACAGTACTGAAAGGGGTTTTTCACTGTTATAGCAGACAAAGTGGTGGTGTCTGATGCAGTTCGTCACACACACAAACACACAGTCACACTTTGATCAGAAGGCATGAACTAAAAACTACTTTATTT
>WBMY01013264.1:391938-442344 GCA_013397315.1 Donacobius atricapilla
GGAGATTAAATTTTGAAATAGAATTATGTATGGAAAGAGTTTCCACACCATGGACCATGCAGAAAGCTGCAGACATGAAGCTGTGGAACTCAGTAAGTCATTCTCAGAACAGTGTTCCCTCCCAAGGATAAAACATCAGACTTAACAGCTTGTACTTACCTATTTTATCATCTGTTTTCATTACTAGAACTTATGTCAGCCAGATGCTTATTTATCTACTTTCCTACATACTATTGATTCTTGTCTTCCTAATAATCTTACACCAACAAACTTCTAACAATACACTTCTAAATGTTTTAGTTTTGAAACAGATTTTTAATATAGGCTAAAGTTTTAATCTATCTGTATTCAAGAGTAAAATTTATTTTCCAGATTCTAAATTTCCACCTTTTTTTGGAATGCTTCCCTTTAAACATGAGTTGAGTACAGTCCCTTACTCATTACATTAAGATACAAATCGTCCACAGATCCTTTTTGGACATCAAAATGCTCAAATACTTTCTGTATATCTAGGGAAAACAAACTTTTAGCTTTCCTTTTTCTCTAAGACAATTTATAGCTGTTTAAAATTTTGTTTTTTATAATGTAACTGAATTTTTTTGATCAAAAAGGGTGCTCAAAAGGTGTTGCTAACTTCTTAGTAGATTACTACATACACTTGTGCAATCAGATTCTGAAGAGTTCGAGTGTGATTACCCAGAACTATCTTTTCTCCTTTCAGGAGATTTTCTCTTCTTCAAGGAAGAGATACCTCCTCCCTGCTTAAATCTTCTAACAGCCACAGGGGCTGCTTCCCTTTACCCAGCCATGCTGTGTGCTGCTACTGGGTCTATCTCATCCTTCCTGCAAACTTCTGGGGCCATCAAGTGCCCACTTGTGCACAGCAAAGAATTTGTGGTTCATTCCAATGAGTATTATTTCCATCTGTCCTCTATAATTTGTGTTTCTCTGGGCTCAGAAATAGAGCATTCATCAACCTATTAGGAGCACAAAGCCATTAAGTTCTTCAGCTGCCGTGGCTCTGTTGACGGTGAACAAGGAACTCATAACTACCAGCAGAGTACCCAGGCAGCACCTTTCACTATCTACCCAACTATTCTGCAAGAGGACAAGAGTCCTCACTGAGAGCATCTCTAGCTTTAATACAATAGCAGATAATGGGCTCAGAAGGCCATTTTTGTTTTTGTTTTCCTGAGAAATGCAGGATTTGTGTTTTAGACAGGTGAGAAGTAATGTGAGTTTTCTATGGCTTAAGAGGCAGTCAAACCTTTTCCATTTACATACATCTTGTTGGCAGAGCCCTTTGTTAAATGCTTAGCCTGAAGCAGATTTCTAAAGTAGAGTTA
This sequence comes from Donacobius atricapilla, assembly GCA_013397315.1. Classification (NCBI taxonomy): domain Eukaryota; kingdom Metazoa; phylum Chordata; class Aves; order Passeriformes; family Mimidae; genus Donacobius; species Donacobius atricapilla. The sequence continues at coordinate 393,285 of WBMY01013264.1, forward strand.
AAATACAAAACATCTTCTTAAATTACGTTTACAAAGGAAGTGTCAGTGCAATATTAAATTATAATGGCAGGAGTAACTCCAATATTTTCTTAATGAGGTTCTTTAAGGTACTTAAACTGACAAAAAAATAGTTGCAGAGAGAAACACAAAAGCATCTTGTTTCTGTTTAATTGCAGATCATTTTCCTTCCATTGACCTTTAAACAAGAATAAATTTCAGTATCCAGTTTCTTATTTTTGAAAATGACTTTAGCAACAGACACTTACCTGTTGCAACATGACGTCCCATTCCAAATATGGCATAAATAATGACAGGGAAGAAAGATCCATATAAACCAAAAACTGGATGGACTGAAGACAGAACAGCAAAGGCCAGTCCTATAGAAATTTATAGAGAATTACTTCAGTGTATGAAGATAAAACTGTTATATTTGCTTTGTTATTTTTTATTTTATGAGAAAATGTCTACAATTTTATTAAGAGCAGGAAAAAACCTTCTTCTATTAAAACCTAGAGTGTAAGTGAACTACTGTACAATAAGGATCAGAAATAACTGTGGAAGGTTTTTTATTTCATCTTCAAAATACGCATATCCTAGCATGTTTCTAAATTGTCTCCATCAGTGGTTCCAAGCCTCTTTTAATAGCCAGGCCTCAGGGGAGGAAGCAGCATTGTTTCACCCCTACCCTCACAAACATGGATTAGAGACTGCCAGATCTCCAGGCAGTGGGATAGTTATTTCTTACAAGTATTTCAATACTTGTAATTTTGGTTTGGATGGAGCCCCCTTCAGTCTGCTTTCTTCTAATTTCTTAAACAAAAAAGTATTCCAGAGTTCATCCTCTTTAGGTGCCTGGGGTTTTTAAGTCTTTAGATATTAATATTTCTTTCATCATGTAAGCTCTCAGTTCAGAAACAGAAAATATTTGACTTTCATGTTGAGGTGGAGAATGAATGGAATTGGTTCAGTTTTAACTTTATAGACTTACTAATTACCTTCATTGCTTAGCTATAGAGGACAGCATCCATACTTTTCTTAGAAAGTCTTGGACAGTAACTCATCTTTCAACAGAGACATTCCTGCAAAGCAGCAGATCTGGTTGCTTTTCAACTTGAGATACCTAAGATAGCAAGTCAGACTGCACTGACTTCTTTCAAGTCATCAGGAGACTCCCCAGATGATGCTTCAGACCAGCAGGCTCTTACAGCCACTTCACAGCTCGCACTACTGGAAACTAAGAGCAGGAGAACTTGCCTTGCACAGTTGCTCCATAAATTTTGGTGAATACCTCATCATGCAGTCTGGAAGAAAGGAGTGACCTGTGTAACACACAAGATGCCTTTCTGAGGTCCATCTTCAACCTGAGTGTATTCACAAGCCTAGGGCAGACGTGTGTGCACTGGGAGAATGACCACGTGTGGTCTGTGACAGAGGTAATTCAGATCTGTGGAATGGAGTTGCCTTCTGTGTACGTTTGAAACCTGCAAAGAAAACTAACCCTGTAGGATTAATTGTTCTCACCAAGCTTTCCTAACTGCTCCAGAAAGCATTCTTTACCTGGAATATTGGTATTGGTATTATGGGGTTTTGATAAAATGGAGAGTGCCAAAGAGTCTTTGTTTATGGGCTTTCAGAGGCAATTCTGAACATTTTTATTCAAAATCTTCTTAAATTTTCATTTGAGTCTGTAACAAAGTGCACATGGTGGGGAGAGGCAAGAAAATGAGAAAAGATCAGAAGTGTCAAGTTCTCAGTGACACAGTTCATCTGTTCTTAGAAAAACCTCATGGTGAAGATTTTGCTGAGATGAATCCTACGTGGATCATTTTCATCCACACTGTGCTCAGCAAAGTAGCACTATCAATTATGACTTGGAGAAGAGAATTTTTAAATGTATTTAGCTTTAAACTTATTTTAAACAGAAATGGACTTGGTTGCTCTTCAGCCTTGTAATTAGTGCATCTACTGATAGTCATTTCTGCATTATTCTCTTAGCACAGCATTATTATAAACAAGAAAGCTCTTTGAGATTGTAGTGCAACGTCCATGTTCACATGATCCGTAGAGGTAAAAGAAGATTCTGACCCAAGAGCAATACAAAAGGGTGTGCCTGAGGAGAGTAAAAAATATCACAGAAGATTTGAGTCCTGGCTCTGTTTTACAAAATAGAGCATAGAGGAGAGGGAGGAATAGAGAATAGGAGAAAGAATTTTTTAAAGCTTGTTTAACACTGGAAAGCTCTTCCATTTTAACCATTCTATGAGCAAAACTAAAAGGAAACAAAAAATTTGGAATTAATTCGCTAGTCAAATACTACTCAAACAGATATTCCAGGCTTACAATAAAGTATTATGCTAGGCTAATATATTTTACTCTCCAAAAAGTAAAGTATTCAGAAAAATCAGTATAACTTCAGTCTCATTTTAATTATAAAAACATAATTGAAATCAAGTGACCTGTCTATGTGGAAAAGCATAAGGGAAATACTCAAGTTTCAGTACTGAATGTTGCGCCAGATATGTACTTTAGAAGGTTTTTGGGAAGAGCCTGTTAATCCTGGTTATGATTATAAATCCAGATGATCTGCTGCTGATAAATATCATTTGTTTACAGGTAGATAATCTGAATTTAAATTCAGCCCTTGTTTTTCTCCATTTCATGCCTAGACCTTTCAAATTCTTTTGTATTAAGTTTCTAGAAGCAGTATGTCCTTTTTTTCATGGTGTGGTCATGGCAATCAGGACAGAGCTAAAATTACCAGCCTTTGACTTGAGTCCTGGCTCTGTTTGAGTCCTGGCTCTGTTTTAGGATTTTATTCCCATTACTGAAGCATGTCACTTACTGAAGTGTGTAAGAACAGAGAGGCACTATAAAATAGAATCAGTAAAGACTTCAGGCTTTCTGGTTAGGCATAAAATGTTCTAAAGGTTCAAATCTTTTCAAAATGTAATCAATAGTGTATTTCAGCTTATTTCATTAATTTTCATATTAAACTTCACTGCGATGCATTCTGTTTGCTCAAGAACTTTCCTGCCATAAGACAGGAAACATTATTTTATTTTTTTTTTTCATTCCAAACAGTAATACTTAAAAGAAATAGATCATAAAGCAAGGATTTCACATAATCTTCACTGGTAACATGGAGAAGCCCCCATGGCAGTGACATTAAGGTTTTCATAATATAAATTCCATGAAAAGAAATGCAAACAAATATTGAACAGTAAGTTTGGATATAGTACATTAATATTGTTTGTTTTAACTACCTCCTTATCATAAGATAACATTGTGGGACACACTTTCACTGAAAACCAAGACCTGTGACTAGCACCAGGTGCCTAACAATCCTCTGGCACACCACGCTGAAAAGCAAGAGATGTTCAACGCTGTTGCTCAGTGTCAAATGTGAGTAAGTGCAAAATAAAAAGATTGATACGAAGAGAAAAAAGACCAACTCCTACCACAGGAGAAAGGTCTCAGTTTAAGTTGGAATTTTCTGCTAATTAGGTTAGTGCCAAAACTACGGCAATAAAAATTTTCTTTTTCCATAGGAAGAGCTATGAATCACCAGAGTATAGTCAGCTAGTTAACTATTTTCTGCATCTGGAAATATGCTCATGATGCATACATCAGTTCTGAGGAAAACTCTACCATGTCTTTTGGAAATACTAGGTGCAAAGCAGAAATTAAATTAAGAAGTAGGAAAATTATTAAGCCAATAATTAATTTGAGAAATATCAACATTAGTATCATTTAGTATTTACTGCAGAAAGCTATATATTTTAAAAGTTTTTCTGGCAGAGTATATATTCAAATAACTTTCTGTAATTGTAACCTTTTACTCTTAAGTGTGACTATACTAAGATGTTCAGACCCCAGGTTTACGGAACCGTAAATGACACTAATTGATCCTATCCCACTCAAAAATGCTATCTGCAGTTGTGGACACTCTCTGATGCTTCAGAAATATACAGCGTCTCCATTTTTTCACAAAGCTCTATTATGTGGTAAGAAAGGTACTTTCTGAGGATGCCCTAAAATGTAGAATTGTCACATATTTAATCAGGCTCCTATCAATGCTTCTTGGAGAACTAACAAATCAGAAAACAAATTACTCATATCCCAGGCTTTAATTCCTAACTCCAGGATAGCTAACTTCTATTGAAGAAAAAAACAAGAATCTTTTCTGCAACCGGAAAAAAAACTAATATTATATTTCATAACAGTTTTCCTACACAAACCTACAGTTCTGGAGGGTTCCTCGGCAATGGTTTTTTGTAAAGTTCTGGAGGGTTCCTTGGCAATGGCTTCATAAAAGCTCTTAATACAAAATGATCCTTTGGAAATATTATTAACCACCAAAAATTGAGAGCTCAGTATCAGTTCTCTCAACGCACATTTACCTCATGCTTGCAAGACTTCTGTTACTTAATGGCCCCATTTGCTGGGGCTACACAAGTGGATTGTACCTTCTTGTCTTATTTAGTGGCAAAGTACCAAGAGCTTAAAATCATTCCTNAGAGGGTTTTGTAGTTGGTTTTTTTGTTTGTTTACCTTTACTGTATGTTAATAAATCTAACTGTTTCTATTTTGAATTAAACCTGTTTTGCTTTTCGTTTAATCCTATTCCACTAAAATGAAAATTAGGCGAATGTGATAACCACTACATCTTTTGGTGTTTCTGCCTGGTTAGTTGAATTTTAACCCATTACAACACAAAATGATCCTTTGGAAATATTATTAACCACCAAAAATTGAGAGCCCAGTATCAGTTCTCTCAACGCACATTTACCTCATGCTTGCAAGACTTCTGTTACTTAATGGCCCCATTTGCTGGGGCTACACAAGTGGATTGTACCTTCTTGTCTTATTTAGTGGCAAAGTACCAAGAGCTTAAAATCATTCCTTGGTTCTTCTGTCATTCAAAGCCTGAGACAAATGAAGAATGTAAAGACAAAATGTAAGAACAGATCCTCAAAAATGAACCATAAATCTTTCAGAGACCATAAAATGTTGATTGGGAAACCCACCTCTTTTTTGAAGGATCCTTCAGTGCAGTTCTTTCCTATGCAACGGTCTCCTTTAGCCGGAGAGTTAAGCACCTCAGCTGTGTAAGCCATAGTGACTGAAATCACAGTATTTCACAGATTCTGAAATGCAGCTCTCCCAATGTACCATCTGACAACCACATCAAAGGTAGATTTGAGGAAACACTGTTTTATTCTGCCACTTTACAGGTGTCCAGACACTGACATTTGTATCTTAATGTTCCAAAGGAAAATATGCAAGCATTATGGTACAAGAAATAAGTGGATGGCATCACCTGCTTATGATTTCACTATACAAGACAGCTTGACCCTTCTGTACATAATAGAGTTTAGGTACATACAAAAACAGGACATTAAAAAAAATCTAGTGTTTTCTTTTCTTTTAATAGAGCTCCTCAAAAAAAGCTATCAGTCTTGACAGACGATCTGAGATGAAACGTTAAGACCCCTTTAAGATGAATTTGACACAATATCTGAATGCCACAAAGATTTTATAAACTGCTTCACAGTGAGTTCCATGATCTATTATCCACTAGTCAGCCACAATACCTGAAGAATTCAGCCACCTCCAGAATCAAAGAAGCATTTCGGAAGTGGATTATAGGTAAATTTCTCTGTATTTCAGTAAGAATAAACAGAGAATGAAGCCTTCAGAAGTTTACAGCAAGCAGGTTTATGAGGTAATATTTTGAGAAGCATCAATGCTGTAGAGAAACAAAAAACCTGTCATAAGTGACTATGGGCCTTAGTCCAGATGAGCTGGACTTTCTGAAATCCATGCAAAGGGCATCCATTTTGGCAAATCAATGGCCAGGGATCCAAAAACTGATGGTTTTCTGATCTGGAGGATTATATGTGCTGTCATTTCTTCCTTCAAGAATCAACATTTCCTGGGTTTCTCAGCCTCTGTCCATGGTGCTCAGGCACCCTAAGGCACAGGGATCCACACAGCCCATCCAGTCATACAATGTATGTACACCAGAGTGCACCTGGACAGGAGGCCCAAGGGAGTCAGAGGTCATCCAGAATCTGAATTCACATTTCTAGCAGTCTGTTAGACAGGTCTATATTAACACATGTGTAACTTGGAAGAATTTTTATAGGCATTAGAAATAAAATATTGCATGCACAGCAGCCTAAGTGCTTTACTCCTCCACTGGAAAGTTGTAAAGTGTGAAACATTGTCCCACATTTACTCATTAACATGTTAAATTTCATATTCAGCTTACATCATTATGGTTTGCATGGGAGAACTATAACAGAGTTCAACTGGACACTCTCTTCCACAAATCATGAACTACATGGATGCTCCAATGCATTCTGTAGGAGGTTTTTCTGGCTCTGTTTCCAAATGTACCTATCTGATTTCATCTACACATGTTATTTGTAAGCCAGATGTATATTTACAAGGGAGCCTTACCCCTTACTATAATTATTAGCTCCAGTTAGTCAGCTCAGAGTATATTTATGTCTACATTTATGATCAGAGCCCGAAATAAACCCCCGGCAACTATCACCCTTGAGAAGACACAGCTGGGGTTCCTCCATGAAAAGCTAAGGAAAAAAAATTATTTCAGTTTTTGGCATCATGCCTTCGAAAACACTGGGCACCAGTTCTGGAATGCAGGAAGGCTGTATAGTTAATTTCTTTTAATGTCAAGGTCTCCAGCCAGTGTTAAGGAATTAGTTGTTCAGCAATAAATCCAGCTCCAGATTAAATTAACTTTAATTAAAACATACAAACCACACCAAGACTCAGTGAGTTATTATTGGGCTTGAAGAATGAAAAAGAAAAAAAGTTGGCAGAAATAACAATACTGATTTCATCAGATGCCATCTACATATTTAACTTTTAGAGGAAATATGTCTCAAGGGCCCTCCACCCTCCAGAAAAACAGCCCACCAAAATCTGCTTGAGCCAAAGCATTTCTTGTTCATGAGAGGTCATAGAAAAGGCAGCAAATGTATAACACTAAATATAAATTTTATATAAAGCATATCCCTGTACTAGCTGCCTACAAAAAAAAAAAAAAAAAACCAAAAAAAAGAATTAAAACTACAAACATTGACATCATTGCAATCTGGTAAGTTTGAAAGTCCAGATCTTATACCTTCATGCTTCCAATGGACAGCTATTGAATACATGCAATAAAACACACAGAAAAATATTACCAAGAAAAGACTGAATCAGAAATACAGAGGCAGTGTTTTCATTTTGAAACTCCCAGACATTTGTCTTAACTTTTTCACACACATATATATAAGTCCGAAACTTCACTTTTTTTTGGAGCAGCAGCTCAAAAGACAGCATAAAATTGAAAAGGAGCATAAAATTGTGAAGATCCTCCCTTGTGATCTGCTCCCCTTTATGACAGCCAAACACAATTGTTTCTAATTTAGCACATGCATGAATGGAATTATGTGATAAGGAGATCCATTTTCTGAACCCAATATTTAAATACAATATTTTTAGAAGTACATCCAATTTTAAATCTAAACATATTTATATTACTTTATTTTCACATCTCCATGTGCTGCGACTCTCTTTTAATTTAAAATTTTAATTTTCCTGATAAGAAAAAAATCTTCCCATGTTTTAATTAACCTGTCTGAGCCATTTAAGTTTTCTCCCAAATATAATCTTTGTTTTTCTGCTGCTTCTCCTAGCTTTTTCTTCTGCTGAGATCACCTTCCATGAACAGAGGCAACCAAAATGACACACTATATTGGTGATAATGGATCAACAGACATCACTGCCAGCAATCATAATTTTCTTTGCACCTCCTAACTCACACAGCAGCCTTTTTTTTCCAAATTATTTTCCAACACATCATTAAAACCATCTCTGACCAACTGGGAGCACCAGCAGACTTGTCTTTAGAATTCATATATAAATATGAAGCAAAACCCACGAGGTGTCTTAGAGCCTTGCTTCAGAATTACATAGCTGAATCAATCACTCTGGTGTCCTTTATTGCTCTACATGCACAGGTTTTTTTGTTATTATTATTATTATTATTAAAGAGAAATACAGCTCTATGGCTTGCATCTTGTCCAGTCCCTTGTCTGCTATACAGACTTGTAACTGGGGTACAACTATACTCACTATCAATCATAGAATGTAATTCCAAATTTGACAGAATCATCTAGGGTTCACGTTACCAGATACACAAAGTCACTTACCTGGCTTTTCAGAATCCTGAGATGTCAATTACCCATCTCAGCCTTCAGTCTGAATGTGTTTCATTTTCTCTGTTTGATATCAGTGATGTATATGGATAACATGGATATGGTAACATGGATATGTGCTTGACCATTTCGCACATGGCAAAATCATCATCCTTCAGGAAACTGAGTCAAAGTTCTGATTTTGCACGGAGGTTCTATTCAGACCAAATACTTCAGCAGAAAGTACCATGCCTTTGTTTTGTACTCATTTTTTTAAAGGCTGAAAAAGCACTTGTAGGTTTGGGGTCTTTTGGAGGGGTTTAACTCAGTTGCAGTGTTAGACATTCATATCAGTAGCAAACTACTGAAATCTGAATTCTTTGCACCATAAACTCTCAATGTAGTATTGCATAAGTAATTTCTCTGTTTCAAGCAAAAGCATTTTTGTGTGTCTTATTTCCCTATCCATAAACTTCCCTATTACTGGACACTGTTAGGAGCTCTAAATTGTTATAATGAAAAGTGCAGGGTATAAGTATTATCATCACCCAGAAAACTACCCAAAAAAAAAATTTTAGCAGGAGTCTGTCTGGTCATTTATAGCTTGAAGATGAGGTTTATAATTATCAAAACTTCAAAAGAGATCTTGGAAGAATCCTGAGAGAAGGGTTGACATTGTCTGAAGTTAGGTACCTACATTAGGAATTTACATCTAGAAAAAGTAAAACAACTTCAGGTGTTATGCAGAGCACTTAATTTTCACTGCATGTCATGACCAAAATGCTTCAGACACATTTGTGTCCCCTACCTGTATAGAAAACATAAATAAGTTACATACACTAGAATATATATCAAGCAGACTAACTTGGGTAATAATTCCTATGGCAATGAACTCAGCTGCATAACAGAGGGTCTATTTTACAAACTTTTTCAGACAAATCTGGCTTTATTTCTGTTGCATTCAGGAACATTCAGGGAAGGTTGCTGATGGGTCATGGTACGAACTACATGGCATCTATATGCCAGCCTTTGTGAGCAGTGTGCACAATTCTGCCCGTGGAGGGGAAAAAACAACAACAACAAAAACAACAGCAAAACGAACAAAAACCAAACCCCATTCTAAATAGCAAAATACCAAGGTATGGACTACCAAGAAATATACATTGCAAAATTTAAATCCTGAGGCAAAAAAGCTATTTGTTTGAAAAGACAAGCATGAACAAAGAAGGATAACAAAGTGAATTGATGGTAGATGGATCAAGAGCTTGGTAATGAATAAATAATGTCAGGAAAGATTACATATGAAAGGCCTTGAAAGTAAAGACAAATTTGCTTGGTGCTATAGAAGTTACCCCTGTGAAAATAAGCTAAGCAGCTGCCTTCTGAAGAGATATGATGGGACTATAGCACATGTTCTGAAGGCTACAGAAAAAACATGATGACAGTCATATGGAATTTAGCTACATGGAAAGACTGCATCATAATGCATCTTAATTTTATCGTGTAAGGAAACCAAGAAAAATTCAGACCCAGGCTGATGAAAATATTATTCTTATATGAGCATGGGGTGACCATGTCAAACAACAAAACCACAAATAATTCTATTGCGACAGGTCAGTGGAGGAATTATAGAAAAGAAAACAGTAAGACCTGCCTTTAACCATGAGCTGTTAAACATGAAGTCTTTATTACCCATAATCCCATGGATATAATTGTTTAGACAACTAAACTTTGATATCTGCCTCATTAGTGTCTACACTCAGAGTGTAACAGCACCCCTGTACACTCAGAGGAAATCTTATTAATATAATTAATCAACATTAACAAAGAAGATGGTTAGATTTAGTCAGATGAATCACGCCTGTGGTGGGTTGATTCCAGCCAGCAGTTAAGCACCCAGCCAGCCACTCACTCCTCCTCAAAGGATGAGGGAGAGAATCAGAAAAGCAGAAGTGAGAAAACTTGTCAGTCAAGACAGACAACTTAATAAATGAATGAAAGAAAAGAAAAAATGTAATGTAAATGCAGTCATTCACCACCTCTCACAAGTATAGAATCACAGAATAAACTGAGTTGGAAGGGATCTACAAAGATCATCAAGTCAAACTCGTGGCCCTGCACAGGACATCCCAGGAGGCACACCAAGCGCCTGAGAGCATTTTCCAAATGCCTCTTGAACTCTGTCAGGCTTGGTGCTGTGACCACTTCTCTGTGGAGCTTGTTCCAGTACCCAACCACCCTCTGGGTGAAGAATCTTTTCCTGATATCCAGTGTAAACCTCTCCTGACTCGGTTTCCTCAAGACCTGTCACTGGTCACCGGAGAGATCAGTACCTGCTTCTCCACCTCCCCTCATGAGCATCATCCTCATTACCCTCCTTTGGATGCTCTCTAATAACTTAATGTTCATTAACTCTTATCAACTAAGTCTTCATTTACCAGTGAAGAACAAAAAAGCAGCTTGTTGAAAACTACTTACCTGCACAACACACCCTTTGTTTTATTAGTATGATTTCAATTCAGAAAGGAAAAAGAAGGTTATGCACTTATGAGATATCTACATGGATCTAGCAGTTGAATTTGTTTGCAAGGATAAGGTATAAAGAATTAAATGGAAAGAAGACTCTTCATAGGATGACTGTTGATAGGGTATTAATGAGTCTTAAAAGGAAAGGGAAGAGAGCAATGAATGTTAATCCAACAAGAAAACCAGGGATTTATTTTGTTAATTTAGAGACGTCTTCCCCTGGTCTATCAATAACAGAGTTTTGAGAAGTTTTTGAAACAATTATGTAGTGATTACCAAAACATAAAAGCTCAAATTTCTTAACTTCCTATTATAGTATATAAAAAACTTCAAGACTGCATCATGATGTTCATTTTAGATTCAAAGATTATTTTTTCAACCTTAGATATCAAAGTAAGAATAAGGATTCTATGTCAGCATTATTAAATTACATTTGGAACTAAAACTAAATAGCTGGAACTGATGAAGCCTGATTTCCTTTACTGGTTTTGACTTGTGGCTGGCTTCACAGTCTGAGACTGTGCAAGTCCAGCTGGACCTTTGCACCAACTGGTGTATTTAAAAGGGTTTTTTGGGTTTTTTCCTGGTTTTTTTTTGTTTTTGTTTTTGTTTTTGTTTTTTTTTTGTTAGAACTTGTAGGGTCTTTTTCCTACATGATATTTTCATAAAAATTTTTAGAAACATAACTATCTTTGACATTTCTTTTTCCATATTCTGTAGAATTAGATAAAGGTCTCTGAAACTAGGGCATACATACAGAGACAATACAAGTATTGTCTCAATAGCTAAAGAGCATTGAATTTTGGGACTCCTGAATTAATATTTATGTATTATTTTTAGCAGTTAATGAAACAACAACAGCAACATTTTCAGAATGACTGCTTGGTTTCAGTAATGACTCTCTCATTGCAAATGCCCAGCAGCACATCATGATAATCCCATGTCTTTACTTTCCATCTCGCTACACCCCATAGTCTCCTCTTCCCCAGCCCAGTTTTGTTGCTTTCATTATGACACAATAAAGACAGTGACTTTCATCTTTTCCTCCATATTATACAGAGAAACCAGCAATTTTATCTAAAATTTAAATTAGAAACTGGAGCACAAACACATTACACCAGATCAGAGCAGCTGCCAAGCTGAATAGTCTGAATATGACCAATGCCAGATGAGTAAGAAATCTCAAAGAAGGATATTGTGAAAAACACAGCTCATTTGGAAGGTCTTTCTTAATTATTTTCAAGCTACTGGACTTCTCTCCACCTTGAAATTTCATCACTCAGAAAACTTTTGCATACAAATACAACTGTACATTTTTCCAAATACTTCCACAACTCAGGTTTATTTCTATATACTTGAATTTGCTTAAACCTGTTGCTGAGGTTGACACTATGGTCAAGAAGTCAAATATCACCAGTTACCTTTTTTTCCTACTATTTTTAGGATTTCTGCCTTGCATTGCATTACAAAATTTCTTGGTTTATCTTGTGGATGGAAGAAAACAGTCACAATAGTACCTCCGAGAATTTGGGGTTTTTTTCTTTGTGCTATATAACAAGTGGAACTTCTTTTCATGCATAAGTCTTCCTGTGAAAATATTAGGATAGTTCTGGTAACTGGAACGCTTTCAGCACTAGGGAAAGAACTTATATTTGCATTCAAATTAAAGCACCACACAAGTGATGAAATGCTTTTGTCTCTAACTTTCTTCCTATTTCAACCCCTAAAGTCATTCCAAAATCTTGAGAAGCAGCAAGCAGAGAAAGAAAAAAAAAACCCAAACAGATCAGGAGTTTCAAAGTATTTGCTTTTAAACAGCATAAAATAAGGATGAAATTGTTTCTAGAGTATTTAAAAAATAATCTAGAAAACACGAACCTGTATTTTCTGTCTTCACTGGGTTTTCTTAAATTTAGCTGTTACAGTAAACAACTTCTTGGTACAAGAGCCAAAGATGAAAATCCTGGCTAAAACTACTAACACTGCAGAAATGCTGTTTAACGTAGCATTTTTGATGTATTTCAACATACTGTTACTAGCAGCATTTTAATTACAATTGTTGTATACACATATACCAGTGAAATTAGATACTTTGCAGAGTTATGGTATTAAGGTTCTTGAAGTTAAATTATGCTTTTAATGCAGATGTTCCTAATTAGTTTAAAAGCACAAATACTTACACAAATCAGTTGTTTCCGGTTCCAGTATAATTCAATTAAAGGAGTGTTTATAATTTAACAACATGAATGATAGTTAAGCATACTTAATATGGAAGACTGTTAGGAAAAAATAGATGTCATTCGTATACATAGAAGGAGTTAAAGTCCATTTGAGATAAGAAGCTGTGATTTGTCTGAGACAAATGTAAGATATTGTCATAAGAAGGTGACACTATCAAAGACACATCAAAAACTGACAAAAGCATTTATTTCTTCATAGCAAACACTTTACTAAGCTAGATGACTGGAATTTAAAGTTTCTGCAGGTCATTGTGCAGGGCTTGAGAAAGTTTTCCTTCTCCTTCTTTTTTTTCCTCCTTTTTTTTTCTTTTTTTAGCTGTAAAATGGAGTCTAGCTCCACCCCCACTTTGTATTGCTGCTTGAAAAGAGGTGTGGTAGGTAATGCCATACAGCATCAAATCAGCTTACAAGCTATGGATGCCACAGATCCTCTCCCTGGACAATGTCTCTGTCAGGAACATTCTTTATGAACAGAAAGTTGTGAATTTTTCCTGCCGTGTTTTGGAATTTTACAGGTAATAGTATCATGCACATGTTTATTCCAGAATAGCATATCTTATAGTGCAATTATCATTTAGTTATATTTTGTTTTCCGTGCGAAATAGGGAAAAAGGTGGTAATTTAACTGATAAAACATTGTATATAGCCATATACTGTATGAATAGAGATACTGCTCTATCATCTGCCATTTTAAATGTTAGAAAAATTGTCAAAGGTATGGGATGAATAGCAAAGTTCCACAGAAATTAACTACAATACCACAATGCATTTCTATTCACATAGCACTTCCACTCTGAGTGGAGTGGAATGAGTTAAGACTATATATTTTTCCTTATATTTTATTTAGATTCAATCAACATTAGATATGACCAGACAAACTTAAAATATTAATCTGAAATGAGTTAACTGTACCTTGAGTCACCTGTTGGATGGCTAGCATCATCCCAGAAACAGTGTCAGGAACCAAATTTTCCTTGCAGTTGTAGACAGGCACCCATTTCAAGATAGGCAGCCTTCTGATACACCAGGCTTTGATATCTTCAAAGCGAACAGCCTGGATCCTCCTCCAGACTGTGCTCCTTTTCCTTTTTGCCCCTGTCATCATTCCTACCCCACAAAAGCAGTGCCTCTGTCAGGAGGGTGCACAGTTGAGGAATCACCCTGATGTCTGTCAGTCTCCAGTTTTCTTCTGAGATTTTTTCAGTTCCAAACTACAGAGAAAAAAAAAATTAACAGAAGCACTTAGGATTTCTGCAGCTGTTTTGTAACTATACTCAATGAAAACACTTATTAAGTGCTTCAATCATATAAACAGCTACATTAAACGCAAGAACCATCTAAAAGAAAGATCACACTTTCTGCTGTTTGCAAAAATTTGGTCTAGTCTCACGTTAGTTTGTGATTCTTTCCAGTAACTTCCCGCTTTATATCCCTGTAATGCTTGTGCTTTTGGCCTCATTCCAGTGGCAAAATGAGGTATTACTGGGTGTGTGTGTGATATAGGCTGGGCTATGCTAATCTGAGCAAGAAGTGCCCAGCAGAGCAGGCATCTCCCTGCCAAGCCTGGGAGAGCAGCCTTGTCTCTCCTGGGGGGAGCTTTTCTGGCCACAGGCGGAAGGCATTAAGACCTCAGTAAAGCTTGTGCTAGAAGACTTGTCTTAGTCCATCAGCATTTTGTCTTCAAAGTGACAGCAAAAAGCTTATTTATGTAGCAAATGCAGAACATCAGGTAGCAATAAGTCCTACTGGAAACATACGCAGACTCCGCAGGCTGAAACCTCAAACTTAAGAGTAACAAGCTCAATGTGCAGTGAGGGACTGCAAGGTATCAGCTTCACATGGGCAGTGCCAAAAATTCTTGCGACAATCATTCTTGTTCAAAGCTAGTCCTTTCTGGTCTTGGCTGTCCACTCAGCAAAGGCTCTCCCAGCACAGACAGTTCACCAAGTAACATTTGTTCTTGTAATAATGTCATGAACCTTGTATATGATACAAAGTGCTCAGACACAAAGTGATAAGGGCATGAAAGAGCTTTAAATGTTCAGGCATTTAAATGCCTTGACTGATACGGAGCAAGGACACAGTAAGCTTTCCCCTAAGTTTTCTGTATATCTGGATGGAAAAGAAATTTAAGTTGAAATGCAAGATCTATCATATGGGTGAAGTGTCTTCCCAATCATTGCTCTGCATTAAACAATAAAATATTTTTAAATATTTCCATTTTTAAAATATAAATCAATTTACATTTTATTATTTAGATTAAGGCAAATAAAACTACAGAATTTTCCATCCAAAACAACTTTAGAAAAATGAGACTGTTTCCAAATGCAACAGGTAGACTGGGGGCAAAGACAAATGCATCAGTTCATTCTACTGAGTGACATTCAGTTGATGTCCACAACTGTGTCCCATAACATTGCAAAGGTAAAAAGAAAAAAGGAAGAGAAAGAAAGAATTTCTTAGCTTGAGACAGACCCTTACTTTTAACTATTTCTGACATACTTATTCTTTGCCCTGCCCACCCATTAACAACATACACTTTTTAAAGACAGGCAATCTTACTTCTTTTCATTAGAATAAACCTCTAAGCGTCAATTCTTTTGTGGCTTCTGTTTTTGATTTTCTCTGTTTTTCAACTTGAAAGTGAAGTTCAAGGACTTCATAATTGAGGCATTTATGTCTGCCAAGTGTTTCACAACACTAACCTTTTCCTTCTTTCAATAGTCACAAGTGGACAGGAATCCTCACAGCTACAGTGAGAGCAACTGAGCAGTCAGGTGCTGCTTAGTTTTGATGAAATGTTCAGTACCTCTGACAGTATTTACCATTAAATAAAAATTAAAATACATTTCTACACATAAATATGCATGTGCAAAAACATACCCAAATATAAGTAGTTGTGTAAAAGAGCCCAGCCTCTTTTTTGTTTTTATCATTGTTTGCTAGAAGCTCTGAATATTCTGAAACAGGCAAAAACCCCCAAATTAGGAAACCAAAGAACCACCACTAAACACACAAGAAGTAATTCTCCATTCCTGAAAGTTCTTGCACCACAATGCTGACGATGTTGTTGAAAGTCTGTAATTGAGATTTTCCCACCTCCTAATTTCAGAGTCAGTTAAATTGGACAAGTTTTCATCAATCCCAGATTAGTATCTGAACACCTAGGATTTCCATTATCAACAGACTTTTGTCCCCTACCAACTAAACGGGATGGTATCTCTCTGTGGGTGTGTGCATGCATGAGTGCAAACATCCTACAGCTGTTGTGGAATTTTTATGGAAACTTTGTTTCATCCCAAACATAATTTTGATAAGCAAAAAACTGCATCATCCATAAATCTGAAGTTGATAATTCCATCACTATTGAAATACATTCTTCACTGTAACTCTGAGATTAATAAGTATCCTTAATTAGCTATGACACCAAGTAATGTTTCAGTTACAAACCCCCTAAAAATCAACATTTTTAAGAGAAAACTGGTGTATAGGTAAGTATAGCAAGCCTCCCTGTATATACCTTGTATATAGCATCTATACCTCACTATACAATATTACAAACTTTGAATCTTAAAGAAACATAAAAAACCCCTCCACTTTCCTAGAACACATCAGTAACCTAATGGAAACATGTTGTATCATGCACATGATGTTTAAACTTCTTCCCATCAGCTATTTTTCATTAGTTATAAATCTTTAATCTATACACTCCTAGACCATGAAGGCTTTTCAGAGGTTGAATTGTTTCATAACGTACCTGAGCTATCAGGACTATGAGACCCTCTCCTGCTCTGAAACAAGTAAATAAAACTTCATTTTCTGGAACATAAAAGGATAAGTGTAAGAAATCTTCAGATTTGTACATTTAAGTCAGTGTATTCACACACACTTTTAATATTAGATGGTTCAAAATTAGCTTTTTTGATAATCTTATATAAGTAAAACCTATCTTCAAGTGATTACACTGTTCTTTGTTTGTTTGTCCTGGAAATGCATAAAATATAGTTCTAGTAGAATATTTATGTACAATGCTAAAAAGATAATTACCATAAGTCAAAAACTAGAATACAGGTAGTATATAGAAGGAGATATTCATTACATCATAGATCAGATGTGGCAGGCTTTTAAAACCTGATTTACAACAGGTTTCAAAAATAAATGGAGTAACCTCTGTGGGGGGCAGTCTGTATTTTCATCAGGTCCTCTAACATTTGCATATATGGGAAGTTTACATACATGGAGGATATGTGAAGAAAAGAGGTTTGATTCTCTGGCCTCAAGGGATAAAAGAAGGTAAAAATCTAACACCTTACTCCAACTTAGACATCAAAAGGAAATATTTCTTATAAACTCTGTCAGAGAACCTCTAAACCCCGCTGCATAAAGAAGCAGATTTTGTAGGAAATCTTTTGATTCTTGCATGATAACTGCTTTTAGAATTCATATAAACTGTCAGGAAAGTTCAAAAACTGTACTTATGTATACATATGCTCATAGAACTTAAATTAAGTTATTCACACCTAAGACAGGCAGAGATAGAAATAATGGAACATACTGTGGAGTCTCCCTCACCAGAGATATTCAAGAACCATCTGGACACAATCTTGTGCCACGTGCTCTGGAACCCTGCTTGAGCAGGGAGGTTGGACCAGATGACCCACTGTGCTCCCTTCCAACCTTAATCACTGTAATTCAGGAAGACAGATCACTTAACTAAATATCTGCAAATATCCAGTATGAACTGTGCTCCTGCTGATGTGCATCATTTGCTCCCCAAGAACATCCAGACAAACTAACTCACTTCCTGAAGTTCTCCCTTCCACCATCACTGGGTAAAGGGAAGTACGTGCTATCATTGATCCAAAGCGACACACACCTTTCTGGCTGGCCACTGGCAAAAACATATACATGATTTAGATCTTCATATATAATGAATACATACTGATTGAGCTTTCTTCTCTGTTTTATTCTGTGCAGAAACTAATTCCTGTTCAACCTTTTCCTCCATCCTGACCAAAAATTTTTATGAACTCAGTTTTGGTACTGCTCTGTTTCTGTCAAATAAGTTAAGTATGGCTAAAAGATTAAGGTGATACTAAATGAAAGACTTAGGAAAATAAGACAGGCAAAAATCTTGGTCACATAAGGCTTGAGTCTTTAGCAACTATGGCTAAAATTCCTAAACAAATGCTATGAAAAAACATAAGTATTTTGACAAAGCACAACTAGATAGGAATAAAAGTCAAATTTTAAAAAGGGGGTGATAGGAATTAATTTAGAGAGACCAAATTGTGTAGTTCATATATTGCAGAACACTGCATATGGGAATATTATACAAGCTACTGGAATTAGAACAGAGTGCTGACAAATGCAACAACTCAAAAACGGTGATAGAAATCCATACTGTTCAAAACAGCATTCCTGAATTTTGAGAATTTATAAAAAAGTAGGTTATCAACCACATGTATTACATAAACCTGGGTTAAACCACAACACTAGGCAGAGAAGAAGCATATGTCTAAGCATGCAAATCATTTATTACTGATATTTAAACAACTTCCCCATCTGAAATTCTGCTGCATCAAAGCCAGATAAAATTCACAAACTCTAAAGCTTGCCAATTTATCTCCCACAGTTGGATGCAATGCATTTTCAGTAATAATTAACTTCAAAAGTACTGATTTCAGTCACCAATTACTTGAATGTGGATCTAAGCTGACAAAGATATGATTCTTACCCTTCACAAGACACATAAAGCTATAATCTCCGTCCCCTCATCATACAGAATATTTACGAGACTATGGGGACAGTAACATCGAGGCAACACACAAGCCAGACATGGCTCAAAAGGCTTGGGCTCTACTTAAACATCTCTGTAAATGGGCTTTTCAGCATTTTAAAGGTTGCTGTGCTAGGCAAAACTCGGTGAAGCAACACTGACATCGAGTGGCTTTGCTCGGTATTTTCCTCTGGCTATTGCAGGATGCAAGAGCACTGCTGCAATCTTATGCTGTATCGTGACATGATGGGTTTTGAACTGGATAACATTAACTATATAGTTTATTAACACCGTTAGTTGAAAATCAGATATCTGTAACATCAAAAAAAGGTTTACTCACTATATTTCAAATGAGTTTACTGGTCAGAAATTTAAGACAGGAGGTCAACTGATTGATTAGCAAGGTACTGAACCATGGCAGCTCGTAATGTTCAGGCACAGTCTGCTCTAAGCACATCTAATCATTGGCAAAGGGAGAAAAGGAAAAAAAAAAAAAAAGTAATAATGTAACAACCCTCTTAAACTCTGTTCCTGATGAGATCCTTACAGTTGTCTGCTAATAAATTGCCATACAGGTGCTAATGAATTTTTTTAAAAAAACATGTATATATTGACAAGTTATATTAGATAATTTTAGCATATTTAAAATGACAATTAGAAATGTAGTAGTGCCCAGTTATGGAAAATATCTGTAATGAAAATGTAATTTTTCACTTCCTTTCAAGGTTGTTTCTAGCAGCTGTTTGGAGGTTACATTCAAATTAGTAAAAGAGAGCTTATTTTTTTCTTTTTAAACTGGGTTGTCACACAACGGACTAGAAATATATTTAAGAACTCTTAAATTTGAGAACACATCTTGATAGCCAAAATATATAAATCTATATACACAGACACTGTCATTTAACATAAATATTTTGTGGTAACCCCTTACCCTTGACACAGATTTATCTGTGCAAGAGAAATGCTGTTTAAGGTTTCAACATCAAAAACGCATGTTGAAAAAATATTTAAATCACACACATTGGTTTCTTCATATTATTTCACTTAACCAAATGTTATGACAGAGAGAGTGAACCAGATTTCCTGATTACTGAGTGCACAAACCAGCCTAAAAGCCACACAAATAAAGGAGAACTTTTCAACTTAGGAAACCAAAAAATTCAAACTCAAGTGAACCCCCTCTCCTGCATAACTTATTGACTGGTGTGTGCTTAGCAGCCTGTGGAACAGAGTAACCACACCACAGGACCTTCACTAGTTTCAGTTCTAGCCTTGACCTCCAGAGAATGAGTTTTAAAGTTTCTGCTCGCTCCAGGCATCCTTTCATTTCAAAGCAGTGTGTACCGAGCATTTAAGCACATCTTGAAGAACACCCATTGTCATGTCTGAGACCTAATCTGTAAGTGATGGAGCTGAGGCCTGGCCCAGCAGAGGCTGTGGGACACGGAGGCACAGATGCAGCTGGGAGGGCCAAACCCGAGCTCCTGCTGAAGAATACAGTCAGTGCAGGCAGCTCAAGCTGCAGCTGCAGTGACAGGGGCAATTGAGCTCTGGGTGGCAGGAGCCCATGGCAAGAGGTCATGAACTGCAAAGGGCAGGGGACCTGCGGCACCAGCCAGGTGACCTGACACTAGGAGACACAGCAGGAGCCAGTGAACTGACAGGAAGGGTCCAGACTATTGCACACCTAAAGTAAGGTTATAAAAGCCCCAGGGAGTCCTTTATTCGGGCTCCACTTCTTGGCACAAACTGTTATTCTGTTGTTGCACCATGGTTAAATTATTTTAAGGATCCAGAGATCTAAGACTCTGATACAGGAAATCTGGGGTCGAGCCAGTTAGAAAACCTGGTTGGAGTATGTGAGTATGTGTGGAGTGTGTTAGGGAATCATGCGGGGCACTCATCAGGTCACTGGAGCCTCCTTCTGAGAAGGGGCCTTGGTCCCGGCTCAGGTGGTGGGACTGTGATTATTCGAGTAAATCCTGCATGGTCAGACAGGAAGGTTTCCTTAACACCTCCCATGACAGGGTTGTGTTTTCCCTGGAATTCAGGTGCAACAGTCTTGTGGATTAGACAGACAGCAGATAGGTCTAAAATGTAACTATGTTCAAGAAGTGCAACCCGTCGAGTTACCATTTACCTGAATGTCAAAACCCACAGAACATTTAGGTGCTCACTTATTATGGATTTTCTCATAAGAGAACGTTTTGGGAACTAGTATAATGAAACAAGCATGCCTGAAGGATTTCATCTCCAGATATCCTTAGAAGCATAGAATAATCTAAGAGGGAACACCTGAAAGCCATCTCATCCAAACACTTCCTCAAATAATGGATAACTTCAAAGCCAGGTCAAGTTGCTAAGGACCTTGTTCAGGAGGGACAAACTGTTCTTGTGCTCAACCCCCCCACTGCATTCCTCTCTACTGAGGGTTATGTCATCTTATGGCAGTGGAATGAATACTAAATCACAGTTTATCCCAAAATACATAACCTTTCTTCAATAGTAAGTTTTTTTGTTCTGCAATCTAAAGAGAGAGGATATCACTATCTGAGTAATCAGAAATAGCTTGCCTCCAGACCCTTCAGAAGATGAATTCCCTTCTTTTGCATCCTGTGATAAAATATCACACTCTTCTCTCCCTGTGCAAAAACCTCCAAGTGCCTCATTTTTACCCTCTCTTACAACTAACTGCAGTGTTGTTAAGTATTTTAGTGACACATCAGTCAGTGAAAGCATTAATCAGAAAAAACTGCAATTTTAGAGTGTCCATATACTTCACTCCTAAACTTAATTTTATCCAGCTGAAACAGATACCTAATTACCTCACTGAGAAAACTCAGTTAAAAGTATATTTATAAAGTAGCATATTAATCCAGATCTGTAGGCTGTCATAATATAAATCACAGGGGTAACAGATTTTACAACACATGACAGAAAGTACAGCCATTCAGAAAGAAAAGCCTATGAAATGTAATAATTAAAGTTTAGTATTTAAGTAGCTAATATCTTCCTGCCCTCAGAGACAGCAAACTGACAGAATTCCAGGATCACAGCTGAGCAAATTCCATGCAGCCTGAGGAAAAGCTAAAACAGTTCTTGAAAATAAATAATCTAAAATCATTTACATATCCACACAGTCATTCCTTATCCCATCATAATTTAAAATATCTGAAAAGATATTTTATGAGACCACTACCTTGTAGTCTGCACACTTAGCAGAAACTTTCACATGAGGAATGTTTAGTGGATACTGAATAGAACAAGAGGTTACTCTTCAAACTTAAGACCAAAAATATTTTAATGATTTTTCTCCCCAAAGTTGTTGTTTGCCAAACTGACTTAATAATCATCAGTGAGTAGAAAGGAAATCCACTGCTGCCAAATTAAAGAGTAGACAAAAAGATCTGTACTAATAATAGTCCGAATTGTAACATCAGCTTTTTCTAGTCCCAGAAATAAGTATGAAAGATATATAGAGACGTAACAACATTAATTTTCTAAACAACTTCACTACTACGAGACAGTAACCTCAGAAAAGTCACACAACAAATAGCTGTATTGAACTATCTTGCTTACTTCAGTAAAAATTCTCATCCTTGCCTGGGATTTAGTGACTAGACACACAGAGAATACTTCAGTTTGAAAGAATCTATTTTAAACTTCTCCATACATGAATCCATAGGTTATAAAAATATAATAATTCCAAATTTCAGAAGTATACAAATAATTCAAACTAAATCGCCCAGTATACTTGCCAAGTTCCCTGAAATCAGGAATGTTGCTACTCTTTCGGCAATTTCTTCCAAAGTGTAGGAAGAAAAACAACCCACTGATACACTGGTGCTTGCATAGCTGAGAACACCATGACTCACATGCCAGGTGCTTAGGAATCCATTAAAATGTACTAAAAAAAAAAAAAAAAAGATTGCTCATTCATATATGCCATCTAGATGCATGTATATATTTTATTCAAAATGCCCATTACACAGCTCCATAGTCCCCAGATCCCAAAACACAGTTCATTTTAATTACAGAACTGAGAAGAAAACCCAAACAAATGCTGCTACTTGTCCATTTTATGCAACCATGTACTATTTTATACAATTGACTATTTTAAAAAGTAATTCCATGTACAAACATGCTTGCATGTCCTCAACTCTATGATTTGGACAATCTGTCCTAATTGTTACTGATCTATATTTACAGCAAAAAAAATCTCTTCTAGGTGACATTGAACCATGCATTCTGTCTTTATAGCTCTGCTTCATATGCTAATTAGGATATAGTCTTTTTCTCTTCTGATGTGATTGCTAATGACCTCATTGATGAAGAAAAGGCAGTAGTTTTGTGCTTTCTAAATTATCACCTGTTACTTAGATTAGACAATTTAACAATAGATAACTGTAAATTAGGTAGTCTCAGTAAACACCTCAAGGTTTTGAACATGATCCCTTTCCTGGGTCTCTAAGGCAATTATCTACATCACACAACTTCGCATGTCTTGGTTTTCCTAGGAATATGAACATGGCACCAACTAGAGGGTGGAGGACAGCTGATAAAGATGGGGGGCATAGACCATTCTGCGCAGTCCGAGGGAGCAGGGATGCTCATCAGGGCAAGAGGAATGTACCACTGCTACTGAACAACTGTTGCAGAACTTTACATTTTCTCAAATAATCAATATTTGTCCTAGATAGCTCCAAACCTTACAAAGTTACCACTCTTCCTTGTCATGGAGAGGGAGTACAGACAACTGAGGTAATTTCATGCCAATTTTCTCTCCCACATACTTCAAACCCTGTATTTTTAAGACATATTTCCAAAACAGAAACCCAGCGATTGATGCAACTTTTTCAAATACCTTTTGGAAAGTAAACAGGAAGACAGTGCTTTTCATTATACATGCATTTAAAATTTTATTTAGGAACTATAAAAATCTTTATCATTGCCTCAGTCTCATTTTGTCTAATGCCATAAACAATGGGAACACAATACCTGCATGTTACTAAACTAAAAAGGAATAAAATCTAAGAGATTAAATTCTCATAGCTGTTATGGAAAGATTCCTCCTGACCCCAATGATTGCTTAATTGACCATGGAGTGCTTTGTTAAGTAAAAATGCACTTGAGCATATGGCTGGATAGTTTGCTGAGTCAGGTGCTAACCAGTTCCTTTTGTTTAGTTCCTGATCTTTGCAAATGACAAAACCATTTTATTTCTACCTCACATTTCCTTTTCCATCTCTACTTCTAAAATTTATACTTTTTAGCTCATGTGTTGCCTATGTCTTTTCTTATGCTAGTTCATAAATAATTATCCTCCTCTTATGCAAAATTTCTTTGTTCTGACTCGCATATTCCATACAGGCATTTCCCTTCCACCCTGTTAAAACCCCTTCCCATGTGCTCAAATGCACTGATGTGATTGTTCACTGGGTGTTTCTTAATCATTCATCAGTTTCACACTTTCCCACTTCCCTCAAATGAATCATTCATTCAGAAATGTGTAATATTTGTAAGTTAGACATTGGGCAGAACAGGGCAAAAAAAAAAAAAAAGACATATATAACACAGACTTCTTGTTTCAAACTATGATTACTTTGTGTTATTTTTGCCACAGCTGAAATTGTAATAGGACTTTACTGGAGAGAGAGGGAACTTCCTCCAAGATACAGTAATTTAAAAAAAAAACAAACAAAAACAACCTTGCTTTGAAACACATCCCATGACAATTTCTACAGAAAACTTAGTTACCAGAAATAGAGGGAGAAACTTCCATTAACTCAGTGAGACTTTTCAGGCCTTTCCAGACTTCAAATAAATCTGGCATGCTTACTTATGCATTTTGAATGAGAAACAAGACTAAGTTCACCTGTCTGTACTGACACAAGTTTTTCATGTACAACTGTGATTTTGGTCTCCATTTTGGCTCCTCCGTGTATGATCCCCTCTTGTGTTTCAGATCCTCCCTGTCCGTCCATAAAGAGAAGAAGGAAATGTTACTCAGCAGTTCATGAGAAGATCAAGCAGTGAGATGTCTCATGACCACATTTTACACAAACTGGGAAGAACTACAAAGAAGTAATGACAATCTAGAGTGGAGCCCAAAGGTTTGGGCAGCTGTTAGGGACAGCACTCACTTTGTTGCACCATGATTCCATTTTCCAGCTGTTCTTTGACCTTCTGCTGCCTCAAGCCATGCTAGATCCCAGTGAGGGCCCTGTCTACCACCAAAGGCTTATTCTATCTGCTAATATAATTAATATCTACCACTTTGATGTTGCCTTATTCATTTGTACATGTATTTATAAATTGTGTTATTTAAAGTCTGCAACTTAAACCAATGTCCATATAATATCAAACAGGAAACATTGTGAAACTTCATGCTGTAATGAAACTGCTTTTGAAAAAGAAAACAGAACAAACATTTCAGCATAAACTAGAATGTGTACATTTAACGAAAAAAAATGGACAGAACAATTTTTGTACCTAAATTACAGATAACTTCTAATGTTCTACAGAATTATCTATGTGCATATATTTTCCTAAGGTTTCTAAATGTTTAACCTGTATGTGTGGATGTCTTCCTACACAGCCAAGACATCTCGCCAGTGCCCATGTGAATATTTGCTATGTGACAACAGTGTATAAGCTTCAGGAATATGCTTTTCTCCTTGTCATAGGTGGATTTTGATTTATCCCATACCCAATGGAAAAGCATCATATACATTATATAAATTAGTTGAATGTAAAAAATAAAACCTTCATAGGTTCTCTTTACATATTTAAAATAATTGGCTTTTATATCATGTTTAATGTTATATCTTAGTCTAGACAGCTATGAAAATAGTCTGATCTTCTTGTATTTGGGAGTACAATCTGCACATAAAATGTTGATTTCTGAAGACCTTTAAAGGCAAAGCACAAATAAAGTCCCCTGAACCAGCTCTGGTTTTGTCACCACTATATATTTGGGCATCTACTACAGCCTTCTTAATGCCATCTTAATGGGATGGGGATGCAAATTTAGTATGTCATTTTTATATTTTTATTCTACATAAAAACCAAAATAGAATTAAGTGTTCTTTAAACACTGTCTTACTGAAATGTTCACATTCCGGAGGGTGACAGAATATTTAGAGCATAGCCAAGATACCCCTCACAGTTTGTACAGGGTTATAAAAGCTCATCTCTCAGCCAGTTTCATTGTTCAAAGTGAAAAGATCAAGCCCAAAGTCCCCACAGGCTCCATCACAGAGCCAAAAGTCTCCAGAAATGCTTGCATTCCAGCAATCCTTTATTCTAAGCACAAAAAAAATATCCACACTTCTTCATGGAACTTTGACTTACTTATCCTTAAAGTTATCTACTATAGAAGTAATAGACATACTAGAATTATTTCAAAATACGTGAATTTGGATCAGTTGAAGAAGCTTACTAAGCACATTGTTAGATTCAAGCACATTGAGATGCTCACTGAAATTACTTATTAATTACATACTTAGGAATGCATTTCCTGAATCAGTTTTGTCTTTGTAACAACATGATTCTTTCAAAAGGGTGAGAAATAACAAACCCCTCTCATTTTAGGGGAGAGAGAAATGACATGAATTATCAGATTCTTAGCATAAAAGAAGGTAACAATAATCTTGATTCCAAATGAAATAACCCACAGGAATAAAAACATGGGCAGAATATAAATATAGTATTTCCAAAGATAAAGTAATTCATGCTTTCTGACTCTTTTCCATGAGGTCTAGAAGACTCTTTAAGTTTAAAGGTTTTCCAGAAAAAAAAACTAACACAAAACTCTACAAACATTTCAAACCTAGTATTTTTTCTCCATTTTTAAGAATTTTTTTCTAAATCAAGACATCCATGCATCACATTTTAAAAGCCAATTTCAAAACCAAGGAAAGGCAAGACTTACAGCAAAAATGCTAAAACATATTAGAGGTAACACTTTAAGCACATCCAAACAATTTCTGCTACTGTAAAATTTGAACCCAAAGTCTCTAAATGAAAAAATGTTAATCACAATATCAAATTAAAACACATGAAAGAAGCCAGTCAAAAAGCAATCACATATCAATTGTTTATGGTTTACCCAATAAAATCCTGAATAATGTTTAAGCAATGTCATCTGCTTGATCTATCTGTTACTGGAATTTATAAACAGCCAAAACCACCACCATTAGAATTACAAGGAATAATTATGTATATGAACAGATTACTGCTTTGGAATTCATTTTCTCTCCCATCTGGTGTACATTTTATTTTGACCGCAAATGAGGTACTATCCTAGGAAACTAATTAACAATTATTGTAAACAATACCAAAGAGAGCAATCTGATTGATCTAGTGAGTGCATTCCCTGCTTGCTCTATGGCACAGCAACAGCATCCAATCCATGACTCCGCTGGGTAGAAGCACAGTATTTTCTCTATACTAGCAGGTGTACATTTCAGCCTACTTTCTTTTTCTTCTGAAAATAAGAGGTGCTGCACATTTTTTCTGAAGAAACACCAGTGTTTCAAAATTACTTTCCACAAATCTATACCCCAAGTACTGCTGAATTCTTTTTCTGCCAGATGTTCTGTACAAGTGATGATCCTTTCTAAATGGCTTTGAAGGAACAAAGGCTTCCAAGGGCACAATTTACACTCGATTTTTTTCTTCAAGATAATTATTTAAATGCAGAGATCTTTAGGACAGGGCCATTGTTATCTGTTATGTCATATGCAACCCTGAGCAAGAAGTGGACAGTAATGTTGCTGAAGAAAACATAAATTTTCTGAAATCAAATAAACAAATTAGATTATTTTTAATTTAGGAAGAAGAAAATAATTTATTATTTATTTATTGTTTATACTGCAGTATAAATAATATTCTAACTAGGATTGAACTTCATGGAAAACATTCATGCTGATAAGTAACTGAGGGCCAGAAAATGAACTTGTGCATCAAATCCTTCAATATCCATCCACACTGCTTCATTTTTCGCTTACTCCCTGCATCTTTTGGGCTGAAACTAAGCAAAGTTTGGAGGAGGTTTCACTTCAAAAACCAGAGCCAAAAGTCAGTATGTATTAGGTTACATGAGTTCTGCCTTTTTCTGCACACTCAGCCCTTCAGTGCTATCCCAGAAGTTTTTCCATCCCCACGAACCCCTAAAAATTCTCATATGACACTCTTAAACACTTAAACATACCTTCACTTCCATTCTGTACAAACATTGCCCTCCTGAGCTGGACAAACTGCCCTCAGCTTGCTTCAGAAACTTCAAAATGAGAGGAGCACCTGAAGGAGAAAGGTTATTTCTCTGAGCCACGCACACCAGGCAGCATCCAGCAGAGAGCCTGGCAGTGGGCTGCAGCAGTCTACTCCCTGCTTTCCCTGGAAAGGTCCCACTGTGTGATGCATCCAGAAGATTGGCAATGTCTCGCTTCAGAATTCAAGACACTGTTAATATTACCCTCTATCTGACATTCAATATAACATCTTCAGGAACTAAATGTGATTCCTATCTATAGCTAACATACTGTTGTGGTGTAGGAATGGTACTCCCCACTTCAGTGCCCCCACCAGGACTCTCCCAAGCTGGACCCCACTTGATTGCTCACCCTTCCCTCCTTCCCTTCCCCCTTTCTACTCCAGGGATGGAGCTGGGAATTGGAGGTATAAAAGGTGAAAATCACGGGTAAGAGAAGAACAATTTACTGGAAACAGCAATGAGATAAGAAAATGAACAGTAACAGCAACAATATTAATAACAAAAGGTATAAGATATAGAAACCATTTACACAGAAAAACATAAATGCCATCTGGCTCTTCCCCACCACACCATTCTTTTTCCCATTGGAAAAGAATGTCCTTCGTCTCAGAAACAAGAGAGAATCCTTTTCCCCCACCCCTGGCAATGACATTAGTTGGTATCAAGTAACATTACGGTCTTGGCCATTCCACCTCCCGCTGTTCTGGGCCAAAACCAGGACACATGCCAAGAGATTTAAATTGCCTGAGCAGGGAGTTATGCTAGGCAATCTCAGGAGATCCCTTCCAACCATGACAATTCCATGACTCTCAAGCTCCATGAAATGGATGACTTGCCAGTAAGAACAAGATAAGCACTATACAGATGCTGTAAACAGATCTTCAAGCTTCTCACTCTTTTTTCACAATGTCAACTGTGTCTCTGGAAATGGGAACATAAGTAACATCCATCTGGAAAGTTATTTAAGCTGTTGTGAAATCCAGATGTTAGTGTTGGCTGGGAGTAGTTCCACATTCAAATGGCTCTTAAGAGATTCGGGTTTCTGAGGTGTTGACCATCCTCAATCTTCCTTTCCATCGCCTACACTGGGACCCAAAATGCATTCATATTTGACGTCTTTAAAATGCTTTATAAAACTATAGATTATAAACTGGAATAAAGCCTTTAGTTATGTATCTGTATAAGAAATCAAAAAAATATTTATTCCTTCAGTGAATTGCACTGTAAATCTTCTTATCTAAGATTACCCAGAACCAGAAAAATAACAGTTTTAAAATCTAAATACTTTGGCCACTTTAAAATTAATTTACTTCCATAGATATTTATGCTCATGCTGAACAGGTTCAGGATTTCCTGTTTCTCAGTATGGTGCATCCAAAGGCTTCCTAGAGATTTGCAATTCCGTCTCAATTTCTCATCCCACATCTTTGTGGGATGCAATTCTCTTTCCTGTTCTACAATTCAACATACTGCAGACAGAACATTTAACCTCTATGGCCTTATCTACCACAGCAAATCAGTGACCTGTATAACAAGCACAAAGGTGCACCTGTGTTCCACTGACAGCATAGATATTTAATTCACAACACCTCATAAAATTAGGCTTGCATAGAAGCATGTCATTTACAACTAAGTCATAAACAACAGCAAGGAGTAACCAGAAGCAGCTTATTAAATCAGGCCTTTGCTTTGAAGAAATTTGTGTTTTTCTGTGTTCACTGGCATACAGAACATAAGTGATGGTGGCTTTAACCAACTGCATAACCATGACTGAAGAGCCAATCACGTTCTGTCTGAAATCTTGGACTAAGATATTGCTTCAAGCTGTTACAAAATGACAAAAAACAATGATAAAACATTTAAAAACATGTAGATTTTCTTTTCCTCTAAATCTTAGTTTTGAAATACTACCTCTTTTTTTGTTTTTTTAGTGAAACTGCTCATCTGATTTTCAGTATGGAGCACTTAAAAAATCTATGAACCTTACAAGCCCATCTTGCACAATGATGCTACAAAAACTGACCTGAGGGCCAAATTGAAAAGGATATTTTTAGACAATAAAATATAATTATCTCCTTTTATGCTAAAGTGCTTTAAAAGATCCCAATAAGAATAAAATCTGTAGGTTTTTTCTAAAGAATAATCATCTTAAGCAGAAAAGGAGAAAAGGTCGATGAATACACTATTTTCTTTTCTCTTATTACAAAGATTCCCAGTTCCTGTCATCACCAGGCTGATTTCTCTCAGATTAGAAAAGACTGCAAGAAACACACCTAAACAAAAATGTTCTCTCCCAAGCAGTACAGACAGAAGTGTATTCAGACACATCCCACAAACAGTAAAGTTCTCTTGTTTGTTCATTTGCATCTATGATTTATCAGAAGAATGGCAAGGCTGGAGATCCTAGCCAAAAAGCTGCACATTTTGATACAGTTCTCCAAATGAAATAAAATCATGTTATTTACTGTTATGAAATATCTGAAATAACCTTTTTTGTTTGAACACATCCACAGCAGGACCAATTATGGTTAAAAGAATGGAATTTCATGTTGTCTTCTGGTATTTAAACAATTTATAATAGCATATATTAAGCAGTGACAAACCTACTTGCCGCTTTGTCTAGCTTAATTATCCTTAGCTGCTTTTCCCTGACTTCATTCTAACTGGGTGAAGTAATTTCAGCTTGCATGGTATAAATCATTGGGAAGATTAGCAATATATATTAAGATGATGTATGTTTTATTGCTGCTCAGCTAAACATGTCAGCTAAAGTAATTATGAGTATGAAGCTCCATTTATTTTTCTATAATGGGACCCTTTAAGTCACCCACATTTGGAATGAGGCATATCGACCTCAGTCTCTTTCAAGAGCAGTTTTTAACTGCATTACATCATTTCATATGGGGTTGAAAGTTCATTATCCAGCACACAAATCTTTTACTCCCAAAACTCTATAGCTTTAAGAGGATCTCGGGAAAAATTTGGGCTATCAGCGCTTCAGAAAGTAAATAAAATTCAACTGTGTCTTGAGGACTGGATGGCTGAGGGAGATGGCCAAGGAATTTAGGACATTCCTTTTCCAAGTCACTCTCTTCATTACGCATTCTATGAGTTATAACAGAGTTTCTGCTGCAAACTATTTGATATTAACTCCCTGGCCTGAGACCAGATACTCACGGATGAAATCCAGATTTTGAAAAAAATCATCATATGGGTGGAACTCTTACTGGCAGTCACAGCAAGAATTGCACATGCAAAGAAATGATTATCTACATTGAGAGGGAGAAGTCTTTGAAAGAGGTGAAAGGCCTATGAAATGAGCAATTTCTGTGTAATTACATCCAACTAGCAAAGTATTTGATGCCACAACAAAGTGTGACAGAAACACTCCATGCTCATTGGGACTGGTGTTCCATGATGTAGAAAGGCTCAGGGAGAATTATAAAAGTTCAAGGCATCTGCTGAGAGGCATAGCTAATGCTGTGTGACAAAGTTCATTAGTAATGTCCACTTCAGTCTTCTAACACCTTCATTAAAGAGGTGCAAGAAATAGAAACTGCTTTAATGAGATGTGCAGCTGCTGCTAAACTGGAGGGAGGTCTGATCATGAAAAGACCCTTGGAAATGGAAAATGGCAAACAAAAAATGACAAACTGAAATTCAAGCAGAAAATGAAGGGCAAGTTGCTCCCTATCTGCCCAAACATGGTAAGCAGATTTCTTTGCCAAGGAATGTGCTCACAACCACCAGGGTACACAGCTGAGAGCTCCAGGAGTCTCAAGAAACAACTGATATCCAATTCTTCAGTAACTCAAACGATTCCCAGCAGAGGATCACAGTCTCTGTAACTCTTCAGCTATTTTCCAATAAAATGATTTATCCAAAAAGCACTAAGCATGATACCTCATATGAGAAAAGCAGAGTTAACAATAAAGATGGAATGAAAGACTTGTCTAAAGGAATAAGCATCAGGTGAGTTAATTCTACTGAATACAACACACCAGTATTATAAATAGGCTGAATAAGCAGAAATACCTTTAAAGCTGTTCTATTCTGTCAGCTGGCTCTATCAATCAAAGTGATTAGAAAACCCCAAGCAAACATCTCCCTCACCATGACCTAGGAGACTGAGCCTGAGGAAACTGGAAAACTCAGCTCAAACTGGGGAAACCTTCAGATAAAAAATTTCTGAGGTGGCCCCTTTGACTGGCATGGACACAGAAACAAGGGACCTGCAGCCTGAAGTGAACACAGAACATGCATTTCTCTTCTGCTGTGTCTACAGAGTTCTCAGTTGCCTTCCCTCCTGTTTTTCCACATACAAGATGATGCTCATAAAACGAAAGACAAAATAATTTGCTCTTTCTGAAACTAATCCTGCTGTGAGCTGGATGTCAGTCCGGAGGACTACCTTTAAAACTAAAATATTCTATGAAAATCATACTTCATGTTAACTCATTTGTTTTAGACTGCATTTAGAAAAATGTGATCAAATTTTGATATTTTGTAAACCAGCTGTTGGGAGGTACTTGCTCAGTTTTAAAACTGTTTTTGAGGCCACTAATAAGCCCCTCAAGTATTTTTTCCCAGCTTTTAACCCATATTCCCACCCCACATCCACCACTCTGCTTTTTGATTTATGCTATTATAAAAACAGGTCACTACATTTAAGAGATAAAAAGTTACTCAATACATATCTTTAATCTTGGTTTATAGTTCTTCAAATACTTGGTTAAACTATCTTTGTAGCCATTAATTGAATGAAGAGATCGTCATGTGCACTGTGTGCCAGTAATACTTGGTTAAACTATCCTTGAAGCCATTAACTGAATGAACAGAATGTCACGTGCATTGTGTGCCAGATACATTCAGCCCTGACATCAGAAATTTAACTATTACAATACTTTAGAAAATGAACTGAAGAAATTACCAAATATCTAGAACATATGTTTTACATCTATGTATTTTTGTATGTCCATGTGCATGTGAGCAACATGCAGAATCTTAGTTTCAAAATTCAAAATATAATTTTAGTTAGTATAGTTATGGATTATCTATTCCCTCACTTCAATATTTTAAAAGGAAATGCTTGTGAGATGTACTATGTGCAAAACTAGAAGTGAAGGTACTTTCATAATTTTTAAGGCTCTTCAGTTAAAATTTACAGAGAGTTTACTCTGAACAATATATAATTAACATATACAATGCTTTAAAAAATAAAAAGCATTATACCTTTACCAGTTTGTTCTCTTCTTGGCCTGTTTACTTAGATTCAAATATAATAGTTGGTTGTTCTCATCTATTATTACAGTGTGCAGTACAGGATTGGAATCCCCCCCCCCTTATTAAAATGCATATTTGATTTCAGTCCTTGAAATGATCATAGAATCATAGAATGGTTTGGGTTGGCAGGTTATTTTATTCCAAACCCCCCTCCCCTCCCCCCCGCCGCCACAGGCAGGGACACCTTGCACCAGACCAGGTTGCTCAGAGCTCCATCCAACCTGGCCTTGAACACTGCCAGGGACAGGGCTAAGTAAAAGGATTTTTTTATGTCTTCTGGCTTCAAATTGTTGCATACCACTGCATTTGAAATTTATAAAGACTATTTCAATACTCATGTAACATTTTTAATGAGTTTTGGAAAGGCCACTCTGTGAAGGCAATAATAGCTTAGTTTGTGCACCAGACAAACTTCGAAGGTACATGCATCATTGTGATGCGTACCATACATTGTGTGAAGTGAGACGACCAGAAATCCTCTACTGAGACTTGCTTTCTTATGTTGTACAAATAACCTGTCTCGTGTGTTCTTCAAATGCATAAAGAAGTCTTGAAGAGAAATGATACAGAATTTCAGACACAGGATTTACTGAGATTTCATAATCAAATGTATTTACAAAGCAAAAATTTTCAATTTAGTCTGCCTTGCCTTATTTACAGATCAAGACTCTGGAGTTGGCCAGGGAGCTCAAACTGTGCAAAACGACCACTTCATTAGTAAACTTAATAAAAATATGAAATATGTTTGTTTGTGTGTAACAGGGACCCCCTACAAGCCCACTTAGGCCACTCCTCTGATCCTGACCCATGAGCTATGAACACACCCATCACCTGTCCCACAGACGAGCACTAAGCCAACCCTCTCCTTCTCACCTTCCCAGCCTGTCCTTTCTGAAGAATCTGTATCCACACAAGTGATTTCACATTTATTTTAATTTCCAGTGATGTCTGTGGCAAGAGTAGTAGACAGAAGGCTCTTAGCCAGGCACAAGTAGGACACAGTGATTGCGTGGATAATTATGACAGCATCAAAAATATGTCATGAAAACTAAGAGAATTCTCAAATGGTCTAACTAGAAAAAGACCCTCATCATAGTTTTTGTAATGTGTGCTTCCACAAGAGAGGGAATATCACTTGTTAAGATGGGGAAAGTTAAGGTTCTTTTACCAGTGACAGCATGTACTCAGGTTTTGCAGATTCTATCAGAGGCGTAACATCCTGCTTCTTCTCTATTTAAAACAATATTTTTACCTGATTGTCACAACTAAAATGTACAATCTAAAACATAAAGGTTTGGAAGATCAGCAGAATAATTTTCCTTAATAGTTCTCTTCATTGAAAACCAGCAGTTTTTCAACTTGGATTTAAAGCATTCTTGCATTACATTCTCCAGCTCCTTGCCCCCAGTAGTTTTTCTCAAAAAATATCCAAGTCGACTCCAATTTTTCAGTTGTTTGCAAGAGTCATAATAAAATGTTCAGAAGTAGCTGGATAATACACACAAGCAACAGATCATGCAGACAGCAAGCACTACAATGGAATCAGCAACATTAAGCACTGTATGTCTAATAGTGATAAATATACCAGAGATCAAAATAAAGTTTTTAAAATCCATTGATGCAATCTGCAGTTCCACCAACCAGTGAAGAAGATGCAATGTAGCTGGCAGTGAACCTACAGAACACTGTAAGGGAACTCTGAATGTTGGAGGCTGCTAATTAATATGGCGCAACTGTAGAAAACACTGAAGTGTAAAAGGACACTCACAGCTGTTTGCCTGGGGCTCCAGTCACTTCCCCCCGGCCAGCGCACAATGTGCAGCACAGACAGCCACCAGCACCTGGAATATTCCTCAGCACTGAATAGTTCTGTGCATTTCATGAGGGCATCACCAGTTCACAACTACTTGCCCCATTCTGTTTCTGGGCTTTTTGTGCTTCAACGTTCTGCAAACAGCTATAAGAAAAATGGTTCTTTGTTAAAGGTCCCTCATTCTTTCCCCATTTAATGGAGCCTTATTAGGATTTAATGACAAACTATTGCATCTTTATACTATTGAGGTTTTATTCCTATTTTGATTTTAGAGCATATATGTGTGTATATATGTATATATATATATATATATAAGAACTGTTAGTTTAAAATCTCCACATCCTTAGCTTTCTCAAAAGAATATTCATATACCTTCCAGAATGCAATTGCCAAAGTGCGTCTTCATGATTTACATAATAATTTCAAATAAGAGATCTTGCTCAAATGTTTCCATAACACTACCCTTCAAAAGAAAAGGGAAAAAAAAGGGGCAATAAAAAATAAAACACTATTCCTCACATCTGGAAGGTTTTTATTTCTGGACAAACAGAGCACTGTCAGATTCTTAACGTATCTAACTCCTTCATATATTAGGACAAACTATTTCAAAAACTGATGAAGTTCAGGGAGCCTTTGCAGAAAATATAGCTCCTAGGAGTATTTTTTACTCTGCTTACTATATAAGTTAATGCACTCCAATTTTTCTAACTTTTAAAGAGTATAAAGCTTTTCAACACCTTGATGTATTTATTTAACCTTCAACACAGAGACTTCATCAGTTTAGTCTGAATTTTACCAAATATGTTTGTGCGTGAATAATTCTTTTTACGATATAACTGTTTCTAACATACAGAGGCAATTGCTAAGGATTTTAGTTGTATTCAAAAGTACATCTATCATATGCCTCTGGTGATCAATTATAACCCATCTGTTGCTTTTATTAGTTGCTCAAAGTAAAGGAATTGGTGGGTTAGCATTCTCACTGGAGCCAAGGAAAGTACAGAAAATACTTCTGTGTTTCAGATTCTATTTTTAAGTCTGCTTAACTTCTTACAGATTAAGTAATAAACACAGGCTGCTTGTCATTCATAAATGCATCTCAGGAGATCTGCTGGGAGACAGAGGGAGGCAGGCTGAGTTTCAAGGACTAAAAATAGAACGTTGTACTTGCAACAATTCCATGACCTATGACAGATGACAGCCCAAATTACCCAGATGATGCAGATGGGACATTATGATGTCCACACTCACCAAAGCTTTCCGGCCATCTCCGGACATTCATCATTGGCTCCTCTGGCAGGAAGGAGCTGCACCCCTGCAGATGCCACAAACCCAGCACACCTCTGCAGGGTCTGAGCAGGACTGCCCTGAACACCACGTCCATTTGTGTGCACTGCGAGCACCCGCTCTGCCTACGAAGGGGACGCTGCCTGCCTTCACTCAGCCGCTCTCACACCACTGAATCCATAAACTGAAAGGCAACCAGTGCTGCTCATGGAGTGTGTCTTGGGTTATGTAACCAAAAAAATGTGTATTCTATTTCATCTGTTGAAAGTAGTTGGGAGATGTTTATCTTTTGTAACTCCAAGGAGGAGGGGGACTGTTGCCTTCTAATAATGGGCCAGCTGTTAAAACTAGGTGGGGCAGTGTTTATCTCTTTCACCACCAGTCCACCCTCCCGAGGATATCCTCTGATAAAGGGCCATTAAGGCTCACCAATGACATGACACATTACATCACCCCATTGTATATCCTCTGATAAAGGGCCATTAAGGCTCACCAATGACATGACACATTACATCACCCCATTGTGAGATGCTCCACCCAGTGCGGGGAGAGCCCACCATTTCTACCTAGATAAAAACTGAGATGTAGGAACACCACGTAGCCAGTTTTTCCACTGGACTCTCAGAGGGAGACCAGACCCTTCTTGCCACTGCTAGACCCTTCTACAGGATCATCCCTACAGAACCTCATCTGTTACTCCAAGAGGATTTATCTGGACTACTCCCAACACCCTGATCACAGTGTCAGGTCGTATTCTGACTCTATCAATGTTTCTAGGACTTTATTTGTACTACTACACTTGTAAATTTTTAAATTTTTTAAGATTTTTTTCTAGTAATGAACTGCTATTCCTATTCCAAAGTCTTTGCCTGAAAGCCCTTAAATGCAAAATCATATTAATTTGGAGGGAAGGGGGTTTACATTCTCCATTCCAAGGGAAGCTCTAGCTTTCTCTGTCTTTTGAAACCAAGACAGGGAGGAACTGGGCAAAATCCACAACCCATACTGCCAAAGGGAGTGCCCCTCCTGACCTCATGACTCTACTGCCACCTGAGCATTTAGCTCCAGTAATTCTCACTGTTGTAATTCATAACAATGTTATACCCAAGCATAACTCAGCCCAGGGGGAGCCACCATCCCACAAGCAGCACACTGCTGCCAGCACATCTTACTCCTTGAGTCACAGTAGGAGCAGAGGGGATGTGTTCTGCATACACCCAAAATTTCAGCACTGTTTTTTTTTTTCCTGGAGCCTACCTCAGCCCCTGTAGAATTGCCTGCTAAGAGAAGAACAGGGCATAGAGAGAAGGCAAAAACTGCTTCTATTGACAATTTTGCCTCAAAGCAAGTGGTTGTGAAACAAATTCCCTCTTCACTGTGTTTTAAAGAATCACAGAATCACTAGGGCTGGAAGGGACTTCTGGAGATCATCCAGTCCAACCACCCTGCCAAGGCAGGGTCACCCAGAGCAGGTTACACAGGAAACGGGTGGGTTTTGAATGTCTCTCAGAGAGGGAGACTCCACAACCTCTCTGGGCAGCCTGTTCCAGTGCTCTGCCACCCTCAACATTAAAAAGTTCCATTTTAGCTTTGGTGCAATATTTTAATACATGTAAACACAGTAAGTTATGAGAATTGGACAAATGTGTACAAGGGACATCACTGCTTCATTGCATTTTATATAATTTCTTTTAAAAAAATCCTTGAACTAATTTACTATCCAAATAATAAATTATTAGATGAATTAATTTGCTGTTTAAATAAATTATGACATGTCTGCACTCCCTCTTGCTGCCCCCACCTCCCACCCCGTTTCTGGGGCTGCCTGCAGCCCATGCAACTGGACAGAACAGAGACTGGTGCAAAGTAAGAGAAGTGGACAAGGACAAGCACTAAGAGCCAGATGTAACCACTGTTTTCAGCAACAAATACATTCTTCCCTTTCAGAATATTGTACACAATTTATTGCAGACCATTAGACAGTTTACCTGCTGTTCATGTGAGCATTCCTACTGGCACCTAATCTCAATTAATCTTGAAAACAATACCCAACAGTCCTTAAAAGAAATAGCAGCTGAAGAAACTGAATTACGGATAAAAGCAAGGAAAGCTACTGAAATACACACTCAAAGTAAATCGTGTTACTCTGCAGAGAAAAATGTAATCTGACAAAGAAGTTAAAAGCCTAACTGTGAGAAGACCCCCTCCCAGTTTCACTTCATCCTTTCAGTGCATGGGGAAGTTCAACAGTATTTTCAAATACAGTTTTTCAGAAGAGCTCAAGTTAACTGCGAAAACGCAAAGGATAAATTTTGTTCAGAAACAACTTAATTTCATACGGAACAAAGCTTTGTCTGCCTGAATACAATCAGTTGTTTTAGAATTCATATTACAGTAGGATCCTAAAACTTAAACAGATAAGCTGATTCATACTAGGAAATAAATTAATTATTTAAATACAAAATAAAACTAGCCCCAGCAAGATTTGCCACAAATAAACCAATTTATTACTTTTTGGCAAGTCCCATACAGCATGAGCAAGGATCTTTCACTCACTATATTACATTATTTAACTTTATACAAACTGTAAACATCTTCAACATGACAAACTCTTGGTACAGGTGTTCCCCAATTCTGACATCTTTTCTCTCAGTTAATCAACCAAAACTGAAACCCAAATAAACCAAAGAACTACATATATATAAAATGCAGCATGTGCATTTTATATCACATCAATTCTAAGCAATGCAGAGAAGAGTACTTCTTATTATTTTTAGTGAAATTTGTAATGGCATTATGAATAGAAACATTCCTTTCCATGCTGCTGTATCCTATTTTTTGTTTGAAACTAAAACCATCATTTTATACAATCAAGGTAGTAAACCAAATTTTACAGTAAGCCAGCTGGTTTGGTGTATAAACCAGCTATATTTGTTCTACTGCAACAGATAAATAAAAATGTAAAAACTCCTGATCAGGTTAATACTTTGTTTGCCAGCAGGCACCAACCTAAAGAACTGCTTATCCAAAAACTCCTGCTGTAATTATCTGATTTTTTTTTACCCCCTCCCTCTCAAAGTGCTTTAAATCAGAGATAATCTGACCCATAAAGTGATCACTTATCTCCCTCTTAAGTAAGAGCAGATTTTTCTAAGTTCCAGGAATGTCAGTCTGCAGGCTAGCTTTATTGAAGGACCACAAGATACATACTGTTAGGTCATAATCCTCAAACCAGGGCAAAGGTGTTTAATCTTTACATGAATCGTTTTTCTCCACACTAACTCAGCAGCAGTAAAAGACAGACAATTCTTTTATTGACTAAGGCCTTAAAAAAAAATTTGAAAATCATTTCTCTTGTTATAAAACATTTGCATTAAAACTTTGGCTTCAGTATGCTCCTTATTTTGAGGTCACATTTACAGACAACAATCTACATTTCTAATGTAAAAAATCAAGCCATATTAAAACCTTTCAAGTCTCTGTGCACCATAAGAAGCAATTAAAACAAACTTAATTCTTTTCCAGATCACCTTTAGTTACTGAAAAAACCCAAGGTGGTTATTTCTACAGTTGTGTGCAACCAGCTGTTTTAGGCATTATAAAACATCACACTTTAGATGACAAAGTGCTTAGATCAGCAGATCCAGAAATTATGAGTTCAGATGAGTTTCACTACTTGAAGTGAGGACACTGAGGTGCCCTGTAAGATTTCTAACTCACTGAAATGCACAGCTGCAAGACTGTGGAGAATGAACAGTGCAGTTAACTTGCACTGACAGTATACTGTACAGTCATAAATAACAATGCTCTTCCTGCACAACAGTTGAATTCCTACTGTCAACTACAACAAACAAAACAAACCAACAAACCTACACTGAACCTTTGTAAAAATCTTACATGAAAGTCTTTAAAAAGATTGTGCAATTCCTTCAGCCAAGCAAGACATTCTGCTGCTGGATTTACCTCCAGATCTTCTCTGCCTAAATAAGGAAGGGAATCAATACTACACTGTTGAAACTAGATCCTGATAGGACTACAGAAACACTGCAGAGGGTATTCCATAACCAATCAGTTCTTTCAAATACCTGAACTCTTCCATTATCATGAGAATCTGACAGAAATGATGGAACAGGGACCTTCAGGTAACCTTAAATCTTCAGCAGAAATGGAGATTAACCAAAACAGTTTTTTATTATTTTCCCTGCAGCACTGGGGGGAAGCTCTATTGAAAAAAAACCTGACCTACACAGCCACCATTTAACGGAAGATCTTCTAAACATAATTAATACCAACAAGTTCAAAATACTGTTTTATGGTTTTGGTTTGGTTTTGTTTTAAATCAAGAGCTATTTCTGATTTATAGTCAATGTCTTGAATGCCTTTTTTTTTTTTTTTTAAATTTATAATCTATGCCATTTACTTTCCAGTCTTACTGGGAATTTCCCGGAGCCCAACACACCACAATTCAACTGTTATCCATGTGAATGTCCAACTTTTGTACGCTAGCTGCTGTTTTCTGTAGCAGTGTCTGTCAGAACTTTTACAGAATTGTAATGTTCTCCTAATCCATAGGCATGCCTCATATACCTAAAAAAAAAAGTTGCAGAAATAGTGTTCAGTTTAACAAAAAACATACATCACACCAAACAGTAACAGCACTGGAAGACAATTTAAACAATACCAAGTTTCAGCAACAAAAATATATAGGATCATCGCATAGAAGAGTATTAATAAAGACATACTGTAATTCTGGTGACTTCCAGGCACAGTTTGACAAATATTCTGAAGAAGGAAAAAAGTTTCCTCCATCTTGTATCAATGTCATCATTATTTTACAATTATTAAACAGGTAAAATGACTTTGCAGCATTCTCTACATCACTGATTGATACACATCAGGCACTGTCTAATTACAATTTCTCCAAACTAAGTGTGTCAATCACGAACAATTTCTGACCTGCACAACCATTACTCAAGTAGTGTTTCAACATCAGATGCGTAACAGAAAATAAAAGAGCAGGTGAGAATCAAAGCTGAGCCCTTGGTTACAGAAATAAGTGCACTAAATTTAAGTGATAAAATTACATACTTACACAAGTGTTATTGGTTTGCCTGAATATTCTTCACCAACAATAATGGGAGGAGAATCCATCTGCACTACTTCAATAGGTGTTTGTAAAATGTGTGACAAAGCCCTTAGCTTTAAGGCAAAAACAATTTAGTAACAGGATTAAAGACAATGTAGGCAGGAGACAGGAAGACTAGACGTTTGATTTTAGCAGACAGACAAGCATAACATTAGAAATATTTCCAGAAAATAAACTTTATTACAATAAGCAAAATTATTTTAACTTCTAAAATTTTAATTGAAAACAGAATGCCTTAAACTAATCATTGTTTAGAGAATACTACATTGGGCTAGTTTCATTAATTTACTAACTACTCTTTCAT
Organism: Donacobius atricapilla; assembly: GCA_013397315.1. NCBI lineage: Eukaryota > Metazoa > Chordata > Aves > Passeriformes > Mimidae > Donacobius > Donacobius atricapilla. Next base: position 435,153 of record WBMY01013264.1, read on the forward strand.
AAAAAATAAGACCAACTAAAATAAAGATGTATTTTTGAAGCTCAAGTTCTGCTCACATGAGAACAACCAAACAATACTCCCCTACTCATAGCGTCAGTCTTTCTAATGATATTTATACTAAATGAATTCACTAACTTGCATGTTGTCAAATACATCAGAACAGTGGTACACCATCAGAAAAGATACTATTTGGGAAAACAACCTATAACTACAAGAGAAAGTTCTTAATAAGCTATTAGTGACTATGTTCCCTTATGCCTTCAGGCACTCTTTCTAAAGAAACCCTTTTTTAAAGGTATATTCACCCACTTCAGAATTTCACAAATAAAAGTTATCAATACAATACTTACTTCCAGCTGACCACCCCATGCAGCTGTATTTGCTATATCATCACAGTATTTCTCAAATTCCTCTGCAGAGAAAGAATAGACAACTTTTAGTACTTGTCTTGTTTGAGAAGAAGCAACTGAGGAAAAACACTGATTGTGCAATAAAGAACTAGAGCCAGAAAAGTACAAACACATTATAAAGGAAAATATGTATGTTCACTGAAGAAAAGCAGAGAAAAAGAGTTGTCAAAAAAATCCCCAAACTCATTCTGTTTTAAAAAGAAAATTTCAGAGTCAAGAGAGGGCTAAAAAAAAAAAAGTATAAAAAGAAGTACAGCTAATACTTTAAATTGTTTATTCAGAGAACAACAGGTAACAACAAACATCAAATTGCACACAGTTTTCTTCCTGTTAAGTTTTAGAGGATGTTTAGAAACTCTAGAAAAGAAAGTGACAGTGAGCAGTATATCTAGTTCTTACATTAGCCAGGTGTCAGGTATGTTTTAAAAATCTTGCAACTGCATGTGGTAAACAGTTGGCTAGGGTTTCCTTAAATTTCCAGATTAGCTGCCTTGTTTTTAACCTCTGAAGTATTTATTCGCAATAGTTCCCTTGTAAATAGCTGAAGACAATCTTTTCAGTTTCTGTAGAATATGATCTAAGTTTAAAATTTGTAAATTACAAAACCTCAAGCTTTTGAACCTTACAAAGAGATTTTGGGAAAGAAGAATCTTCAGATTTTCTGAAGACTGCTCAGAATGACTTTTGATTCCATTTCCTTTGTAACAGAAAAGCACAGTATCCTGTTGCTGTGCAGAATTTTATTCAGTATTCTCCTGGGACACATTTAACCCGTGGTAATAATCTCTGTCAACATGGGAAAGAAAGCACCCAGTAACCACATGAAATCCACAGCAATGCCTATAAACAAACGTAGCATGAAGTTAAGGAAATTTATGCAGTCATTTTTGTGGTGTTCCAGGATAATGAATAAATCATGTATTGCTCAAATAAGAGGTGCATAAATTCTGCTTTTACTCAGCCTACACTGTTGCTCCACACTAAAGCTCTTAATATTTTCAGTCTATTTATAAAAAATGGTTCCAAAATACTTTGCAGTCAAAAAACAAGGTAGAATAAAAAATGCACCTATTCAAGCTATTATAAAATAGATTTGCTTGAATTTCACACCCACTTTTAACCGCTTTCCTGTGTACACTGAAAACAATATAAAACTTGACAAGAAAATCACCCCAACCTGGTATACAAGCTGTTTATAATAACAGATCGCACCCAGACTGAGTTCACATCATCTAGTAACCAGCAAGTTCTGGTTTTGGTTTTTTTTTTTTAATGGAGAATAATATCTCCTAGATTAATTTAAAAAATATCTTAATTAGAGATCCAGGTGTACCAAGTTTCATAGCAGATCAACATTTTGTGTTCCATGGAACACAATAAAGTAACAAAGTTACAAACATCATAAAAGTCCCAATTCAGCTGTAACTGAGACTGAGATTTATCAGAAACAGTTATAATGGCTTTTAAAATCTCATACGCTACAAGTCTTACCTCTGCTATACATATCTCCAGTATTAGGGTTTGTAAGAAAAGGCAGGAAGTCATCAGAGTGACTTTGCATATACTTTGCTGTTTGGTTCCTCAGAGTTGCAACAGTCCAGGAATTTTGGTGATCCTTGAGCTGATCTTCAATAGCTCTGTACATGCAATGGCCATCTGAAGGGATTTGTTTAATCTCTAAGTGCCTTGCTGCCAATAGGGAGGCAAGTTTCTGACTTTCAAGATGTCTAGCACCTGTTAAATTTTGTATCTCAGCTTCAGCTATTCTTTCTTCTCTTTCTTTCTCCAAAGCAGCTTTTTTCTCCTTAGATTAAAAACACACAAAAATTACATCAAATGTTAAAACTTAGAATATGCCTGTACGGATCTTGGCTTAGTGCTTGTTTCTAATGCTTCCAATGTTTTCTCAGTACATCTATAAGACATTTGTCTAAATCAGAGAATTAAAGACCCCTAAACCCAAACTTCAGCAAATGTTAAGTGAGTAATCCTAACTGCCTCCAACACCACACCCAAAACTGTACTGCAAGAGAAATCTTAATTACATCAACATGCAAAATAACACTTTACAACACTCACATAAAGGCTATTAATCACAGTCCTTTCTTCAGGGAACAACTATTTCAGTACTCAAGTATGGGAATTCTAATTAAACATCAGAAAATACCCCTCTTTCATAAGAAGTGTGAAACCTACCAGTTAAGTATATGACTACATAATGGAGCTCATGCCATGAAACTGAAAGTCCCTCAGGACAGGTACTCTACATCATAAAAGACTACTCCTAACCTGAAGGATGGTTATGAATGCATGTAGAAAATACCAGTAGAGATGTAACAATACAAAAAAACATTGCTTTCATAGAATGTTTTGTAAGTTCAGGCTGATGTTAACAAGGGAGCAAGAACCAAATTAAATAAGCAAGTAAAAAAGGAAGCAGTACAAAAAGTGATCTTTCCATTTTCATACTTAAAATTCACCCCAAATCAACACCAGACTAGTTTAGGCAATAAAAGTATAGGAAAACTAGACCAGAGTTCCTGGTTTGCCTAGACATGGTTCCATGAATTATGAACATCCTTTCAAAGTGATCATATAACAGGGGATAAAATATGCAATAAAGCAGAGTTCCCCTGGCCCTGACTCAATATTCATGCAGGTACAATGAGAATGTTAATCCATCACAACATCCGATGTTTAACCAGCTCTAAGCCCAATAGACACGACACTGGTTAGTGTTTCTTAACAACTCAATATTTTAAAAGAATTTCTTCAGTATTGAAGTTCTTTGGTTTATCATGTAAAGTACTACTAGTTGCATAATTTCTACACAGTATTTTAATTAAATTACTTCTTTAATAATATTTTTAGTGGAAATTTTTTAAAAATCATTTGCTTTACATAATTTCTTTTTTTATGGCTCTCATTTTCTGACCAGCTCATGGCTGAGGGTAGAAAAGTACAACTATTTATAAAATCCTTACATATCTCTAGGCAGCGGTTTAACAGATTTTCAAGGCACCCAGTAGGTATAGCATCAATACAGAATTACCCAGGTAATGTCCCCTGCAAAATTGTTTACCTTGGGCTATTACAGTTAAGTTTAGTTGAACATAATGTCAGTCATTTGCAAAATGGTTAACATGAAGTCATACCCGCCTCTTCTGTGCTTTTGATATTCGATGATGCTGAATCTGCTGCTCTACTCCTTCAAGTTCTATATTTGCAACTTCATCAGTTATGGAATCTGTCTAAAAAGAAAAAAAAAAGTTAAATGCTCTTATTAGTATAAACAATAACTAAGACATGCATCTTCTGAAACAGTTTTAAGTTCTCTTCCAGTGTATTTTTATGAAGTTTAACCACAAAGATCTGTGAATAGCACAGAAGCCATCAAAGCATTTCGCATCCCAAACTACTGTCTGGCATTTCATTACTTTTCTGCAGCCCCACAGAGTTATGAGCATGTCAAATTTAAGCTGTATGTTCTCTAACATACTGCAGTGTGAACACTGCTTACTGGCTGAAAGGAAAAGCTTTCCTCACCATGCCAGCCACTGAGGTACCCGAACAGCCATTAGCAAGTTCTGGGAAAATTAAACCACAAGGGTCCATCCTCTGTATCAAAGCACAACCAGCAGAAACTTCTCAAGAAAAATGACAAACCTAACTCAGTAACTGTATGAGCTATTCAAAAAGATCAGTCACACTGCTGACAAAATTGCAAGACAAAACACACTGGATGAGTCAAACACTAGACGGAGGTCATCAATACTTGAGTAGTTTTCATAAGATAACCAGAGTGGCAGTATAACAGTAACTTAAAAAAATAATTCTACAACATAACTGAGTTACTCATGTAGCCTTAAAGGCAACACCAAGTCCCACCTGTGGTGGTGCACCTTTCCCCTTACCCTACATTTAATTTCTGTTACAGCTTGGCATTTGTGAAATGATTTTCCTTGTATGTGTCATCCATGGATTCAGTAACAATCTTGCCATTGAATTCTGTTATGCTTTTGCAAATCTAAATTAAACCTGTTTTGGAAATATCTTTTACAGTGATTCCTTAACCAAATCACTCTCCCAACAGTGCTCAACAACAAAAATTCCCCACTGTTACATGCCCCTTCCAGCACTGCCCATTTACAGTAACAGCTAAAGCTTTCCTAAATTGAAAAGAGTTACTAATACTGTGAAGAAAAGGATAACTACTTTTACGCGTTATTTCATCATAATGTTTTAAATTTAAAAAAGCCCTAACACAAATTGTACCTGTACAACTTCGGCTGAAGTTAGGGCACTTACCTTATTCTGTTCAGGTGAGGCTTCCTTCTGCTGCTTTAATTCCTCCTTGTGCTTCTGTTCAAGTTCTGCCTCTAGTTTGGCAACTTCATCTGCCAGCTGTTTTCGTCTCTTCTTATCATTCTTGGGAACAGCATTTTTCATGCCTTGAATTTTTGCTATTAGAGAAGCATAATAAAACATTATTTCTTAATATATACTCTATGGTCATTGCAGAAAATGACTGCAGTCACACAGAAAAACTAATTTACAAACATCAACAAATCAGTATAATAGTTTAGTTGTGAGACTGCCAGTTCTAATCCTAACATTTCCCAAATGGCTATATTTTTTCTTAAAATATGCAAGCTGCCTTTTCTTTTCTTTCTTTCTCTGAAAAAGAGAAAAACTTATGCCAGGTTAGTAATAAAAACACATATGAACTTCATCAAGGCAGCAGACTTTGGCCTGTTGATTATGTGGGCATCAAAACATCAAATCACACAGGAAAGAGGTGCAATTTTTTAATCACACAAGCAGCAGATTAAAATTAAAAACTGAGTTTACCCATCCTTAAGACAAAGTTTCTAAAAGCAAAATGAGTATTCAAAAACAAAAAAAAAATCTTAACTTGATGAAAGTCCCTAAGTATTTTTAGGCTGTAAGTCAATGCTTCATTTCTAAAATCACAGAATAGTTTGGTTAGAAATGGTGTCCAGAGATTACCTATTTGTACCTCCTGCTCAAAGTGGGGCTGAATTCAAAGCTACATCAAATGATGTAAATTCAGATGCACCTGAAATTTATTCAGGCAACTGTGCAGTCTCCAGGGATGGGCATTCTGCAACCTTTCTGGGATTTTTTTTTCCCCAGTATTTAATGATTCTTGCTATGAAAATATTTTCCCTTATTCTCCCCATGAAGATTTCTCTTGTTGCCCTTCAGCCCATGTCTCTAGTCCATTCTCTATACTTTGATGAGTCTGGCTCCATCCATTACACAGTGGAAACTACAACCAGATTCCCCATAGTCTTCTCTTCTTCTCACGTGTTCTTAAATGAACAGTACTACTACCTCTGTCACTTCTGTATTCACTGTTTCAGAGTCACAGCTGCAATTATTTAACACCCTGCTTACTATTCATCACCTGTACATTTTCCTGTCCTTCACCCTTGACTGACACAATTGAGCTGAAGATTATGACAATGATAATAAAAATTTTCAAAGGGAGGCAGGAAGAATGCTCATGCTGAAAGATTTATGTTAAGCATTCAGCCCCACAGATGCTGAGTATGACAGAAAAGCAGCTTTGTTCACTAAAATTAACATAATAGAGGAGAAGGGAATCCAGAACATAAAAGACACACACAAATACACAGCAGAGAGTATAGGTGATGGAAAGGGGGGAGGGGAGGTGTGGAGACAAGTACCATTAACCAGAGAAGGTGTTGGATTTTCAGAGGTTGAGATGCACCTTGTGTTAATTCTTAAAAACAGTTTTGCTCTCTGGTAAACAACTATCAATGCACATACCAGGAATGCATTTTTCTAGTAGGCAAACATGTACCTGTAAGTCACCCGCCTCTCCCAACTGGGAAGAATGGGGCTATTCCTTGTGTATACCCCTCCCATCATTTGATAGTGCAGAACTAACAGTGTCACTTTCTCTAGGTGTAAAAACCCTCTGCTCCTCAGCCACTCCCAATCAATGTGCCACCTACCCCAGCCACTTAGGACAATGCTTGATTCCTGCCCCTCTTCTATTTCAACCAAATCTGAGGGAGGAACAGGTATCTCTAAACAGTTCCTACAGATTCAGTGACAGTATGCAACCTGACTCCTTCCTACTTTAACCCTCTGATAAAAGGTTGCAGATGGGCCTATTTCATTACAAACAAACCAAAAAAAAAAAATCCAACCAAAAAAAAATCAAGGGAAAAGCCACATCAATATATTAACAATGAGAAAGGCTTAACACAAATGTTATAGTAACTATGAAACTGAACATAATTCATCTATAAGGCCTCCTTAATTATATTCATATATTGTAATAGGGTAGGTCAAATGACCCAAAGTGTTACAAGTTCATATTGAAGTACTGTAAGACCACGCAGATCTTTTACTACAGATACTTTATTATGGCTGGACAGGATACGAAAATTCGGTTCAGGTCAAGTGCACTTGGAATGAAGAAATGTAACAGGCTGGGCAGGAAGAGCCCCTCTGCAGGCTCCTCAATCTAAAATGCCTCAAACGCCTTCTTCAACTTCAAACCAAAGTAGCAAAACGCGAACATCACGCCAACGGCCCGGCATTAAGTCACAGCTCCCGCACCGCCCGGCTCCCAAGGCCAGGACAAGGCGAGCTCCGCGGGCCGCCCGCACGTCCAGCACCACTGCCGGCAGCCCAGCGCGGCCGCCACACCGCTGCCCGCACGCCCCATCTCGCTACCGCCGTCCTCCTTTCCCTGCCAGGGCACCGCCAGGGCCGCTCCCTCC
>WBMY01013264.1:442518-461332 GCA_013397315.1 Donacobius atricapilla
CCGCCCTGCGCCGGGCATGGCCCCCCTCACCCTGCAGCTCCCGCTTCTCCTTGCGCTGCCGCTTCACCAGCTGCTGCAGCTGCCCCTCGGGCCCCGGCTCCTCGTCTCCCGAGCCCTCCATGGGCCCCCGGAGCCGGCGGGCGCGGCTGACCNAAGGACTCCTGTGGGCAAGTCTGCGCTAGGAAAAGAGCCATACGTTTAACTCGGCTAGAGGTAGATCCTGGTAAACAGGGAGATGAGAAAGGAATCGGTTAGGGGTTTTACGCAGTTTATCTCATTAAGAAAAAAACTATTTAACTGTTCATTTCTGTGCAAAATGCACAGTGCTGCGTGTGCCAATTTTCTCATGAAGCTCAAGAACACTACAGAGGCTCACGATTTTCTAAGTTGCGGTGCGTGTGTCTCCTAACCGTTGTGGAAATACTCCTCAGTGAAGCATTTTTGTTACAGTAAGAAGCCAGACTTCGTGTTTGGGGTCAAATCGGCATCTCCATGTGAGAACTACAAGTTGTTGCATAGTGAGATGGTTTTCTGTTCGGTGTAGGCACAAACACTGTGGAACATTCAGTTGATATGGGCAAAATACAGACTATAAAAGTTAGTATTTTAGTGGCGCATAAAATTACTCAAACTGAGCAAAAGCTGGTGATGGAACTGCATTTGTCCTTAACTCTTCAGGCCATTGCTGTTACTCATTTTACATTTTTATGAGCAAAATGTCTACAAGAATACCTCCCTGGAAATATTTAAAAAACAGTAAATATGCTTTTTAGAGATATGATTTGGTGATGGACTTGGGAGTGCTGGGTTAACACTTGGATATCATATACATATTTCCCAACCTAGACAATTCTGACATTCTATGAAATACAGTGTCAAGTGTAAAGAAAGGACACAAGTCTGAAACAAAATCGTAACATGATATATCAAACTCCTTTGCTGTATAGAACCACACAGGGTGTTTTTAGATATTTTTTTAGATCCCTTTAGAATTATGTTGAAATGTACATGATTTTCAGATTTATATGTCCATATCTGAAAGCATAATTTTCTTTTACTTCCACCTGCTATTCACATCCTGTTAGAATAAAACATCACAGAATAGCTAGGAAAAGAGAAGGGGGACAGTTGGCTTTTCGCTAGGAAAACTGGAAAGTACTAGGGTAGCATTGTAAATATTCGGCTAATCCAGAATAGGGACAAATCCATGTTGGATTTGGTTTGACTGACATATATGTGCTCTCTAGCAGTTTGTCTGTGACATATATTTGTCCACACATGTATCTATATATGAATATTATTACATTTAGTACATATTCTTGAATATACTGTATATTTTAAAATAGAATACCGGTTTATGCTGTTTGCAGAACGCCCCTTGCAGATGCATCTCGGTGTGCCCTGGCTGGAGAAAGTGGCTGGGGACCCGGGCAGCGAGCTGTGTGAATGGGCGAGGGCCCTTTGGGGACCGGCAACCCCAGCCAGGGGTGGCCGGTCACCGAAGGCTCTGCGGGACCTGATGAACAGCGAGGAGACCAAAACTCACCACTCGACCAAGAGCTGTGTAAAGTGCGGCTGCACAGACTGGGAAGGAATAAAACTCCAATAATCTTTTTTTCCTCCTTCCCCAGAGGCACCCAGCTGCCCCGCTGTTAAATCACTTAAAGGTTATCGGCGCGTCTGGGACTCTGCTGTTGTTCGAAGAGCAGGCGGTGACATTGCCAGGAGCAGTGGCCGGCTGTAACCTGTGTTGTGGTAGCTCCGCAGAACAATGGCCATCACAGGGCACTTTTTGATCTACACAAATTAACTTTCCTGTGGCAATGTCTGGAAAATGGATTCCCAGATCACATGGATTATTGTTATGCTTGGAACAGCTGTGCACGGATGAGAAGTCAGCAGGGGGAAGCCGAACCTGAGCCTCGAAGCAGGAACCCTGGCGTTCCGCCTGCACCGGCACCGCCCTGCCGGATCGCGAGGATTAATCTCCAAAGCAGGAATGCCGGCGCTCTTTCTGCCTCGGCACCGCCCTGTCCATTAAATACTCCTTCAAGACCATCTGACTTGCCTCCTGTGGGGCTACTCCCAGTGTTTACCAAACACCCGTGGAGCCCGAGTGAGGAAATGAGATGCCAAGGCTGAGAGAAGATAGCAAGCAATGTGCTCCTCTGTAATGTATGTACTAGACATGACCCAGGCTGGGGGGACAGGCAGGTGCTTTTGAAAGAACTTTTCTGGCCAGGTGAAACGGGAAAAATAATTAATAGCAAAGCAGAACTGGCACAGCAAGCAGAAGGAAACTGGAACCCCTGGCCAGTGAATGACCCGACTTGGAATAATACCATGCAGGACAGACCTGCCTGTCAAATGAGTTCAGAACCTGGTTGAAGCAATATTATGGTGGTGAATGAAAGGTTAACTGGACTAAAATAATGGAATGTAGACAGAGAATGGACAACAATCCTAGAAATTTCTGGGGCTGCCTCCAACAGGTTTTGCTAAAATATGGAGGAATGGCTTCACAAAACTCTAATGGTAACTTGCAGTTACTGTCTTTGTAGGTCAGGCAGCACCAGACAGCTGAAAGTATTTTAAAGAGCATATGCCAAGGTGGCATGGAGTAAAACTACAGAAAATTCATGTGTTGCAGTATTTGTGTGTGATGGGTGAAAGAAAAAACAGAGGGCAGAGCAAGTAGAGGAGAAAAGGGAAATAGGAGAAAGTGGAAAATCTGATGGCTGTTGCCTTGACAGGAAATCTCCAGGGGAGAAAATGAAAGAGAGGAAGACCAAATACAATTAGTGGACCTAAACCAGAAAGAGATAGAGAAGGAATGTGGAAATGGAGTGTTACTATTGTGGAAATATAGGACAAAGGCAAAGAGAATGGCCTTTCCAACCAAGTGGGGGAGTAATTGTGCAAGGATAGCATGATGACTGGAGGCCAGCAATTCTGCTGAATTTGAGGGAGCCTTACAATTAGGAATATACAATTTGTGGAGAACACCCAGATAACAGGGATATATAGTATGTGGGGAGTGGGTGTCATTGTTGAACTTCTGGTAGATACAGGAGCCACATTATCCCTCTTAAACTTTGCCCCAGGAAGTTCAATAACAAAGTATTCATACATGGAACCACTGGGCAGGGAAAAATTTAAGTAAACCTGCATTAGCAATGATTGCAAATAAGAGTGTGCAGGGAAGATCTGTACAAGTACAAGATTCCTCAGTGTGCTTGTTAGGGAGACACCTTCTATAGGACTTCGATGCACAATTGCATGTGTCACCAGAAAGAATGGATTTAATAATGGCACTGAGTGTGATTACTGAGACCTTCAAAAATGAACAGAAGATACTAGAAATATTGAAAGTTGTATTATCAAGGTTCTGAGGTAAGACCACTACAGATGGGGAATTCTTGGTTTCAGCACAGCCCATGTGCATTAAAACCAAGATAGACATGCCACCTTCTGTGAGACGGTATCCTATTCCTTGGAAGCTGGGAAAAGTATCCAAAACCAGATAGACCTATGTATGTCTGAATACTTAGACAAAGGAATTTTAAAGCATGCGTGTCTGCATAGAATACTCCTATATTGCTTGTAAACCAGGTTAGATGAAGACCCTGAGTACTTGTGCAGGATTTGTGGGCGATTAACCCACATGCAGTGACCCCTCACCCAGTGGTGCCAGGTCCCTTGACGATACTTTTGCACATACCTCTTAAAGATGGCTATTTTATTGTAAATAATTTAGCAGCTGGCCTTTTCAACATCCCAATAGATGAAGTCAACCTTTGTTTGCCTTGAAACTGTACTGTTAGCATAGTATATTTTGTAGATGCAAAAAGAGCATATAAGAGCAGAAAAAAGTATGCTTAATGGTGTCAGCACATGTCATCTGAAATACAGGTATATAATATATAGCCTGAAGTTTTAATTAAGGTATTCACTAGAAAGTCCAAGTTAGCACCAAATGAGAAGGCCATATGCTTTCCTGCTATGTCCTTATTTTGCTGTTTAAAGTTTCGCTGTTTAAGTTTTAGGTAAGGAAAACTGGATACACTAATTCTCACATCAAATGAAGAGTGGGTGATCAATCAGTTGATAAGTAAAAGACTTCCGAGAATTCTTGGTAGTTTTGTACTTGTAATCATTTGAGTATTTGTGCACAGGAATCTATGAATTTGTATTCTGCACTGTAGTAATCTTGGTAGCCTTAATTTTGTTATGTTTGTTACCTGTAATAATCGTGTCTGTAAAGGCAATGGTTAAATGCCTCAGAAGTTTTTTCTTTTTCCTTTCAGCATATTAGCAGGAGGACTGTTGAGCAATACACCAGTTCAGATTGCTTGCTGTGTGACGTGCTCACTGTGCCCTGGACAGCTGGAACCACAAGCAAGAAGCCGTGAAGGAGCACTGACCAAGGGCATGTGGAACTGCAACACCAGCCAGGCAGGGATGGTCTGTCACCCAGAGACTCTGCAGGACCCAGTGAACAAGAAGAGGCTGGATCAAGAGATGCTTGAAGCACGGGTGCACAAACTGTGAAGGTATAAAACCTCTGTAATCTTTTCATTGGGGGTCATTCCCCAGAGGTACCCAGCTCTGTAAGTTGCTGCACCACAATTAAATTACTTAAAAGGAACAGGACATCTGGGACTCTGCTACAGGAAACCTGGGGTCAAGCTCATGAGGGGAACTTTGGTCTGAGTGGGGGATGTGCAGGGAGTCAAACCTCTCAGGTCACTGGATCTACTTGCTGCAAGGGGGCTTCTGTCCCAGCATTAAAATCTAGAGTGGTGGAAGTGGATCTCCGAGATTGCCATCAGAATGGTCAGATGGGAGAGTTTGTTTAACATATAACCTTCTACATTTCTGGTGGGTTTTCTTTTTTTTCAGAATGTTAGAAATCACAGCAAAATAAAAAAAAAATCCTCTTTTTACCAGACAAGACAGTATAATTGGATGTTCAGATATATGACACACTCTGTCATTCAAGCAGGCTGAGCTTTCCTGTGTTTTAGGAGACTACAGCCTTAAATCTGAAAAACAAGGTAGCTAGGGTTCCTTCCCTCCAGAAGAACTATCTCCAGTCAAAGTATAGTCACTGCAGGGATCCAGTGAAGTTTCTGCAGTGACCACTGTTTTTAGTCCAGGCTTCTGCCACATCTTTAGGAGTAACCCAAAAGAATATAGAATAAATACCAACAAGCAAATACCTCAAGTCACCAAATGGACAGTGCTGAGTTGATTAAAGCTAGCCTCATTTGAACAACACTTAATACAGCTGAACTCAAATATACACAGGAGTGGAGATTTTAGGGCACACTAAGTATGAGGAAGTACATGTTTGAGAATAGCAGTACCATAAATGCTGGACAGGTCATGCTGCATGGCCAGCTAATGATGAGTTTGCTCTGCTGCCATGAAATCTGGAATAGATGAAAGCTATTAAGAAGAGCCCTTCCATCGTTAGCAGCAGGGCACAGGCTCAATGCCCCAGTTCTGGCCTGTGGCACTTGTTATCAGCCTATGGTGAGAGCCTGTCCTGGGAACTAGGGCTTTGTGACAAGATGGCTGTTATGAACTGGAGTTTAATGTGGGATAACAGCAAAGGCCTTGAAAATACTGAGAACAGAGGACCCAGCATTATAAACTAACTGATATCAAACTACTGCTTGAAAAAAAACCACATTGCAGGCTGTTGCTTTGAGCCTATCAAAGGGAAGCAGCGGCTGAGCCAGAGAGGATCAACCAAGCAACAGGAGGAGGCATTTGCTGAGACCTGAGAAAATGACACTCTCTGGTATCGCCGCCAAGTGTGAGTATGGCCTAGGGGGTGGAGAGCAAAGGTTGCTGGCTGATCAGAAATCCTCTTATAAAAGGAAAAAAATCTGAGTTTGGGAAAACTGCCATCACAGGGACCTGCAGTCAAGACAGCTCTGTGGGACTGCCAAGGCAGCATGTCACCTTCTCTCACTGCCTGTGCCTGCCCCTGCTCCAGGGGCCCTCCCTGTTCCTGCCTGCTAGGATCTCTGGTTCCTCAGGGGCCTCTTGATCTGCCAGCTCATCAGCATTTTCCCCTCCACAAATGCTGGTTTTCCTCTCTGATAGTTTTGCATCACATCATTAGCTTGAGCCTTCCTGCATTTAAGCTCTGCATACCTAGTTCCTGAGTAGAAAGGGTGGTTTAACAGATAAGGTCGTAATGAAACATAATGGTTAGAAGTTGAAAGGGAGAATAAAGGAGAACTGAAATCTGAGGTAACCAACTGTGAAGCACTTTATCTAAGACCTGATAGGTTGCTGTCACACAGGTCTTTAAATCAAGACTGTAATACTTCCTATGGATATGTGTTAGCTCAGATCCAAGTTACAGACTTGATGCAAGCAGGATTAAATGACTTTCAGAATCCAAAGCAGTCTGAGTGGATGACCATAATGGCCCTTTCTGGTATTAAAATTTATGACTTCATTAATCCATTCTGTAGGAATTTGAGCCTCTCATTGAAATCAGTGATAGCTGTAAGATGCTCTGTACTAAGCATAGTCTGTCTTATACACTAACAAAACTGAAACTTTCAGAATTAAGGGGTCCTTTTGCAATGTGACTGAATATTGTCAAGTTAGTCACTGAAATGAAGTAACTTCATACCTGTGATATCAGCTGATTTGGACAGTGAAATAACCAGCTGCTGTGTTTACTTTCTTTCATATTTGTTTTCTGGGGAGGAAAGCATGCATGGCTATTTAAAGTACTGCACTTAGACCTCCTAATATCATTTTCCCAATGGTGTCACAGTATGTAGTAACATCTGAACTCCAGGAAGTTTGTTTGTTCATTCATAAATAAGCTGGGGTGGGACCCCTGCCACTTCTGTTACTCTCCAAAAATCTTGATTTTATTTCTTCAATTGCAAAGCCAATAAGCTGTTTGGCAGACAGTTTTCATGACCGCAGTAAAGACTACCCAAATCTTACTCAGCTAAATGATATAAAACATTGGTCAACAAAGAAGCTATCTTACTGCTTTTACATCAGCGTATATCTCATTTCCCTCTATTATCTACAAGATGTTTCTTGCAGAGCATTAAAGTGAATTATAAGCTAGTTACAGCTATACATGAAACTGTTGAAATGGCTCTGTTGTTTTGCTAAGGTTTTGTAGAGAGTTTTGTGATTTACATGCTATATAATCAGTGAATCTGGGCCATCTGAGCCCAGATACTGAAGCAAAAGTAGTTAAACTCTCATTTCCTTCATGCCCTAAAATTGGCTGGCAGTAACATTTGCAACTAGTCTACATGAATGAAGTATACATGACCTTGCAATGTAGCCTCCACAGAACATAAAGCTCAGTATGGCAAGTGCTGTTAGGCTCCTAAAATCTCTCAGCATGGTGTATGTACTACAGGCTTCCTGAAAGTTCTCTTATATCAGTAAATGAACTAGCTGAGATTTTCCTATTGTTTGTTTATGTTTGCTGGAAACAGAGCTAAGATTTTTGCAGCAGGACATCTGCAGCTGAGATCCCTCGTCTGTTTAACTTTTCTAGTAATTTTTCAACACAAACGTGACGAGTTAGGACCTAATGTATATAAAATCACTTAACAAAATCTGTAGTGAGTAATGACTCAGTTAAACAAAATAGTGGGGCTTATTTCTGGATTAGATATTTTTGAGCTTACTAAGACCAATGTATCTTTCCTATCTGTAAAATCAGAAGCTGTAAAAAAATCTTAGGTTTCTGTTAATGCAAATAGATTTAGGGTTACTCACTCACAGCTGTCTCCTAATGCTGAGATACAGAGAAACTGTGGCTGTCACCTGGAGATGTCCTTGGTTTCTGTGAAGATTGCTTTTGAGAAATGTGTCTGTTAGTGCTAGCACATTTTCACCAACCATGGCAGATGTATTGTAAGCTTTGCAATGTGTTGCTTTCTTAAATTTTAGCAAGCTAGAATGGTAAGATTTCATAAAAACCCACGAGTCTGGATTTTTAAGCAGTTTTCTTGGCTATATGACTGAGATGTGATCTTTGTTTCACAAGAGCTGACTTGAACGCATTCTAAATGCTCAGGAATGATAAGCAGAAAGTAAAAGCCCAGCTGCAGCTCTTCACACTGCTTTTCAGGAGGAAAAAATATTTAAAATTGGACATTTGGGATTTCTAGTATGTAAGTACAGTTCCTTGATGCATTCAGCAGACACTAAAAGTCAGGTTTCACAGGGATAGCACTGGATGTCATCACATTTTGCTGGTGTGGTCCTGGAAAGAATCTTGGCCAATAATCCAGGCTCTGCTAAAGCCCTGTCATTTTCAGGTGAAGCTGCTGTCATTTCCACTAGGCTCTTTTATTTTCACTAGGCTCTTTATTTACTTTTTACACTTTGAGTTTGCCGACTATTGGTCATCTTACTGTTGTAAAACAAGGAAAGAGAGTGTCACATGTTAAGCAGACATTTTTTTTTTTGCCAGGTAATCTTCCCATATCTCATGATAATGAAAGAAAAGACAAGAGGAACCCTAGGTACTCCTTAAACATCTAAAATGAATAATGGGACAGTTAATGCAATTGCTGAGGCTCACAAAGTAGCATTCAATAGTAAGCATTCTAACTAAAATTGCATTTTCCTTGTACATCGACTTCAAGACATATATGACTAAGTCTTTGCACTGTGATTTGTACACTATAAATTCTTATACCAATAAAATATGGTTATACCTTTGTATAATTTGGCAGCATAGAGAGGTCTCTCCATCATTTCTAGCATACATAATCACTGTCAGAGCTCGACCAAAAATACTTGTCTGTGTCAGACAACCTGCTGGCCAGGGATGAAGTACCAATCTAGGCCTATCCTCCAATCCCAGCAACCTTGCACTGCCACTACTGTCCATAGGGCTGGGTACTGGAGCCCACCTCTAGTGCTCTCATCTGCTGGGTACCCTGAGGGGAGAAGAAAGGAATCTGCCTGTGTGCCCTAAGGACAAGGAAAAAGGCAAGCAGACGATACAGAAAAGGAGTCTGGTGACCCTGGGACAGGGAAAGGGAAGGGAAAACTCTGACTGGGAGCTCTGAAAGGAGCTAGAGAGATGATTGTTGGAGAGAGATATCATGGCTTTGACAAGAGGAAGGAATGTCTGGACCCCATGGAGAAAACTGTAGAGGTAATTGGAGAAAGCATGTTTAACAAAGGGAGAGGAATTTGAGGGTGCTAAAACACTGAAAGAAGTTGCCCTGAGAGGTGACAGATGGCCCATCCCTGGAAACATTCAAGGTCAGGTTGGATAAGGCTATGAGCAATCTGATCTAGTGAACCATGTCCCTACTCACTGCAGGGGGTTGGACTATATGACTTTTAAAGATCCTTTCCAACCCAAACTATTCTATGATCCTATGAATTCAAAAATTGGGGGATGAACAATGGGATTAGGCGTAGTCAGAGAAGGAGGCAAGGAATCATTGATCCCTATAGATAGGTGGAGTTAGGAGATACCTCTGGCAAGAAGCAAGGCTGCAAGAGAAAATTGAGGTAAACTGAGTGAGAAACCAGAGAGGAGGACAAAGCAAGAGGTAAACCAGAATAAGGACTTGGAGTTGTAAATATGAGTACGGGGCCGATGAAATGGTTACAAGTGATTAACAAAGCAGAGGACAAACTCCAAAATTCTGCACTGCAATCCCAAAGTGGCCCCACAAATATTTGGATTTACATGCAGAGACATTGCTGCTTATACTCCAAAGAAAACATCACACCAACTCCAGCATTTAAAAGCAAAGAGCAAATTAAGTAGTTGAGTTTGACAACAGACTTTCCTTACATGAGTGATTGACGGCTGAATTGTGGAGAGGGATGAGATAGAGTAAGACAACAATTGATTTTAAATGAGAAGAACTGATTATTTGAAAAGGTGCAGAACATGTAAAGGATACAGCCTTTGGTAAATGAAGAAAGAATAAGCTGTACATTATAACTTCAGGGCTGCAGGTACAAAAGCAATACTTTTAATGTTTCAAACCAGTGTTGGTACTTAACATCAGCCATCATTTTATCCTTCTCTCAAACTGCTTCATGAATTTTTATCTCCAGATTGATAAGATTAATAGGCAACCAGTCAGGCCTTTCTATACCTTTGCAGTGTATCATCTAGACAAAAAGAGAAAATCCAACAGTTTCTTCAAATCCAAAGCAACAAAACCTCAAAGCTGATGTGTATTTTCATTCATCTTATTAAGCAGTTCACAAAAATAATTTTCCATACTTACAAGCAAAGAAGATGCTTACAGAAACAAATGGTATTATTCCTTCTGTGTCAGTTTCTTTGGTTGTTGTTTGGTTTTGATTTTTTTCTCCTTTTTTTTAGGAGGAAAGAAATCTGCTTTTAGAGCTTGAATCTGTGGCAGAACTGAATTTTCCATTTTCTTGGAAGTCCTAAACCAGTGTGTTTGTACTCGCGACTCTTCAATATTCAATATATATTCCCCAAAAATATTTTGGAGAATTGTGTTAATTCTTACTCTGACATCTGTTACAGTAAAGTGCTCAGAAATTTAGATCACTGTTAAATGACAAGGACATATCAAAGAACATAGAAATGATACATTTCTTATGGAAGCTATTTGGTTTCTTTGTGATCTATAATAGATGGCTTACCAGGGACCTCAAATGGCACAGCGCATCATCTGGGAGGAGTTGTGGAAGGAAGGCAGAGCTGGAATTGTAACAGCTGCCTGCAGGAAATAAGGGAAGTGGAATCTCTCCAAACTGCTATATACACATTCAATAGGAGCATGATACAAGATCTTCCAGCTGTACAAGGAGAGAGCAAAATATTATAACTTAAGTAAGTAACCTGATAGCATGATGATAAAAAAAAGTAAAATTGTCATTGGCTTACAAAGCTGATACACATCAAAAGAGAATTTGCAGTGCAGCAACTAAGTCTCATTTATTTTCCCCAGCTAAAAAGACTGCAGGAATCCTATTTCAAACATGTGCTAACAATGTGCAGACTCCATATTTATTTGCTCTTCCTTGGGGGACCTACTTGCATGCAAAGGCACGAAATACACTCATTTCATTGCACCTTTTTCAACTCCATGCATCTTGAAACTTTTTCGTAGTACTGGTAAAAGTTGGTTGGGTTTTTTTTTGGTTTTGTTTTGTTTTCAGTTGCTACCTTAATTGCATTATTTTGCATTCTTTCTCCTTGTCAATAGGACCTGCATCTTTTCCTGACAGTCTTAAGATTGATCAGTTGATAAGGATAAGCAAATTGTGGCTCCGTTTTAACCTTTCCCAGAAGGATATTGGGGTTTGTATCAAAAAGCTGTAATATTCTCCTAATGAAGCTCACAATAACTACTGGTTATGGTTCCCACGTCTTTTCCATCCACGGGAGAATATTTGTTTCTTCTTTTCCCTTTACAGTCTATGTACTGATAAGATC
This sequence comes from Donacobius atricapilla, assembly GCA_013397315.1. Classification (NCBI taxonomy): domain Eukaryota; kingdom Metazoa; phylum Chordata; class Aves; order Passeriformes; family Mimidae; genus Donacobius; species Donacobius atricapilla. Next base: position 453,977 of record WBMY01013264.1, read on the forward strand.
TAGATAAAGGCAAAATACAGGCAAAAAAATTTAGTTCTGTTATTTCTATTCTTATAGCAGAAAATTCAGCTTTCCAGTAGTTGAAGACCCTCCAGGCCTCTAATTTGTCTGGTTTCTCATTGCAACAATGTTTTGTGGTTAATTACACATTCTTCTTTATAGGTGGCTGTGATTAGACTAGCTGTTGCCACCCTTGCTTTCCATGCTGAGAGGCACACAATAAGACTCCATATCTGTAAAACTAAATTATTTCTTTATGAAAAGCATCCATTGAAGAGATTCTGCAGGGACAACCAATATTTAGATGCAAACACGCAAACTGCTTAATTTCTTGGTATCTGGAATAAATTCATTCTGCCTCAAACTCTTTTCTTTCCCATCTGGTTGTGTGGAGGAGCTTTTCTAACTCACAGAAGCCTTGCAGAACCCCAAGCCATAGTGGAGATGAGCTCAAGGCACCCAACACTCTTTAAGAATTGCAGTCAGATTTCTGACATCTGCACATTCTTTCTGCAGCAACATCTTGCTTGGCAGCTCCCATGTAGAAAAGGTTACCTTGGAGACAGGCTATCATCAGGATTTTCACTCCCCTGGTCTGATCTTAAGTGTTTACTTCCAAAGTGCTGGTGATTCAAAGATCATCAGTTCAGTATGGCTGTTCTTGATCAAATTTAATAAAATTATAGCGTCACAGAATATGCTGAGTTAGAAGAAACCCACAAGAATCATTGAAGTCCAGCTCCTGGACCTGCACAGGACAGCAAGCAAGAGTCACACCAGATGCCTGAGAGCGCTGTCTAAATGCTCCTTAAACTTCATCAGGCTTGGTGCTATGACCACTTCCATGGGGAGCCTGCTCCAGTGACAAACCACCCTCTGAGTGAACTTTTTCCTAACACATAACCTAAATCTTCCATGACACATGTTGATGCTGTTCCCTTGGGTCCTGTCCCTGGTCACAAGAGATCAGTGCCTGCCTCTCCTCTTCCCTCATGAGGGAGTTGCAGACTGCAATGACATCTCCCCTTCTCCAGGTGGAACAGACCAAGGGACCTCTGCTGCTCCTCATACAGCTTCCCCTCTTGGCCCTCACCATCTTTGTGTCCTTCCTCCAAACACTGTGTACCATATTAACAAATGCAGCTATGTTTAAAAACAAGCACTGTGCCACTTCAATCCACACGATCCCTATCTGTGTGGAACAGTCTTTGCATTTACACCATTTACAGTGTTTTCATAAATCTGCTAAGCGTTATCATCAAGGATGCTACTTATCTGAAATAGAGATTGGTGCTCACATAAAATAACTAGAGTGACAGGCCTTGTTACTTTTTCTTATTGTCCTGGAAAAAAATCATGAACTATATGTTTATCACTTCATCCATTCCTGAAATGGAGCTACACTTTAATGAACATGTTGCGTGAAATGAGTTCCAGTTGAAATTGAAGAAGGCTGCTCATTGAGACTGGAATGGCTAAGGGAATTCAAGTCAGACGCTTAATTATCCAAACTGGAGTTTGACCAAGACACTGCTATTCTTGTGATATGTCATGAGATAGCTTGTGATCAAAAGCTGCTGTAACCTTGACTTGAATTTGGAGCTTCCTTCTTTATACTTAGTGTCCACCAGGTGCCAGGAGGGTACAGCAGCTCTGTTCTTCCTCAAAGCAAACAGTGCTATCTAGTGAAGCACTACAAGTTACTTGAGTAACTTGAGTTTTCTTCAATGTATCCTATCCAGATATGGACTGAGCCTGATATTACTTGGTTTCATGACCAAAGACTCAGAGGTGTTTCTGGCTAAAAAAGTAACTCCACTGGAAACAAAAAAAAAAGCTCAAATTAAAAATGTAGGACAATATTTTCCTCATTCCCCTCAAACTGCCCCTCAGAACTAAAAATAAGAGATCAAATTAAAATTGTATATGATGCCAACATTTAGAATTGTCTAACATTTAAAACTACCTAATTATCTCTATAATATTAATCCATTCAATAATAGAAAATAAAGTTAAAAAAGGAATTAAAAGTTTATTTAAATACCATTTGACTGATATTAGTAAACAAATGGAATGATTTTACAGAAGAAAGGGATCTACATATTTAGATATAGATATTTAATAATAATATAATACTTAGTGGGTAGCAACCTCTGACAAATAACGAAGGCAAGAATCTTGAGTATATGTAATGTGATTAAGAGGAGATTAATACATTAAATAAAAAATTTTGAAAGCAGATGGTGCCTTCAAGACAACCAAGCAATTGTTTAACAGTTATAATAACACATAGAGATGGACCTGGAATATAAAGGAATTTAAAACCCATAAACAATTTTCCTGCCAATAAGCATTATATTTTCCAGTGTGAACTGCTTCTTAATTGAGACTGAAAATTCCTCCATTATTCTAAAAATAAGGTTGACTGGAAATAGCACCAATACTGTAAAAGAAATGACAGATGTGCAATCAGGAGAAGATGATAACATGAATAAGCTTTACAAGAACTGCAATTCCAATCACAAATAACAGAAGATACCTCCTTTTGTGTAAATGAAGACTTCTTTACCACTATAATTTTTGTCTGTCATAATCTATTGTAGTAAAATTAATGCAGTCCAGGAAATTGCAGCTTTGTAACAGCAGCAGCCCTACATACATTTGCATGAGTACTCTGTAGTGGCAGGAATAGAATATATGGCATGAAAAAGTTACTAAAAATAGACTTGTCTAGTCACTGGCCAAACGCTACCCGTTGCTTTTCAGAACAGGGGATGTCGACAGGAGAGGCTGTCAGTGCAGCAAGCATGACCCTTCCCACAGCTCTGCTTGGCCGTTCTCCTGCGTCTGTAGCCCTGCAGGTGGGAAGGAGTGGGCTGGAAAAACGACCACTTTCTGCAGCATTAGGTGCTGTCAGCCTCCAAAGTCATCGGAGAAGAACATAATGTTCCTTGTCTGTGTTTCGCCAGTGGGAGGGTGACTTATTACACAACTGTAATGGGATGAGCAGTGTTGACGGGACTAAAGGTAAAATTCTTCTGCAGATAAGAAGTCTATATTTAATTCCTGTGCTCTGTAGATCTACTGTCTAATTTCTGTGGAGCAAAATAGCCCTTTCCCAGGTAAAAATATATATGGAATTGTATTACATTCCCATTTTCATGCTGATTGTATACTTTTGCATGTGAATAAATTACAGGCACATGCATTAAAAAAAAAAAAAAAAAAAAGAGAGAGAGAGAGAGAAGGAAGTTAAACATTTCAGCATAACTAATCCAGAGATTATCACATGGTTGTGCATATCAATGCCAAGTCCCAATCCTATCTGGAGCTGGAAGCCTGTGGCAGGTTGTGGCATGGTACAGAGGACAGAACTGAGAATTATTTTCAGAAGCCTTGCCTATCTTTCAAAATATATTCTGAAATACTATTCTGGATGCTGTATCATAGTTGTTATATTAGTTTACATTGCATTACCTTACCTGAAACCACATATTCAAATCTATAGTTACTTATTTTTATAACTGGTATTCTGGTACAGACTTATTCATGCTATACACAGTAGTGTAATTACATTTCTCAGACTATCCACACTATGAAATTTTATCTTGTCATAGACTTGATCTTGCAGCACAAGATAGCTTTGAAAATTATAATCTTAGAAGAATTTTGTGCACATTGTATATGCTGCTGCTCTGAACCTCTCTGTATTACCGTTTTAAAAAATAAGCCAGGTCTTGTGTTAGCATACTGTGCCTTTTGCAATGTAGTGAATCTGGGAAAATGTAATAATAATCTATTTTTTGCTATTTTTATTCCATATACTTTCCATGAGGAAAAAACTTAGTTTAGCAAACAGTCCCTTGACCATACTCCAATTCTTACACTGTGAATGAGAAATTATGGGAATTTGCATAACCTGTATTATGTCTGCATTTTTATTTTTACTTTTTTTTTTTGTCTTTTAAACCATCCGTGTATTTCTGTGTCTTTGAACAGCTCCTATCACAGTAGGTTTAGGCTTGCAGACTCTAAGCATTATTATGAAACTAAAAATAACAGATTAAAAAATTGAAGGTTATTTGTTCTTAAATGTAACACAGAAAATTACAATGGTACCTGAAAAAGTCTGCACAATACAAACAGACTCCCGGAGATATTTTTTTTTACTTACTACTTATTAAAGAGGGAAGATTAACAAAGAGTTGTAATTGTTTTAATATTGATACACAAATACTTGACAATGAGCTTTGACATTTTCACTGGTTGGTCTCATGCAAAAGTTAAGATTCTTTTATCTAGGGAAAATAAAAAAAATCAATGAGAATGATAATTCTAGAATGAAGAAAAATTAAACTTGAGCATTACCAGGCTCCTCAAAAGGTCTCTCTAAGCATGGGATATTAGTAAGACTAGAGGAAGAAAGTATGTTATACCCTTTCTATTTTATCTCTCTGCTAAATGTAAGCTTGGTCAGTAACCAGTGTGCTGCCTTGTTCAGCCCTCATTTATTTGGTACAGAAGTTTATCTGAAACAACAGGACTGGGGCAGGACAGAGAGATCCATCTAACCTTCTGCAGGGCTGTTCTCACGGGTATAGTTGGTTCGTTTGCCTGTGTCATTTTCAAAGCTGCATAGTAGCGTGTTTCCAGCAGGAGGCATTTCCCATGGAGGCACGTGCTTGGATTCATAGTCTGTATCATTCAGCCTTCAGCTGGGAACCCACGAGATGCCTTGGCAGCACAACCAAGCACCACAGTGAAGGCTGAGGCGTGCGCAGGCTGTGCTGTGACTCTCCAGTCGAAGGAGCTCAGGGGCAACTACTGCAGAAAAGCAGCTGTGCTTGTGCTACGATACTGAACTCTGGCATTCTGGGTAGCTCAGGCACAAGCAGGGCTGCTCAGAGCGGAGCATCCCACCCACCAGAGAAGACAGGATTTTCATAGAAGGAAAACTGCGCAGCAGTTTAATTAAACATGTAATACAAGGCAGTTGTGCCCAGAGGAAGAAGAGCAGGAAGAAAGCAGCAAGTTCTCATTGCCTAAGCTGTCTGCAGCCTGGCATTATCTGATGCTTGAGTTTTTTCTTTAGAGCCTGACTAGCATCCAAGAAAGGCTTGTTACCAGCCAAGTGCGTCCCCTAGTTTCCTGGTGCACATTTAGGTACGATCTAGCTTCCTATGGATACAGCAGACAATGCTAGTAGATCACACCAGGCTGCAACGTTTGGGATGGAAAGTTCTGTAGACCTCTGACTACCTTTAAACACATGGACATGAAATACTGAACAGCAGAGATAGATGACTGAACTATTACCTAATTTCTGCTGTTAAGACTATAGCAACTTAGGTGACTAAGGTTTAAAGAATTCTGAAAAGTCAAGGAGCTATAGGAATGCTTGGGATTTTTTTGTTGTTGTTTTTGTTTTTCAGGGTTTTTTTGTTTCATTTTTTGTTTGGTTGGTTGGGGTTTTTTTGTCCAAAATGGGTTCTTATTTAGATGACAGTCATATTTCCAATAATAAGGTCAGCACACTGGGATGCTTAATACCAGTAATTCTCAGCTGTATGTGCAGGCTTGAGCAGTCACACTGAGTTGTGACATAGCTTCCCCTGCAGGTCCCTGGGAGGGAATTTGAGATTTGCAAGTCAGAAAAGCAGTTCAGAGAAGGAGATCCCACAATGTGCTGTAATTGCTGCAGGATGGACCAGGCATTGGTGGAACTCAGTGCAGCCTAGCTGGCAGCTTTAACAGTGTTTGAAATCTCTTCTGTCTTTTCCCATACAAGAAAAATAGTAAAGAAATCTGGTTGCAACTGCCAGTTCCTGCATCAGGACTCCAAAAGAGAGCCTACAGCTCTGTTCTTGTTGAAAACTGGGCATGTGATAGCAAAATCATGTGCTAAAGATATAACCTTACTGGTAGTATTTATGACCTACATTTGACCTGCCAAGATTGGCTTCATGGTATCCTGTCAGGGAGTTTGGGGCAAAAAACACCTTGAGCCACAGAAATCCTCACAAGGAAAAAAAAAAAATCTTTTAGGTATTGATTTAAGCTTGAGAGTTATTTTGAAGCTGACTGACCACCAAAAGCTCAATATAATTTATATTAAAAAGTCATCTTGCAGGTTAGTTACCACATTTTCTGATAGAAAAGCCGTTTGCCATAGCATTACTGCATTTCATACATGATGGAGATGGCTGTCCTAACACAACCAGCTGCCTCGTAGAACATTATCCCTTATATCAGAGCACACTCACATTCAGAGTTTATTAATAACTACAGGACGACAATGTTCAAAAACACAATTTTGCACCGAATGAGTAGTTGATTAATTCCATAATAGTTATTAAAGTAATAATCATTGAAATCTTCAAAAAATAAACTACATCAGCCCTCATTTAATGTTTTGATTCTTTCGCATAGACTCTCAAATACATTAATCTGTTTTCACAGAACAATTTGATTTTCTAGATTCAAATATGAAAAAATCTTCTGCAGAAAATTTCTACACGATGCAAGAATTCCTGTTTTGTTTTATAAATTGTATTATTATAGAAGGAGTATGACCAGCTTGTGAACTCTCAGGCCATGATCTCACCTTTACCCAGCTCTTACAAAAACATCTGCCTTCCATGCAAGTCGTTTCAGGGGCGGCTTGGTTCTGGTTAATCGCATCGCATGGGCGCCGGTGCCGCCTGGCAGCCGCGTCCGCTGGTGTACAAAGTGCTCATCTTCTGCTATTACTGCAGCCTGGCAATCTGACCGACGGACAGCAGAACACGACACAAGGGGGACAAACATCAGTTTTATCTCAATATGGTCTGAAAAATTAATCAGGGAAGGCTATTTTCCCTCTTTGCCAGAGACTTCCAGATGGTGCCCGAGTGGCAGAAGGAAATTTAGTCCTTCCGTCCTGAGAGCTCGGTGGCACCAGGGGACAGACTTCTCCGTTGAGCAGCAGATTTGATAACACGTAGATTTGTCTCCTCACGTTTAGAGCGCCTTTGAGGGTTCCCACCGCTCTCACCTCGGAGAGTGCCGCCCCAGTCCGTCTGCATCCCCAGAGTCCTGGAAAAAGTGACTGGTGGCAGCTAAACCGACTGTAGCGCTTCCCTGGCACTGATGTCAATATCCAAACACAGAGCTTAAAAAAAAAACCTTAACAAAACGAGCAAACAAACAAAACCAGAAAAAAACCCACACAACTCAACAAATGCACTCTTTTTAGGGAAAAATATATTTACAGCAGAAGGTTGCTACGTTTCTCTTCCAGACACCGCCCCCGGCCTGCCCCGCTCATTACCCCGCGCCGGGGGCCGGCCGGCCCAGCGCCCGCCCCGCCGTCCGTGC
>WBMY01013264.1:461418-494628 GCA_013397315.1 Donacobius atricapilla
TGAATTAGGAGCGGGATTAGGTGGAAGCTGCGGGGCTGAGCAGGGCTGAGGCGGCGCAGGGAGGGGCGCAGCGCAGCGCGGCGCGGCAGCTCCGCGGTCGCCATGGCCGCGGCCCCGAGGTGCCCCGCTGTGGTGGGCGCCTGGCCCGGCCGTCGCGGTGAAACACCGAAGGGACTCGCTGCGCTGTGGTAGTTGAAGCCCAAAACCACCGCGATGTCCTTGCAAACACGTTTCAAGGCCATAGCTGGTTTCGGCTTTATTTTTAAAGCGAGTCCGATACTGCGGTGTACAAATCTGTAGTCCTCGCATAATTATATGCTATTATTTTTCCTGCACATATTTAGGAAAAATCGTCTTGTTGATCAATGCTATTTAATTAGTAGGGGGAAAAAAATTACTTAGAAAATATAAATCAGGATCTTATCAAAGTGCATTAGTTTTTTTTTTTCCTTTGGGATTTTTTTCAGTTAAACATTTTAGAGCAGAAATTGAGGTGTGGAGAAAGCTGAAGGAATGAAGACTAAATAAAATTAGAGTAGGTTTGCTGGCAATACCCTTTAAAATGTAAGATTACAATTCTTATTTCAGTAGGTCCAGTGCGTTGGCCCTTTCTTAACAATTTCTATTAACTGTATAGACTCGTGAGATGCATGTAACTAGAATGAGTGAGCATGTCTGTTTTGAATGATATTTAAACTCGTGGAAAGCTAGTCCTCTTGTCTTTATGTGAAAATGTATTGCAGTTAGGGCTGTAGCTGGTGTTGGCTCTTTACTTGGATTTCAACTGGACAAAGGAATATTGGCTTAAAAAACAGCAGAGGTTGAAGGCTTTGGCTTTTTATTTGGGGTTTATTTGCCATCAGTTTTTTAGTATTGACGTTATCCCCTAAGTCATAAAAGAAATCCATATCTATACCTTAGTTTACATTCTGATGTTTGATGTTTTTATTCTTAGTGATCCTTATCCTGTAACCCTTATTGTTGCATACATTGCAGTCTGTTTTTGGTGGCGTTTTTTTTGGTTTTTTTTAAGTCTTTATAAATTTAAAAAGTAATGAAAATGCATTAGATTAGTGACTCTTGTTTGACCACAGAGTAAAACTCATGACCTGAACCCTAAATGCTCATTTTAGTTGGTAGCCATGTCCTCCTGTGCCTTCAGTGGGCATCTGTTGGTTGAGATAACTGGTTGGGCACCTGCAGTGGGATGTGGTGCTTGAGGTAAGTGGCTTCTCCCCAAAAATGAGGAAGAACCAACACAGAGCTTTCTTAAATGTTATATACCTCTTGTTTGATCAGTCTATGAGCAAACATGCTAGGTAGCACTTCAGAACTGCTCTGCAAAACTCTCAGAAAATAGCTGCAGAACAGAATTTTGCAGAGCTGTGACATAGGCCCAGTAGCTCTACTTCCCTTGCTCTGTTGCCTTTCCTTAGTGAAGGGATCTATGCAAGCTGAACTGCCTTTCTAGCTGACTGGCAGTCTTTATCTCTCTCCCTAGCACAAGGCTAGCTAGACTTAGAGGGAAGAAGCATTCCTGTGGAAAAATTGGGTTTGCTTCCAGAGCAAACTCTGTGGTTTCCACCCTTCAAACTACCAAGGGAGGAAAGTGCATAAAGCACCACAAGGAATTTCTGAGGTTGCAAATGGGGTGTCTCCCATTGCATCTCTGTTCTGTAGGGGTGATTAGGGAGTCAGGTATACTGCATGGTAAGGTACTTTGCTGATCCTGCTGAACTAATTATTTTTTTGGGGGGGGACAGGGAGGAGGTTGTGTTGGTTGGGGGGTTTCTGTTGGTTCTTTTTTGGTTTTGTTTTTAATTGATAATATAGCTGTAAACTGGTATGTCAGCAGCAGGGAATTCAGTATCTCATTGAATGTCTCCTAGTGTGTATGTGAAGCTTGCCTATTACCCAGTCCTGTACAGCATAACAGACTGACAGACCTTTATGAACAGGTTCTAGACATTATACTTAGCCTGAAATTCAAGCTGTCAAAAAAAAAAAAGTCATACCAAAGTATGCTAATGTGCTTTGAAACCTTTTTATTACGGGGTAATGAGCAGCTAACTCTGAGACAATGTCTTAATTTTCCTTTTCAACATCCCCCACCTCCTTACCCTCCCCCAATATACTTTTCTTTATGTTTAATTTTAGTGGCTTCTACTGGTTTGATTTTTTTGGAGCTCTTCAAAATGCATGTTTTCTTTGAGCATGAAGGTTGCAGTGCCAAGATACCTCATGCTTTCTGCTCCACAGCAAATGTTATTTGCTGCAGCACGGCTCTGAAAAGCAGCCATTATTCACTTGCTATCTGATATTTGCTGAGCCAGCAGGACAGGAACAGCGAGGCTGCTTACCTGGAAGCCAAGCAGCTCCAGTATGAGGCTGGAGAAGCGGCTGGCCCTGTGTGTAGGGGCTCACACGCCTCGGTTAACCAGCTTTCAAAGTCATAAGAGTTATCACTTGGAAATGAGGTATAGAAAATTATAAATGTCTAGAAGGTGTGGTTTTCAATTTTTAAGGTATTCCAGGATCATGGAAAGCTGAAATGTTGGTGGCTGTGTGTCTCTTCACTTTCTGGTACCCTTAAAGATATTGAGGGGTGCCTTAGTACAGCCACCCTATTCCCAGCTCACAGAATTGAGTTGTCACACTTTAAAAGGAGAGGACAGAGTCTAGAAATTTTGTAAAACAATTGTTGCTTTTCAGAAAAGCAGCCTTAAAGGTGGGAGAGAACTGTAGAGGTGTCTTGACAGAGAGTTTGATATTTAGTCTTTGGAACATGCCTTTTGTTTTCTGGCTGCCTGTTCCCCTAGCCAGAAAGTGTCAGCTGCTCGCTGCAGGAGCAGTTAAGCAGCCTGCTGACTGCCAAAACCCCCTTGCAGCAGCCTCGACTTTGCCACCGTGGTTAAGACACTGCTGTCCCCATCATCTAAATCTCTAACCTGATTTCTGGAGTGCTCTGGTAGGCTTGAGCTTGTTTCTACTTGCCAAAGTGTGTGGGTTGGGGTTTTGTCTTGTGTGAGTTTGTTTTTTAAAGTCTTGTAATGTCTCATGTCCTGCATGTGGCAGCCTTACTTAAAATAGGGTATCACAGTACAGCAAAATACTGATATTTAATATTTTTGCTGCATTTTTCCAGAATGTATTTCTGCAGAAACAGAAGAAATAACGGTACTGTTACCTGATATTTCTTAAGGATGTTGTTTTTTGTAACCAGTATATCAGAGCTGAAGGTGTGAAGCTCTTCCTCCAGAAACAGAGCATCAGTTAGTGTCATGAATTCAGAATTGTATTGCTGCATATAAGTTAATTCCATTTCTCATCTGAAATAATTCAAGTATATTGGATGTGGTTCTGAGATTCTCAAGGTATCTATCTGTCTTTTTCCTGCTGCGACTGTGAGTTTAAAATACAGCACAGGTCTGGGTCACATATAGACCAAGTAGCAAAGAGAGGCAGCAGCATGGCTGTTCAGCATGCACTTCAAAGGTGTGGATCTGAAGGGCAGACAGGGTTTCTTACATCCCTCCAGCTCCAGACATTCACTTCAAGACAGAGTGAAGGAGTGATGAGTGCTTTCTTACAGGCTTAAATGTAATACTCCGGCTTGTCAGCTTTGATAGCAGCTTGTGATTTCCCTCACCACCCTCCAGCAGATACTGCTCTGTTCAATGCTGTTGGTAAATGGCAAGTAGGCTGATCTCTCATTGTTACTCTGAAGATTTTGTTAGCTGCTTGGATGTAATTTTTGAAAAACTTATTGAAGCTGAAGGCTGCAGAGCATTTCAAACTGCTAGTATTTTAAAAAGCTAAATATGGACTACTGAATATGCCTGTTCTGTATTTGCTTACCTGAAAAGCCCCGAACTTCTTGATGAAATAAAAGTCAGTGCTATTATATGCCAAAGAATTGTGGTGATAAGCTTGTGAAAGATCACTGTGTTGAATTATTTTCATTCCATGGATTCTTAAGCCTCAGAGAATCTTCAGTGTTTCTTCCCTGTTTTGTTGTTGGCTCAAGACTGACAAAGCTGGAGTCTGAAGTCTGCTCTTCCCTAGAAGCCTGAGGCCATTAAATCCTTCCTTGTGTTAGCCTCTCCAAAGTGACTGAAGACCTTCTTGTCCATTGGTACTTTGGCTCCTGGACAAGAAAAATATTTGGAACCTTTAAAAGCAGAAACTCTGAGACTTCTGGGTTTTTTCTTTGAGACGGCATAAATTTGCTATTGTACTCAAAAAAGAAGCATATTATGCCACTTACTATGCAAGACCTGTTTTCTTAACAGGACTTATTTGTTATTTTACATGTAGTATCTTCTAATATATGATGAACACTTATCTGTATTTCAGTCTTTTTTAGATATTTGTGAATGTTGTTCTTGACTCTCCCTACCTGTGTCTTGTTCTATTTTCTGGGATTTTTTTCTTCAGAAGCCAGTCTCTACTAATCTGTAGTAGCTTTGGGGTCTTTTAGTGTTTTCTCTCCATGCATTTTCTAAGGACTCCAAAAAGCTGGTTTGAAATAAAGTTACATTGACGAGTTTTGTTGGGTCCAGATTTCTGGGATGATTTACTGTTATGTTGGTGTTGCTGGTTTGCTTTACCTACAACAATGGATGGTGTTTGTGTACACAGAAGTTATGGCAAAGGGGAAGCAAACTTAGTTTTGTTCTATGTTTATTCTAAACACTGAAGTTTGGAGTCTTTTTTTCTTTTTTTGAGCCTGTGACTGCTAGAAACTATACTTGCTGGAAGTGTTTTAGGATCCTCTGGTTTTTCAGCTGAGATTTCCTTGTCTCTTGCAGCAGAGCTTCCCCCTCCATACACTGCCATTGCGAGTCCAGATGCCAGCGGTGTTCCTGTGATAAACTGCCGTGTGTGCCAGTCACTCATCAATTTGGATGGCAAGCTACACCAACATGTGGTTAAATGCACAGTCTGCAATGAAGCTACGGTAAAATGGATTTTTAGCACTTTTCTTTTTATGGGGGACACTGGGGGTAGAATTCATGTCCTCACCTGGACAGGGTGGGTCCCTTCCTGCCACCCCTAGGGAAGGAGTCGAGCCAGCCCAGTTGACTGCCAGTGTGGCTGGTGTGCAAGCTCGAGGCGTGCTGGCACGAAGATGGGCATAAGCAGTTAGAATAAATCTTCACGTGGTTGAGCTGGCTTTGCAGCATGTCTCCTTCTGAGGAGGACGAAAAGCAAAGATGTCATTTAAGTAATTACTCTTCTGTAAAGAAGGATAAAATTGGTTTTGATGGGATGAACAGCAATGTAGAATTTAGTTATAAACCCCCACCTCTCCCTGGATGAATGCCTTTCTCCTGAAATACTGTTCAGTCACTTGGTTAGCTGTAACAGACCACAATAAAACAATTCTGAAATGTTTACGTCCTAGGTTCTTTTCCAGTCATCACAGACCTGTTTGTTTCTTCTCCTCTTAATTCAAGTCTCCACTATTAGGCCTCCTGCTTTTGTTTTTTTTCTCCTGCTAGTTTTCAAGTTGGGATGTGATAGTGTAGTGATTGTATAGCTCCACAGCTACTGCAAACATTTTTATGAAAAACACTGGAATCAATTTATTATATGTGTTTGTTATATATTTGTTAGATGAAAATAACTTTAAATTATGTCCTGAAAACAAGAAACCTTAAAACTGCAGGAAATTTTTCTCCACTTAAAAGAGAGAGTGGAGAACCTGCCACTGATAGTCACTTTCCTGTCCAATATATAGTGTTTCAAGCCAGACAAAGTATTGTGTACCTTTTGATTTGGTGCATGAAAGGGACATTGAAACTTGACTCCCAGGTTGGAGAAAGATAATTTCAGTACAGTTTAAAATAAGATTACAGTTTGGTGATGCTTTCATACTATCTTAGTGACCAAGAAACAGATTGTGATCCTTTCACTGTTGAATAAAGCCATTGTACCAGGCAAGAAGGGTTGTTTGATATTTTGACTGGTTTTGGGTGGCTGTTTTTTGTTAGGCTTTTTTTAAAATACATCACTATTTAACCTCACATTTAAAAAAATAGCTGAACTGAAGCCTTGAATTGTCATTGCTGAAATATGAATGTTTTTTCCATGAGTTTGTGGAATTTGTTCTGATAAGGAAATTTGCACTTCTTAAGAAAAGAAAAAATTTCTAATTTTGTTTTGACTCTGAAGTTTCCTCTGTAAGAGGAAGTGTATTTCTCTGTTAGCAAGAACTTTTCACTGAAGTTGTTCTGCTTTGTCTTTCTGTTATATGGGAAAAAGTGAATTGCTATGACTTCTGATGTGTGTTCTCTGGTGGTTGTGGTTCTTTGTTTTTGTTTTTTGTTTTTTTGTTTAGCCAATCAAAAACCCTCCTTCAGGGAAGAAGTATGTTAGATGTCAATGTAACTGTCTCCTTATCTGTAAGGATACATCTCGGAAAATAGGCTGTCCAAGACCAAACTGGTAAGAATAAAATAGTCTCAGTGCCTTGAGATGGTTTTCTTTAAAGCAACTGTTGCCTTTGTGTTGAGTATTTAAAACGAAAAGAGATTTAAGCCTTGGTCTCTTTACATGGACACTTACAGAATATTTCTGAATTGCTGCAGACACAGGTAGTGCTAGTGTCCATTTTGAATATATTTTTTTAAGATAAGAGAGGAAAAAAAAGTTTCTTCTTTTTCTTTTAGTTTCAGATGTGTGTGTCCCATTATATAACTACTTTATAAGTCAAAAATAATGTGAAGAACATCCACTTCTCATTTCTGGGACTTAACATTCATCATTTCTTGGAGACCTAGTTATTGTAACCACACAGAATACTTGGTTTGCTAAGTTCAGTGTAGGGATTCAGAGTTAAATGGGAGATGAAGTGGTAGCTTGGCTTCAGTCTCCTTCTTAGTTATGCTGAGTTTTCATTCTCCTCTCAGCTCTCAACTTTAATGTACACACTTGTTACAAAAGAAGCAATTGTGGTTGCCATAGTCATTGTTCTTACTGTTGGGCTTAAGGTGTTAAAGATTCCACCGAGGTAGGAGGAGTTGAATCGTAACTGGTGAAGCTCTAACAGAAGAAATGAAGAGGAAAGCTGAGTCTGCAGATACATGAAGGGGAGTTCTACCCCGCCAAGTGCCCTAGTCACCAGTCTATTGGCTGTTCTGGTTTTGAAACGTAGTTTAAAACTTGTGGGAATTACTCTTTTTTACTAATGCTCTGTTGGGTAGGACTTCAAAACATTCCAAACATTTTTTCAGAGTGAAAAAGTGTTCATGGGATAGTTCAGTTATAATATATCACATGGTTGGTAACTAAACTAAACTAACTAAACTAAATCAGAAGTTCCTTAATTTTATTAAAATAACCTCAAAGGCATGCATCTAAGCAGTTTCCCTAAGATAGTCTATGTATTTATCTTGCTAGAAACTGGTGTAGCAAAATTGGTGTACTGTACTTTGAAGGAGAGGGTTGGGAGTATGCCCTAAATGGAAGACTCCAGATTGAAGGAGAGAGAGGTGCCATACAATTCTGGTTGTAGATGGAAGAGATGCAATGCAAATTAAATATTGTTTTAATTTTTCCCTTCACTTTTTTCATTCTAAGAGCTCTCATCCTCATTCCGAGTTGGTTAATTTGGGTACTGTCATTTTGGGCTGACAAATTATGTAATTAAACTGGAAATACATTGAACATAAAAGCAAATAGTTACTTTTAAGTAAATTGATTTCATTTAATCAACCTAGTGTGGTTTTCCTTTTTATTTTACTTAATTTGAATGGAATTTTTTTTGCACTTCTGTGCAAGTATGGATATGCTTCTTATATTGACTCGACTGTCAGTAGTGTGGGAAGGAGAACTAGATTATGGAAGATCCTTACTCCTTCTAAATGTTTCACATGGGTAGGTGCATTTCAGTTCTCAGGCTTGCTCAGCCTGGGCATTAAGTTTTCATTTTTCTGAGGAGTGTGTCTGTCATATGCTTGCCGGTCTTTGATCTTGATAGGGTTTAGGCTTGTATGGCTGATCTTATAGGGAAAGGATATTTTTAAAACTGAAAACACTTTGGAGAGTGACCAAAACTGGGTGCATCAGCTGTTTAACAAGTAGATTATAATTTAAAAGTGTAAAAATATTTGGTAGTGACTGAGCTAATTGCTTGAATGCGTCGTCCTTCTCTTTTGCTAGCTAAATTACATGTGTATCTAATGTTCTTAATACAGTAGACGCATCATTACTCTTGGTCCAGTAATGCTGATTCCAGAAGAGCAGCCAGCTCAACCTGCCTTGCCAGTTCAACCAGATGGAACTAGAGTGGTGTGTGGGCACTGTGGAAATACATTCCTTGTAAGTAAAGCATCAGATTCTCCTTCTCGCCTCATCGTGCTATCCTTCAAGGTGTTTGTTGTAAGCAGTTTTAAGAGTGTATTGCCTCACTCTCTGGCATCATTGAGGAACTAAAACTTCTTACGTAGTCATTATTATGGATGTATGATCTGTATTTGGTTTTCTTTGTTTGTGTTTCCAGAAAACTTCTAACAGTCTTTCTATACATGGATAGATAAAGCCAAAAGTCTCTTACTGTTTTGTGATGTGAGCATGGACCGTGCTGGAAGAGGAAGTTGGTCTTTCAGGTTCTGTTTAGGCTTGCAGTGGTGGCTATGTTCTGCAGTGGCCAAGAGAGCCACTGTCATTGCGATGATATGAGCCCTGGAAAGCTGTGGGTATGGCACTTGCCATTGGCATTATCTGTAGGTTGTTGGAGAACTGGAAGTTTTGGATTATGTGTGAGAGTGACAGTTGATCCCATTTTTGAAGGGGAAGGGTGCATAAATGCTCTTCTGCTCTTGAGCTCTCTTTAGCCTTCTAAATGGATGAGGTGCTGCCACACTTGAATTTTGATTGCAGTAGACAAGTTAGTTAACTTTGGCTTCGTCATCCAGCAGTGACTGAATCTCTTTCAGGTTTGTGAGTTGTAGGAAATGGCTAGGTAAAGGATACATTTAAAGAAAACAGGAGAGAGGTGCCATGTTCCTGAAGCAAAGGATTATAAGATGTATGAAGATCAGAGAATACTCAAGTGTTTGTTATGCGAGGAAAAAGGAAGCTTTTGGGAGTGTCACTTCATGTTGGGATGGGCTCTGTAATGGAATAGGCTTGTGATTTTAAGTTTTTACTTCAGGTTTATGGATCAGTGAGGTGCTTTCATGGCTTAACCCCAGCCAGCAGCTAAAGTACCTTGCAGCTGCTTGCTCACTGCAAGCACCACCCAGCCCACCTGACCTGGTGGGGAGGAGAATTAGGAAAAAGATGTAAAACTTGTGGGTTGAGATAAAAACAATTCAGTGATTGAAAGAGAAAAAAGACTACTGCTAATGATGGTAATAACAATAATAATAGTCATGAAAAGAGAGAGAGGAATAAAACCCAAGAGAAGTAAGTAGTGCTCAGTGCAATTGCTCACCACCTGCTGACCCAGCCAGTGCCCCAGCAATGATCAGCATCTCCCAGCTGACTCCCCCCAGTTTGTCTACCAAACATGATGTTCTATGGTATGGAATATCCCTCTCGCTAGCTCAGCTCAGCTGTCTTTGGCAGTGCTCTCTCTCAGCTTCTTGTGCACCTACCTCTTTGCTGGCAGAGCGTGGGAAACTGAAAAGTCCTTGACTTAGGGTAAACACTGCCTAGCAGCAACTAAAACCTTAGCTTGTTACCAGCATTGTTACTGAATCCAAAAGAGAGCACTGTACCAGCTATTAAAAGGAAAATTAATACTCCCAGCTGAATCCAGGACAGGTGTGCTGTAATGTGTTAACTATTACAGTAGGTGATGAGTGCAGGGAGGAAGAGATAACCCTTAAGCTTCTTTCTTTCTTTTTTTTTTTTTTTTTCTGAAGAGAAATAGGAATATTATGAGGAATTTAGAAGTAATGTGCTAACTGGAAAGCAATTCAAGAGATGCTCTAGAAATATTCTGTCTACTAGTTCTGCCTATATATTAAAAATACATAAATTCTTAAAAACCTTGCTGAAGAGCAGTAGTCAGAAACTGAAGATAGCTGAAGTGGGTTTTCTGTTTGCTTTTTCTTTTTGACCTATCTTTAGGGACTTTCACAGGCATGGGAGTTTTACTTGTCTTGATCCCCTATTTACTTTATATGAATACAGTCCAGAATAACTTTGTAGTTTACACTATGAACTACTTCAGGTGAACGTAAGGAAAAAACCAAACCCATAAAGTCTGGTTTTGCCCATAACTACTAGATTATGCCTTAAAAGGCTAAGTTTTCTACTTTGGAATCTGTGCATGCAATGTCATATCTTCTGGTTGCTTTAGGGAACTGCAACATTTTGAACTCTGTAGTCCTGTATGCCAGGATAAGGCCAATTTGTCTCTTCATGATATGTTGAAAAGAAGCTCTCTGAACCATTAGGAATTGGAAGCTTACTATTTTTTTATGCTGAGTTATCAAGAAACAAACCCTTTTTTTCCCTCATATTACACAGCTTTCCCACCAGTCTTTTGCTTCCACTTTTTTCTGTAATTAGGTCTGAGATTCTGAAAATAAAACTTTTAGTGAAAAAAAATCAGGAAATTGCTTGGATTTGAGAATGAGCAGAGAAGCAACAAAAACGTGTTTTAGCCAGCCTGGAAGCTCAGTTTCTGAGTTAATATTTCTGCCTTTTGATATCTCCATGTTGTGAAGAATATACATAGTGCTAGATGCATCTCTCACCAACTGGATAGGCTATCTCTTTTACTTTACTTGGCAGTTAAAAAATAAGTTAAATAGACAAGCAAAGCTCGAATCCCTGGGATGGAAAAGTCAAATTGTCATGTTCTATGTTCTTTTAAGAGTATCAGCTTGTTTACCACCTTGCCAAGATTTTTTTTTCCAATTTTAAAACATGACTATGGGGCCTGTGTTTTGCTTGCCTCTGTGCACGGGGGAGGTGTTCTTCACAAATGATGAGGAGCATGCTCCTTGCTATAGAGTGCCTTAAAGTTTCTCTCTTTTAGTTGGAAGAATGGCTTAGTAAGGAAATGAAATTGTAGCCAAACTATCGATACTTAACATCTTGTTAATCTGATTTTTTTTTTTCCCTTGGTAACCTGATAGAAGTTCTTTCTGTGTTGAGGTTTCTACTGTTTCTGGCAGGTTTGGACTTGACAATAGGAAAGGAGGGCCGGATGAAGGTTTAACTGTGTTGCTAAATATCAGTTTGATCTGGTTTGGGCTGTTTTGAGAGCTTTTGGACTTGGGCTGTGAAGTTACTGTTTCTGCCAGCAGTAAGTGATTCCCTGCTACTCCTCTCTGAGGGACCTCTGGCTGCGGTGGTCTGTGGCTGTCAAAGGCTGAGTTGCCTTTGGAAAGGGGAGACCAGGGAGGGTATCCCTGTGTCCTGCCCCTCTCTACCATCTTCCTGCTACTGTCCTGTTTGCAGAGGTACCTCAGGGACAAGAAGCCCGGAGCAAGCTATGGAAGCCACAGGCTGTAGGCTAAGCACTGTGCTTTGTCAATTTTGGTTTTTTAAAACTAATCAAATATGAAAATTACTTCTTCTATTCAGATAATTGAATAGAAAACCCATTCAACTTCTCTGAAAACTTGGATATGTTTTAGTTTGTGAAAGTATTTTGCTTTCCCAAAGGACCAGAGGGGAATGGAGGGGAAGCTTCTTTTGCAGAAGCAGCTGTATGTATGGCTGTCTGTAGCCACAGTGTATGTATTTAGGTACATATGTCTTTTTTTGTTTTGCGCTTTTTTTTTTCCCACTCTCTTGTGTTGAGTGCACTGAGAACTATTTTAGACTCAGAAGGAAAATGTTTGTCTCTTCTTCTAGTAATTCCTTTGATGGATGTCTGGTTTTGTCCACAGTTGAAATATTGACGAGCTCTGGATTTCTCATCTCTTCGTCTGTGATTCAGTACATTTGACCAGAGATTTGGGCTATATATTGTATTGCTCCAATTAAGATATAATTGTATTCTCAGCAGGGAGCTAAATTTCATGTAACTGTAATTTCTTAACAACATAAATCAATATCAGGAACTTCTAAGCACTCTGGAATATAGGTAAAAAATGACAGCTTAAGCGTGATTTAGAATGTACATGAACATAACTTTTCCCCACTGTGCTAATATGATTTGAGTTCTTGTACTTTGAAAGTCTTGTCGCAATTTTGCTCTTTTTCTGCAAATACTTCTGGTCCATGTAAAAGGCATAACAGTTACTGCTTCTGTTATTTCCAGGTAATTCTTAATGAAACCAGATTATTGCTGACTCTTTTTTCCATCAATATTTGCAGCCCAAATGCATTTGAGTTTGTAGCCATTAATAATTTAGGCTAATAATTAGAAATGTTAAAACCCTGGAAAGATCATTGAGTAACTGAGGAAATGGAGTTGCCTACACTGTGATACAGAATCAAAACTGGTGTACAGAAGTAAAGTTGAATTGTAATTAGGTAAAATATAGATCCTGGAATTAGACTTTTGTTTCTGGAATTGCAATTTAAAAAGCTGAAATAACTGCTCTGGCAAGGCCTCTCTCCTTCCACAATACTGACAATTGCATCTTCTCCTGCTTTCACTCTGTAGAATTAAGAGAAATGGAGTAGATTTTTGAAAAGGATGCAGAAAAGTACTTAACTTGCTCCTCTGCTAGGTATGTGGAAGTAGAATTAATGCTCTTAAAAAGCTCTGCTTAGGTGGGGAGTATTACAGAAGTTTTATTAAGGAATAAAATAGAACTGCTAAATCAGTTTGGTCAAGTTTTGTAAACAAATAATACCAGTTACATAGTTGTTCTGTAAATGTGTAAATGGCTACTTTAGAACAAGAAAATAAAAGATGGTTTTCTTTTTAGTGGAAATTTATCTCCAAGTAAATAAAACTGAGGGAGATGTTCAAGAGGTAGGAAAATGCTCAATAAATACCACAGTTTGAAACCTTGCTCACAGCAAAATCTCTTCGTACTTGATAAGGCATGAGAAGTCACATCTTTCTTTGCTTGTAAAATCATAAACTTCTTCTCAGCATTTAAATGGTGCTTGCTGTAGGTTGGTGCTGTTTTCCATACGAGGATGGGCTCTTATTTTGATTCGTGGTTGTAGTGGTTATAACACTGTTCACTTCAGTAGGACTGCTTCAGATTTCTCATGGAGATAAGGCAGGGCCTAATGGAGGCACTGGGGATCTGCACTGTGGCTTCTTCCCCTGCTTTTAACTTGCAGTGTGACTTTTGCATCACCAAGAAAACTTCCAACTAACCTCCACTTGAGAAGCTGCAGTTACAAAATAACTTCTTACAGGGAGAAGAAAAACAGCCTTATTCCCTCCATCAAGGCAAATGTTTAAAATGTTTGTTTAATACTGTTATCATAGAATGAAATTTAACAGAACCTGCTGTTTTTAAGTGAGTATCTCGCTGTGTATCCCCTAGTTGAGTTAGTTCTAGGCATTGCTTTAACTAAGTCTGTTTCCCACATAGGTTTTAGTCTGAGCATGGAAGGTGATGACCCTACCATGTACAATTTTACGTATTGCCTTTTTAACAGTCATGTAAAGTAGCCACTAGTGCTTTCTATTTCATAGATGTAAAACCTGGTATCTACTTTCTAAAAGATTCTTTAACACATCTTTCTGTGTACCCATAACTTAATTTTCGTAAGTAATGCAAGGGTTGGGAAAAGATTGTAGAATAATTCCGTCTGTAATTGTGCCAGAGAAAACACACTTATTTTGATTCAGGGTATATTCATAGTCTTTAAGTAAGAGAAGAGAACCTATTAATATTATAATATTGCCCATGCTACGCCTGTGGATGCAATCACATTACGTCAAGCAAATTTTGTAATACTAAGGCAAGTCATGGGAAATGTTCACATGGAAATCCCAATCTGATGTTGCCACTGACAAAAGGGCATCCCATTTATAGAAAACAACAAGAAAAAAGTCAAAGAAAGTCTGAGAAGCAAAAGGTTTTCATAGTGACATTTAACATTAAGTGCAACAACTATTTTCTCACATCTGCTTTTCCACCTTTTTCCTTTTTTCTTTTTACAGTGGATGGAACTGAGGTTTAACACACTAGCAAAATGCCCACACTGCAAAAAAATGTAAGTTCTCTGAAAGAAAAGTTATGTAAATTACTGTGAAGTAGCCAGTGTTTCTTCTGTAAGTCTTTGGGGTAAAATGTGTCGGCTTTGCTGATTATTTTGCTGTGCTCATCTGAATTTCAAGGCTAAAGCAGATATTATGTGCACATGAATTCTCCATTCATTATGCAAAAATCAGTAGCTTTGACAAATCCACCTGCATTTATGAAAATGCTCTGATTGAATTGATAGAGGCAAAAATAAGCTGCCAACAATAGATAGGAATGGGTTGCTGAAATAAACATTTTATATCCTTGAAATTTTACCTCTTCATACAGTAGTCATCAAATGTCATCTTTAAAGGTAGAACTTGAATTGCTTTTTTGTAAAGGGAGGAAAGGAAATTATATTGTCTTAATTTGAAAGAATTTATTGACACTATAAACTCAACAACTAACTTGTGTTAATCTTAATTCATTATCTCATTTAATGTTTATGAATTACTGTGGAATCACTTGTCTATTCATTTGTTATTACTTCAAGAAGAACAAGAAGAATTAGAATACAAGAGCTGTAAGCTTTTTGTTTTAGTTTGGGTTTTTTTGAGCCTCTCTTTCTGAGTATTTGTTTGACCTTTCTTATCTGAGCTCAGGCATTCTTAATTTGAATTGCTGCATTAGTGACATACTTCAGTTTTGCATGGGATCTCAGCCACAGGGTGTGAAATAAGACATAAATATTACTATAGAGACCTTCACGTCCTGCTGATTTATTTAAAAATTTGTCTTCCTTTGACAGGCAAGTGTGACTTCCAGTTAAAAGAACAAATGTGTTTTCCACTGGGAATGGAGAACCTCAGCTGTGTTGCATGTTGTAGGAAAACTAGCAGGTCCCTTAGGAAGGAGAGAAAGCTTAGGATAGATGTACTCTAAGTGTGGGCATGGCCTGGCCTTCAACACTGATTGAAGTCTTTTTATTGGAGTATTTGATAGAGAAGTCAGTCTAGTGCTGTGTTTAACCTCAGGGGTTAGCCGACCTGGTGCGGAGCTGTGGATGTGTTCTAATTTGCCTAGGTTAAATAAAGGCTGGATGAGATGCTGCTTTGCAGGGGTGTTTGTACTGCCACATTACATATGTTCACTCTTTGAGGAAGGGTTGGAGTTTTGCTGTTTGGTTTGTTTTAAAACTAATTGCAATTATATTGTTTTATATTTTACGTCAACCTTGTTAGCTGACCTTGGTTTTTCTCTTGACTCTTCTTAGGTCAGTGTTATTTGTTGTTTAATCTTAAAGACCAAAACAAACTGTAAAAACCAACCAAACAAAAAACCCAACACTAACAATAACAGCAGCAAAATAAACCATGCTCCAAGCAACAGTCAAAAGTCACAGCATGTGATCTTTTGATCTGTCTTCTGTTGATTAATGTTGCTTCTGTTTTAAATTCCAGCCGAACTCAAAGTTCTTTGTAGTGTTTTCCTCCGTAAAGTGCAAAGCATGCTATCAGTATGTAGGAAAGTAGGAGCCTCTCTGCGGTGCAATTTGTGATAATTACAGCATGCATGGCAACTGTATTGCAAAATGCAAAACAAATTTTAACAAGTGGGCATGTCTGTCCTTGGGCTGAGGAGGCCAACTGTGGAATATTGTAATTTAGCTTTGAAGGAGTTGCTTGGTGCTTTCCTGCATTTGAGATGGGATGGTTGGGAGTTCTGTGCCTCCAGCAGCAAAAACATTTCTGATACATGGATTTAGGGCACAGCATAGGTGAGACGGAGCTTTGAGTCATGACGATGGAATAAATAACTGTGGTGACCTGCATTCTGTCAGGTCTTTGTCAGAGATCATCAGAGCCAAGTAGTTAGAAGGGAATGTAGGGTTTCATCTTATTGATGCAAAACTTCTTTCATAAATAGCTGAATAGTCAGATGTAGAACTGTTCATTTCTTGTGTTGATTCAGTTGATGATTGTCACTGAAAAAAGGATTGTGTAGACTAAGGCAAAAGGCACCTTGAATCACTGCAGCAGTAAGTTTTTCAAGGAGATGTTGGCTGACACTTTTACATTCATAATTTTGTTTAAAATGTCTTTAAAAGTGCAGTGAATCTCTGCAAATAGTTTGTGGCCTTTATTTGGTTGATGGATACTAGATCTTTGCATTAAGAATGTCTTCTAAAACTGCAGGGGAGATCAGATGTTATTACACAAAAAAGTTAATAATAAAATAGTGTTCAGGGAGAAATCAAGCCATCATGCCTCACAGTACCTAAATAAAGGAACCTCTCATATCTGAATGTAGGGAGAAATAGGATCTTCTTGTCTTTTTAATCCTATCCATGTGCTACTATTATGATACAACTTTGTTTTGTGATGTACTTGTTTTGTCTTGCAAGATAGCTTGGGAAATGTAGGAAATTAATTGTGCTGTAGAGAACAAAATCTTATTTGGTAAATGACCAAATGTCTTTGAAAGTGGACTATAAAACCTGTCATGTCAGTATAGTAAGGTGTTTGCAGAAGCCTTACTGATGCGTAGTGGCTCTGCCTGACACAGGCCCTTACTTGCTTTGGGAAAATAAATGTAGCTACTGCCGAAATTGTCATGATACGGTTTTATTTTGTAGTGACACCTGGGAATGGGGTGAAACTCTTTTTTTTTGTTTCTGATTTAGTGTTCTTCTGTATTTTTAAATACCAGATGTTTATCAGCTTGTTTTTTAACAGTGAGAGGTTCAGGGAAGCCTTCCAGTATTTTTCTTGTTTAATGCTGAAGAAGCAGGAAGTGGTTTTTTACTTGCTGTTCTCTTTCTCAAGATGTATATTAAATCATCTAGAAAATTTGGTTCATTAATTCAGTTACTAGAAAGAGAATTGAATGGTTCAGGTTATTATTTCAGAATGTCAAATCTAGCTTTTTTCCCTGTAGAACCTATCTCTTTTACTTTTTAAGGTCTGCCAAAACTATGAGACCTAATGAATTTATAACGCCTTTGCCCCATAAAGGACTTTCAGGAAAGACAGAGATGTTGGAACCCCATCACTACTATGGAGACTAATTTCAGCAGTGCTGTTCACCTTCAAAATACTGGCATTTTAATTTTCCTCTTAAAAGCATATTTGAAATCCTGGTTATAATTCCTATTATTTGGAGCACAAGAGACCCAGCATTCTTTCCTGTGCAGCTTCTTTTTAGCCTTTGTCCCATGTGGCAGTTTTCTCCTCTTCTAATTACTCCCTGATGCAATATTGGATTTGGCATTTTTTATATCTGCCGCTGCTGCCCAGAGTTCTGGCAGGTGCCTTTGCTTCCTCAGCAGTATCTCAGAAAGGAGCTGCTGCTTTCTAGATAGCTGTGAAAGAGAGTTCCCTCATATTCCCACAATGGAACTAATTGGTTGCTTCTGTGATATGAAAAAGTTCTTTTGATCCCATTTTTAATATTGCCAGATGTGCCTGTCAAAGTTGTCACAGTTGGTAGATTTTTGGGATAGAGTTTCAACTTCCTTTATTCTAAGTTAGTGTGGGGATTTTATATGTAATTTGGGGTGGGTAGAGGGAAGCCTCACTATCTAGAGGGGGCCAGTTGCTGAAATCACTGTTGGAAGGTGAAAAATTAATTATGATTTGTTAGGATTCCTAGGTCTGTTATGTCACTGTATCAACTTTAGTATCTTTAATTAATCATTGGTTTCAAGAGAAAGGCAGCTAAATTGAGTCATTCTTTACATTTCCATTTTGTGGTATTTGAGTTGGTGGTTTCTCCCCCAGCTTTTTTTACTGGATAGGAGACACATGAAAAATATGGATGGAAAATACACACAGCATCTGCAATGTTGTGTTACAAAAACAAGACTGTAAGTCAGCTCTGAAAGTGAAAGTTTCTTTCCCAGAATGAAATTTGCCTCTATTTGCAATACACAGCACAATAAATATCATGTATATTTTAGGTGTATTGAATGTGACATTTTTACCAGCTTATCTTATGGTATGCAGCTCTGTAATAGAATTAACTTTGAGTACATAGCCACAAAATCCTGCAAAGGAGGGAACCTAAGGTCAGTTTGGCAAACTCAGTCTCTTTCCTTTTTCCCTTTTATAAAACTACTGCTTGGTTTTGTTATTTTTAACTCATGTAACTTTAAACTACATATCCCTTTTCTAGAATGCCTGTAGAGTGGCTTTTGAGGGAGTATGTGGAGGTGTGTGTGAGAGGGTAAGATACCATTATTTGCCCATCAGGGAATTGTCTTACCCTCATCCTACACCCAGGCACCCTCCAGTGTCCCATTTCACTATGTATCATGAGGTTTTGCTAAGGAAGTCATTTCCCCATGGAAGCTCATGAGCAGTATTGTTTGGGGACTTTTCCAGCTCCTCTGAAAACGGCTTGTGAGTGGTCGCTTTATTCAACTCTTGCCTTGAAAGATGAAGCTCAGTGTGTTAGCTTGAGGACTCTGGTGGTGTTTGGTTTTTTTTCCTCTTGGAGCATTTCAGAAATTCCTTGTAAAGAAATAACGTTGAAGTAAAGCTGCTTAAAGCAATCTATTTGAAGGCTTTCTAAGACAAATGCTTAAAAATTTTAGTCACATGCTAAGCATATGAGGCCTTGCTATGTGGTTAATTAACTGGAGCCAGAAATTTGGTCAGTCATATGATGCATGTACTACTTCTAATTGTTTAGTAGTGCTTTTCTCTGTTACGCATTTATCTTGAATAAATTGAACTTTTCAATAAGTTGAAGCGTGAGATGAATAAAAGCATTACACTATTTCCAAAGGTGTCTTGATCTCCCAGAATGGGATGAAGTACTTAACTGATGGTAGCATGCTTCAGGATGCTTCAAAACACCTCTAAGATAGATAATACATGTTTTATAAAAGCAATTCTGCCTCTTTAGTCCTTTTAGTGTTTCAGTGGGCTTAAATCATGTTCCTGTTTTCCTCATTAGTAAGCTCTATGTGATTGCAAATGTGTGATTTGAGATATATTTGCTAAACAATGTATTTGCTGAGCTTCTAGAATAATTTTTCTAACCTGTAGTAAATAATGTTTTATTTGCATTTGATATTCTGTTTGTGATTCACTTCAATAGCTTGACACAGCAGGTAGAGACAGAGCTGTCTGTCCTGGAGTTCATAGTCTAGATGATGAGTGATAGAACTTCCAGGGGATTTATTTACCTTGGTTGTCAGAAGTGATTTGTGCAGCTCATAGAAACTGTGGTAGAACCCTAAAAGAAATTGCAAAGTAAGAAGAACTTGTCATGTTCTTCAGGTTGACTTAATGGCCTAAGGAATTTCAGTGTTTGGAGATGTGGAACATGGAAAAAAATTACATGTCTGTGACAAAAATGATTTGTGTTTATCTTCATAGCGGTTGAGTCACTGAACAGTATTAAGTATCCAAGAAATGGATAGTGAAGGTTGTTATTAATGACATGTAGGAGTGGTAGAAGTTATTTTCAGTTACTTAGATGCAGTGAAGTATTGAAGCCATATGCTGATGTACTAAAAGCCTGAAGGGTGTCTTGCATCCACCATGGAAGCTAAAAAGCAAACTTGAGTTTTGCCAAGACAATTACTGGGGTGCACTGTGGGTACAGAAGGTAGAGACACTCAGACTGTGGGTGTAGCACCTTGTAAGCACCTAGATTTTTAGGTAATTACTAATAGTTCCCCTTTAGAATAAAAATGTGGATTCTGTCCTGTACTTTGTTACAACAAAGTTGTACAACTTACAACTTTATACACTTATAAAGCTTACAACTCTATAAACTTTAGATGGTCTATGTGTATTGCCATTCTGTTTCCATTTCCCCATTGAGACTGACTACTACTGTTGATGGTAGGGGTGGTTTCTGTGGTGGTTGTTACTTTGTTGGTTGGGTTTGGGTTTTCTGTTTATTTTTAAGTTACAATACCTTTTATTTTCTAACAGTTCTTCTGTTGGAAGTGCATTGCCACGGAGGCGCTGCTGTGCATATATCACAATTGGAATGATATGCATCTTCATTGGTGTTGGATTAACTGTGAGTGATGTCCCATGATAAATTTGTAACTGTGTGCAGGGTTGTGTGTGTTCAAAGGAGTTCTCTTAGTTGACCAGCTCTTTTCCCAGCATTTGAGTAACGCTTCCTAAATTGGTGTGGTTTTTGTCATCTCTATTAAAACTGTGGATTTAATCATCTGAGTAAGCCAAAAAAATCATTATTTTTTTTTTTTAAGAGAAGACATTCTGGCACTTTGATAGTCTTTCTTCTGATGTTAAATTTGACTCTTCATCTCTAAAAACTTCAGTTTTATAAAAAATGGTTCACTGTAGAAATATTGGAACATCTTGTTCTTGCTAGAGCTCTCAAAACTTCCAGGTTTCCAGAAATACATGTTGATATATAGCCAGAAATATAAGTTCCACTGCAGCAGAGGTAAATGGGATTCCAAGCACTAGAAATATGTGTATGTCTTTGTAATTTGTACAAGCTGTAAAGAGTAGAACCAGTTCATAAACTATTTACAAATTAAAAGGCTCACTCTGTTGTTACTCTGTTACTTTGAGAGCTATCTAGTTTACCAGTATCTCATATGGGTTGCTAGAGCCAGCTTTCTACCTGGGAATCCCAGAAAAGTTCGTGTGAGCAGATACCTCCAGTGAATTCATATGTGTAGTTCTCATTGTGCTTCTAACTTGCATTTTAACTTGAATAATTATTTGTGTGATCTTAAAGGAGTTACAAAGGATTTTCTGGGTTCCCTAATAGAAACAAAGCCAGAGATAAAAACAGTGAGAGACATATTTATTTTCTTTTTTTTGACCTTACTGAATTGGAAAATTATGTGAAAGCATTTTTCCATTTTTGAGGGCTTGTGTAGCCTCCATCCTTGAAGTTATTTGGGACCTAGATGGGTTAAAACCATGAACAGCTTGGTCTGACCTTGGGGTTGACCCTACTTTGATTGGAGAGTTGGCACTAGAGGTCTCCTGATCTCCCTTTAAAGCTCACTTATCCTATGGTTTTGTAAAATTAGGCTAATAAAATACCCAGTTTACCTTTACCAGAGTTGAAAAGGTGCTGAAGTGCTTCTCCTTAATATAACTTGCTTTTCCCTGAAGAACAGATAGTGCTGTACATTTGACACTACTGTTTTCTCTTTTTAGGTTGGTACACAAGACTTCGCCAGGCGATTTCACGCAACATATGTTTCTTGGGCTGTTGCTTATCTCTTAGGTTTAATCTGCCTCATCCGAGCTTGCTACTGGGGAGCCATTAAAGTCAGCTATCCAGAGCACAGTTTTGCGTAGAGAATTTGTTAGGTTATAGATGAACATCTAGTAGTTCTGGATATTACATCTTGGACACTTTTAAAACCTTTCCTGTAAGGATTCCATTCTGTTCAAAGTAGCTTAAAGACTGGGGGTCTCTAAGAACAAATGTTCATTGCACTACATAATATGCAAATAGTTTGTTTTGCTGCTAGATTCCCTAGCTCTGAATACTAAAGCTGTGTTTACATGTTCATAACACTGTCTTTATAGGTGTTGAATTTTATTTCAACAGACAGTATTAAGTTTTACATTTCCTTTGTTATGTTAAATCCGTCTGCCATTTTTCTAGATTATCAGTATGAATTCAAAAGCAGGAGTGTTTATAAGTGTTTCTACAGTAGCTTCACATTTGTACTTAACATTTTAACTAAAATTATATTCAAGTGGCTTGCTTTAAAACCTAAGCAATAAGCATTTTGCTTGAACCTGCTTTACTGCATCTTTTGCCTAAGATCATAGTGACCTTATTCAGGAAATGAAAGTTGAGAGGGTTTAAAAGACTGACACTGTTGCTAAAGACACATTTGTAAACACTGTATGCTTGGAGATTTTTCAGGTAGAGAGATGCTATTTTGGTAGTCTAGTTAAATTTCCATTTATCCAGGATTGGCTTTCAGTTAGGATAAATGCTTTCTCCTCAAGGATCCTGGGACTGAGGTTTGGTTTGTTTTGGGTTTTGTTTTGTTTTGTTTTGTTTTTTTACCTGGCAAATCCTAAAAGCCATGCTCGGATTATGGAACTTAACTCTGGTTATTTGTACAAGTTCCTTCACAGGGTCTAAGGGAAGCATTTCGTGAGTTGGTTTGTCATACTTCAGTGTCATGTAGATGGCAATAAGACGGTGATGGGTTGCCTCCTACGTTCCTCTAATCACATCAGATTTTCCCTGCTTGGGAGTTACGACACTGGTCACTGCAAAGGGAGACACTGTAAATTCTCATTAACTGCTGTAATAAGGAAATGAGTAAACTATTACTTGGACCATTCCATCAAAGTACATCTGGTCAATTTAGCACTGACTTGCTAAGAGAATACGGAAACAGAAAGTTTTTTCTAATGATGTATTCACAAAGGATTGAGGGACCAGTTCTTGCACTGCCCATCTTTATAATTTTAAACAAGTTTTTGCTAAATTCAGAAGGAATGTCCTGAGTGATTTAGGCAACTGTAGAAATTTAGATAATGGGGTCAGATGGGTAAATTAATACGGATGTTTCAGGGATACATGTAATTTAAATTATCTATGTTCCTGCTAAGTCAAGATGATATTCGGATAAGGATTTTGGAGCACAATAAATGTAAATGATCAAACTGTAAATGATCTGTCTTTGTATGACGCTAAATGTATAAAAGCAGTAGCTCAGGATTACAATGTACCTTTTACAAATAAACGAATAAATAAAGATTATTATTCAAACGTAAATGTATTTTTTTATTTACATGTAAAAAAAATGCATATGTGGATGAATTTCCAAGTATGATACAGGCACCACTAAGCACACCAAAACTGAGCTTTGCATTTTTGCCAAATGGCAGCCTCAGGAATGTAAGAAAGCAATAATAAATTTCAATTATCTTGATCTTATGAAGAATGAGGTAGTAAATAAGGGATGAAACCACTGTTGGGATTCTATTTTCTTGAGTCAATGGCTTATTGATGGACTAATATATTCCCTTCTTTTCCTAGTGTTTTTTACATCCCTTCACTGCTGGGATTTGCTGTCCTCACTTGCATTTGGACCTATGAATACTCTTTCTTGGTACTTTGTGTTTCAAAGTCCTGCCCGCACTCCACTCTGTGAAATAAAGTAGGCTGGAGCTGTACAGGAAATCATCCACTGCTTTTGTAACTTGAGTGAGGGTGGCAGTGGGAGGGGGTTGGATATAATGTTATTGTAATGAATCAAAGGAATTTGTACTTTTCTCCCCTGCATTAAGCTGTACTTTACTTCCTGTCTTGTGTTTCTCCTTTTTTTTTCTCAACCTTTTTCAGCAGATGGGATGGTACATGGACAAAGTAACTTACTTTTGTCTGGATCAGGGTACTAGCACTGTTTGCTACTAGTTCCTTTTGCAAAGTAAAACATGGTAGTTATTTCTATGAAATGTGCCTTACATTTCAACCACTGCTGGGTACACAGAATTGTGATATTTTCACCAGCTAAGAAATATAATGGTAGAATCTGATAGGACTCAAATGTATGTGGCCATTTGTGAAGCAGGCTTGTTTGTAGGCAGTTGTGATATTCTGTGCTGAACTACATATCAATCCAATAAGCTTCTCTGAACTTAAAAAAAAATCCTGTCCTGTGTATACAGATCACTAGAACAACTTTCAGATTTTATAATCACTCATTGTTTTTGTTGACTTTCAATAGTCTTTCCTCAAGGTATTGTTTTTTTGTTAAGTTTGGGAAGGACTTACCCAAATTCGTGATTAAGGACATCTGTACTTTGAGGTTTTAGTTCCCCCCTTCCCTGCTCTCCTTCCACTCCTTTCCACCAGAGCTTTTATACAAACTGTGGCCTTGATTAGGAAACACTTTGGATCTTAAACTGTGTTTAAGTTTTTAATTATAAACCTACTGATGAATAAGTCTTTTCCTGGTTTTATTTATACCCACCATACATGTTAATGTGTTGTCTTATGAGGCCAAGAGGGTAGTGTTTCTGAAAATTAGGTTATCAAGAGGTCTTTGTCACAAGCAGTGTGTTGAAAGAAGCTGATCTTTCAAATCAGCCTGATAAGAAATTCAGCATGAAGGGCTTGGAGAAGATGCTGGAGCAGCTGTGGAGTCATTAGTGGATATTGCTGAGAAATAGATGTTGTCTTTCAGTGTATGCCTTTAAAAACAGAGGGAATGCCAGGGCAGCAGCTTCATATGAAGTGCTAGAAAATCTTTGTAACTTGCTTTAAGAATTTGAATAATAAATAGGTGAGTACCAGCAAGATGATTTGTCATGTTAGATCTATCTCACTGCCTTTTCCAATAGCAAAAATTCCACACTGAATGAGGTATGTGCTCTAAAAATATCTTGGAAATGTTCTTCTAAGCAAGCTTGAGAAACACATCAGTAAAATTATTCAAATATAGTGACTATCAAACTGGGAAGATGTGGCCAGCCATGCATACCAGCTTTTTGGAAATACCTAATACTTTAGTCAGGTTGGTATACTGTTTCTGTCTTACAATTCCAGCTGTTAGAAACTGAGAGCAAGTTGAGTGACTGCATTATATTAATTCACCCTGTTTTCCTACTCAATTTCATGTGTGATTTGGATTAATAGTGCCAGGGACTTGAACATTCCCTTTCAAAAAATCTGTTGTGGAAAAATAGACCAGTGTTGGAGAAATGAGTATTGCTAAATTACTTGAGATGAAGAATTCTAACCATAATATTTAGAAAAATGTGTAGTATTTGAAAGCTGGACTCTCATTGTAATAAATCCCCCTTCATATGAAAAATTAGTCTCTTTACAGGGGAGTTACGAACCATATTTGCCTTGGTAGCCAGATTAAATTGTCCCCATTCCTCAGCCTATCCCTATCCCAGGACTCAGCAGCAGAGAGCAACTGCACTGTATACACGTTGCTGCAGGACAACACCGTGCTTGAAAATAACTTGGAAAGTGCCTCCTTAATTCATATTCCTCAATTTATTGGTACTGTTGATGTGCAGCAAAGATGCTTTTAGTAGTCCATTGTCCATGGATCATTATCCACCTGACTTTGGAGCAACAGGATGAGGAGAGGGAACCTGGGCTATGAGCTGGTCTTCTGGTCTTTGACACCGATGCTGTCTGCTTTCAGTCCACCTTGTATCAGGTCATGGAAGCCAGAAGACCTGTAGCAGCAAAACTTTCATCTTTGTGATTAAGATGTGATTCCTCTTTGTGATTAAGAGCACACTTTCCCCACAAGTTCCCTCCATCAGCACTGCCCTATGTGACTGAGGGACCCTAGCAGAAATGTCCTGAGCTTGACAGCACCCAGGGACAGCCTCTCTGTTCCAGGAAAAAAGGGAGCCCATATAAACTGTAGAGTTAGATCACCCTGTGAGGGCTGAAACAAGAACTACATGGGCAATCTTATTTTTTGTAGGTTTTTAAATGATAAATGAGTAGATTTCACTTAGAAAGCTGCTGTATTTAATGCTATATTTAGATTGTGTAAACTGGACACTGGGGAGCTACTGGAGCTAAGAGAAAAGGTTAAAAATGCATGCACAGTATGAAAAAACCAACTCCAGTCAGCTTTCTTTACGATCCCCAAAAAGGCTGATGGGTCACTCGTCATTGTAAGCGACTGTCCTATACAGTGCTAACAGGACAACCAAATTCACCCCAAATTCACAAATTTTATTCTGATTAGAAAAACACTAAAGTAGCTTCATTTGCATATTGCTGAACATGACCAAGGTTTCCTGAAAAATCATTAGAATGCACATTTCTCATCTACATCCAGTTTTGTTTAAAATGTCCTGTCACCAGTATCAGAGGGAATGGTCTCCATGGACTGGGAGGCTTGCAGCAAATAGCACCTTTTCTATCTGTTAGCAGTAAAAGACAACCTTAAAAATGTGTTTTTCTTTCCAAATTTGGAAAATATAATGTAGCAGCTATTATTGATAATAAGATTCCTGATGTTCAAACATACTACAATTTATTTTTTAAAGGCAGAAATGGCATAGTCATAAGATACTATATAGATCTGGTGTTAAATCTGTAGCAGAAAGTGTAACAAGAATGTTTTTTTTCCAGTTTAACAAAGTCATATTAGTGAGAATAAATCTTTTTTCTTCATCTTTGTTTTAAAGCAGAAAGCAGAAAACAAAATCTGTTGCATATAGTGATTTTAAGCGAATGTCATGAATTCAGAACAAAACTACCCTGCAGCCCTTCTGTTTCAACTTCGTTTAAAATTAAAAAAATCAGTGCAATTGGATTGAAAAAAAATTATTTATTTGTTTGTTTGTTTGTTTTTAGAAACCCAAAGTGAAAGCCTTAAACTATTGACTTTTCCCATGCTTTAGATAAGAAAAGAGAGCAGGTCAGGAGTGTGGAGAGCTCACTCTGATGCATGGCTGCATGTGGGGACAGCAGTTTTTGTCACACACAGGCAGTGAGGCACTGCTGGGGTGGGATCCTGCCTTCTCTACTGCGGAGGAGCAGCCTGGCTGTCACAGAAGCCAGCCCTTGCTATGGTGACAGGGGCAGGACAGTATTAGCATCACACAATGCAGAATCTTTTTATGCCCACAGCAGCTTATGTATTTTAATACAGCATTAAGTGTTGCTAACCAATCTGATTTCTGAGAGTAGGCAGAGAAAGAAGATAATGATACATTTTACAATTCCAGTGTTTGTATTTGTAAAATTTAATTTAGTTCCCTACTAGGATTAACTGCTTTTGGTCTCACACTTGTAAGCACACAGGCTGGCTGAGCTGGAAAACTTGAATGGAATTTTCAAGTAACAGCAGATTCTAATCTTGGCTTGAAGGAAAGCCTTGGCGTGAGTTGATTTAATGAGATATTTATGTGAGCTGACTGAACCCTAAGTTTCCTATTCCATTATTATTTCTAGATTCTCTGTCACTCTTTAAGTCTACAATATTTTCTAAATTGATGAGCAATATATGCTTCACTGGATATAACCATTTCTTTTTCTGACACTCTGACTAGAGTGATAGAACATTTTCTATTTAGTCCAACTATATAAAGTAGTTTCAACAATGCTAACTGCTTGGATTCAGGACATAACATTCGGATTACTTCTCCTGCAAAAAGTGGTATTGCTAATAGAGAAACTGATACCACTGTGGAGTCCCCGAAGTCACTTTCCAGAGGTGAGGCAAGACTGAACAAATTCCTGATCCAGGGCAGCACATGCCTAATGTTCAGTGGGATAATGGCAGCCCTGTTTAACTCTCGTGGGTGGAGAAGGTGGGACAGGCGCAGAGGGTCACAGCAGCTCACATGGTGATTCCTCATGGAAAATGATATCCTAGTAATTGACCTCTCTGAAGAATGGCTGAGAAGACTCCCTCAAAATCTCAACTTCCTAAATGCTCTTATGCTTAATTAAAACCTTTGGATTAAAAACTAAATAAATCTCAAAACGGGTTAAATTTGTTGAATAAACTGCAAATGTTATTAAAAAGATTACTCCAGAAAACTACAGGTTTTTTTCATAAATGCTGGGTTTGATTGGCAGTGGCAGTTAAAAGCACGAAAAGTGTTTAAAATTTTAACTTGTTTAAAAATAGGTTTTTATATTTACAAACTTGGAGGGAAAATGTCTTTTTATTTACACAGTTTATATAAGCAGACAGATTTTTGCACATTTCTTTCACTACACTCATATGATAAACACTAAATCCAGATTAAAGCTCCATAAAAATACATTAAAAAAAAACTTCCAGTATAAGCTGTGGTAGAATAATAAAAAATAGATAGATATGATGTACTGATATAAATTTGTTCTGGCCAAGACATATTATTAATGTAATACTTCTAAAGCCCTAGAAAGTAAGATTTATTAATAAAACAAAGGAACACCTGTTGCTGACTTACAGGGCCAGATATCTCTGCAAGCTTATGCTCACAGACCAAACAGTATTTCCCATGCAGAAATGAAAACTTGATCTGACTTTTTTATGTTTCTTTTTTATTTTTAATAAGATGAAGTCAAAATCCTTTAGTTTTTGCCAGTTAGAGGGCCATGATGTGTGCTTATTCTCACAAACATCAAAGACCACCTGTTCATTTTACAAGCAGTGAATTAATTTTTTTCAGTTCTTATACAGAAAAATAAACTTTTGCATATTCAGAAAATCAAATTAATTTTTATTCCTGGGGTAGTTATACAGCTTCAGTTCCAAAATAGAATTTTTAGATATTATTTTTGCTTTTTTTGTGTGTGTTTTTGTTTGTGTACTTGGGTTTTTTTAGTTATTTCTATGTTTGGTTAATGACAGCAATAATTGTTTTGTTTCTGACTTTATGCTGTTCCTTCTCATTTGCTTTTTGGTGACCTTTGCTTTTTCCCTGCCTTTATGTTTAAGAGATACACAGTAAGTGATCAAGAGCATTTGGGCGAGAAGAAAGCACCTTCTTGGCCACAGAACAACCTGCTGTCCTGAGATACCAAAGAGCCAAAATGTGATGGGTCCACTGCCACAAAGAAGTGGCAAGCTTAGATAGCTGAGAGTAAGTAAATGATGGGTGCATTGGAGCATAAACTGTGCAGTTTCTGGCTTCTTTTAGCAGGATGATCTGCAGTAGGCAATGCCAAGCCAAGGCACACAATGCACTCATTTTCCCTTAGTGCACCCAGTGCAAGTGTTCTCTTGCCAGAGCTCTCCTGCTCCTGGCAATTCGTTTCTATCACAAGGAGTCCCTGCACAGGCAGGAGTTACTTCCCTGAGTCTATGAAACTGCTATTTCTGGTAGAGGAAAAGCAGCTGCTATGCAGACAGACAAAACTTGCTAGACTTTGTTCTCCTCTCCTGTGAACTGCTATTCCTCAGATTGCTTCTATGCACTGCGTTGGTTCTCTCATGGCAAGAGATCACAGTTCCATACAGGGAAGTGAAGCACAAAATTTTGTTCTTTCTTACATTTTCGCTGTCTTCAACAGCACACACAGCAGCCAGATTATCCCTATGCAGGGGGGGTGTATGCTCCAAACTCTGTTTTAGGACAAGACTAAGGTTCGTCCCCTGCCTCTTCTGAAATGGAGATGATGTATTTCATAATTCAGGAAGATCAGATACATGCTGAAGTTACACTGGCTGCTGCCTTATTAGTTCATCTTCGCAGGCTACTAGATACTGCATAGAACAGTGAACTGATGTAAGGTACTAACTTAACAGCTATAGAAATATTAATCTTTCTCATGTAAATAAATAATTTAAATAGCAATATAAGTAAGGAACTTTATTCTGATTCCTTGAAAATCAGCCATACCTCACATCTAGCAAAAGCTAAATGAGGTCATAATTATTATGAGGTCCATTCCAATAGTTAGCAATATGCATTTAATAATTTTACTCTATACTTCAAGGTGAAAAAGCAAATCTTCTTTCACAGGGTGCGTAAAAGTGGATTAATTTATGAAGGATTGATTTTTGATTAGGTCATTGTTAATCTCATGTATATACATACATCTGAACGCATAACGGTTGTATTAACTTGAAATTATATTTCCTATTTGGCATGTAAACTAAAAATGTCAACAATTTTGATGACCATGTCACAGCTATGATGCAAACAATTATCTCAATCCATAGAAGCATGAATGCATAGTTTTAATGTGTGTATTTTTTATTATCACTACTCTTTTGCACAGTTAATACATGTTTCCTTATGTCACATTCCAAACTTTGGGGTGGTTTTTTTGTTGGGTTTGTGTTTGTTTGTTTGTTTGTTCCTGTTACTCTCTTGGTCCCGAGTATTCTGTCCACATTCTACTGCATCTTTATTTATCAGTAGAGGTTTTGATGCCATTTGCTGAATCATGCTGATTGAGTCTGAATCTAAAGGTAGCAATGTCTTAGTAACAAGACTCTATTTATAACTTGTGGTATTAAAAGCTATGACAACAATCTCAATCAGCCTAAAAATTAAACCAAACTCCCATGACTGAAATACTGGAAAGCAGAATTCTTCACTGCATTGAAGCATGAGCTTCAATGTAAATTTCTCTTTTCAAGAGAAACGAGATTTCTCTTGAAGGTTTTTTTTTTTTTCATATTCAGAGGCTAACTCTAACATACATAAAGGTTTTGTAATTCAGCTATGAGAGATACATCAGGTGTAAGAATTCAGTGTAAAGGAATCTATACAAATAACAGGTGAAATTCTGCCCCAGGAAAAAAGTGCAAAGCTTTCACTAAATGTATTAAGCTGGGATTTCAGAATTTTAGTTCTCCCAAAGCAAAATGAACTCTTATAGGAATATTATTAGTTATTACATATGTGAGTCTCTTTTCCGGGGAATATTTAAAACCACACAAGAGAACAGTATGTGTGGGGTTCTTTTTTGTCTTTTATTTGTTTAATCTATCTACTACTAAGCATATGTAGTATAGACTTATAGATTATAAGTTTTTGTCATGAATAATGATAGATGAATTTTTATTGATTGATTCTAAGCAGAACTACAAATCTTTCCTTACTTCTTTACCTTATTCTTTTGTTAATGCAAAAAGGAAAAAAAAGGCAAACAACAGATACCTTGATACTTGCTAATATCCTCCTTTATATACAAAGTAAGTGCATCGAGCTATTAGCTGCAGTCTCTCAGTTTTCCTTCTCTAGGCATCAGCTGTCCCATGGCATCTTTTTCCACCATCCAATCACATAGCAAACTCAACAAGCTCTGTGTCTGAGCTGTGCTCTCCACAGGCTAATTCATAAATAGAGACACCATTTTGTGTATGAAAACATAAGGGCAACACTGATAAAGGTGTGGTGCCAGTGCTGGTCCAGGCAGTAAGTGCACACCCTGCTGCCCAGCTACTATGCCACACAGCAGAGCCCACAGGTTCCATGGGCTTTTCTGCCTTTTAATCCTCCTGCCTGTGGCTTCTGGGATCCCCTTCAAGAAGCAGGACATGCAGCTGTGTTTCAGAGGCTATAAAATAAGGTCAGTTGAAATGCTGATGTTGAGTGTCTGCAGTTACTGAGAATATTCAGTGCATCCTGAAGGCACCTCAGTTCAGGTGCAGTAATTTACTTCAGCAATTCAGTACTGCCATCCTCAGTGATAGAGATGAACAAGGCAGGCCCCCTCCCCCCTCAAAATAATGAATGTTTAGTTTTTATATATTTTTTTTATTTCTAAAATAATTTTATCTGTCATTTAGGGACTCTTTGGTACTTAAAAAGTGCTTTTGACCCATGTTGTTGAGATTTTTTCTCCACATTTAAAGGAATCAGAAATTTAAAGAAAAATATTCAGAATCTATTATAATTAATGTTACCAGAAAATTAATTTTAGAGGAAAATACAGAATCCTAGTTTGAGAAGTGTGACAGTTGACAGACTTGAGAGAATTTTTGTATGTGAAGAAAATGTTTCATATATTATTTTATATAATACTATATGCTGATCATAAACATTCCTCTAGTTACACATAAGTGTAAATAAGCACTAAATACAGCAATAACTTTCCCCTTTTAATTCAACAATTTCTGAAGTCAAAAAGAACAAGATTAATACTCATTATTAATATTCTGAATTCTCAACTCTGTTGAAAGATGGACCTCAATCTATTAAGTAGCTCAACTTCAGGAACAGTCGGGGTAAAAGTTTCAGTGTTCTTTCCCTGCGCTGCCCCTACAGGCGAGTCACTAGTTTAGCTGAAAGTAGCCACTTCACAGAAGTACAACCATAGTATTCTGTGTGTGCATATATATATTTACATGCACACTCTTGTCTCTTGGTGGTTGTTCTGTTGACTGACTTAATAAAGCATACAGCGTTGGAAATAATGGTTTAGGAGGGAGGGTTGGTTTGGTTGTTTGTTTGGGTTTTTTTTTTCTTTGTGATGAAATTATTTTCAAAGTGGCTTTAAGAAAAAAAAAGTCTCCCAAAAAAGTACTGCTAAATAAATCACAATTACATATGCAAATAACTGATTACATTTGGCTGCACAACTGAGTATCAAATTACACGGAAAATGGTTTTTTAAACGTGCCACTACAAGTCTACCCTCAGGCTGACCCAAGAGTCCTTTCATTTCAGCACAAAGCCATTACTTTGCTGTTAAGTGCCATCCATTACAAACCTAAAATCACATGCAATTACAATTACACGCTCATTTAGGTGTGCAATTGCTCATTTTTACACGTGCAATATTGATACTGTCTTTAATAAATGTTTTCTGCTTTCCTGCACCATATCTAGTACAGGGAGCAAGAGCGACTGTGTCACTTTATGCAATCTACAACCTTTAGGACAACAATAGTACATTACAAAGAAGTAATTTCCCTATTTAGTTCACCAAATAGAAAAACCAGATGGTTTTGTCGGTTTTGTTTGTTTGTTTGTTTGTTTTTTACCCTACATATAAGCATTTTGTTCATGGAGCTACTAAAACCTTTAATATTTATATTTTGCAACATATAGTAAGTCTCTCGTGGCTAGACCTGTCATTGGCCCTTCAAATGAATTATTGTATATGAGGTATTTGAGAGAACACTAGATCACCATCATTTAATGTAAGAACATAAACAATACCAACCAAACGAAACAGAATTGCCAGCACCAGACAAACTGGGAGACAACGGATAAGCTGATGTTTTTTCCACTTTTTGTTTTCATTTCCCACAGTCAGAAGCACAATTTTCTTTAGGTACAGGCCAAGCTGCTTAGGAGAGCAGGCTGCTGGGATCTGTGCGGTGGCTGCAATCCAGGGCTCTTTAGGCTGCCATGCTGGCATTGCCAGCTCACGGGCGGCAGCGTGTGAGGTGATAACTATTCCTGCTGGGATGGGCAGTGCCTCGCAAAACAGCCTTTACCAGCCCTAATATTCCCATCTTCCCAGCAGACTCAGAAGCAACAAGCTTTCAAAATACCTGGCACACTCCTTTTTTTTTTTCCTTTTTTTTCCTTTTTTTTTGTCTCTGTTCCTGCCCCTTCTCCTTGCTTTACAACCCAGCAGCAACCCAGTTTACAGCCCCTATGAAAAACACGTGTGAGGTTTTTTACTGTTTCGTTCATCCTAATCATATTTAAATATACAGTAATACTGGAAGAATATGTACTTCTAAGTCTGTATGCGATACCATTTCAGTATG
>WBMY01013264.1:499259-516718 GCA_013397315.1 Donacobius atricapilla
AATAGAGGTGTGTTGCAGTCTAGAAGCTAGCCAGCCTCTTAAACAGGCTCTTTGTCCCGTTTTTAAAAAGCATACATATCATTTGTCATTGGGCCATGTTTGTTGGGGTTTTTTTCACTCTTTTGATGCAAACGTGTATTATTACTGCATTGCTTTCTGTGGAAATTCACTATCTAGGATAAATGTGATTTATGCAAGCATTCCTAATCTGGGTAAAATGAAATATGTCATCCATATCTGTAGTCTTAGTTAATTCAGCTGCAGGAACTTTCCTTGCTGTTTTTGACTACAGCTTTGAAGTCTTCCTTTTTTTCAGATGAGTGGGTAGGAAAATGAAAGAACTAAACCAGAATTCCTGCTTTTGTTAAGTTGTTCTTGTTCAGACAGTAACCATCAAACAGTTGGTTTCCAGACCTGGGTGGGCTCAAACTTCATATGTTGGAAAATTGTTATTGGTCTATGTTAGAAGTGTTCAAAAATTATAATGTAGTAAATTCCAGATGATTTTTAGTTTTCTTCCCATAGCACAAAGACCAAACAAAACTTGGGTATGATACTGGGTCTAATAGCCTAACTTCTCTTTTCCTATTTCGTACTGAAAATAGATAATGTAGTGGTAACTCTTGCAGTCATGATTATTTCTTGGGTTTTTTTTTGCTATAACAATTATTCCCTTATCTTGTAAACTTTCTTAGAGAAAAAAAAAACAGTATCATTTTTATTGTGGCAGTTGTTCTTTCTGGTATTCTTTTTCTCAAAAAAAAAGCTGGAATTCCTTTAAATTATGAAATCTCCCAGTTGACAAAAGAGATGGTGAGAAGCAGATACGTTAAGTACAAATACTACAAATGAACGTTTTCCAATTGATTGCTAATTTAAAGTGTGAGATTTTTCAGCCTATCACCTCCTTAGCAGTTTTTGATGCTTCTATAGTAGCTAAACTGAGTGGTAAGGTACAAAACTGTACTAATTTAAGTAAAGTAGCTATTAAGAACCAGTCCTGTAAGTATATATAGATATGTAAGGAACTCCTGTGCAGACAACAGATTGATAAGGGGTATGCTGATGCTAATTAATTAAAAACCCATTGAACTAAAATGTTAGAAACTTCCTAATTTCCACCATGTCCCCATCTCCTTTCTGCAGATGTATACACAGATACACAGGAAAAGAATCTTGAGAAGAAGCTAGGGTAGCTCAATTGGAAGGAAAAATGAGAGAAGTGTCTGATTCTGTCTTCATGCAAATTTTATCCAGCATGTTCAGTCATCTAATAAAATTTATGCATCAGACCTTTCTGCTTTTTCCTGCCCAGATATAAGATTGCCTTGTCCAGTGCAGCTAACAAGGAGTAGGTAGATTGCTCTTCTTGCTTAACACCCATATGTGAAACTGAATGCTAATGGTTTCAGGTGCTTTTTTGAAGTGCCATGTTTCAAAATGTTACAGAAGCAAGAAAGTTTATTGGTACATGCCTTCAGCCGGCTCGACCTGTGCATCAACTGTCTTCTAAACAAGGTGAGTAGCATGGCTAAGGTACAGTTCACTTTACCAAAGTTTGGGTTTTGTTTAGAGAAGTAACAAGGATGTGTAAGGTGTCTCGTTTTGTTTTGTTTTTAAATTACTTTGTTAAACTACAGTGAGTGAATACCTTGCTGTGTGTTGATCTCAGGACCTCATCTCTGTGATAAAATCTGAATTTAAACTATATTTGGATTATGCAGAGCTCTTTGGTACTGCTCTTCTAGCTTGGCATCTGAAATGTAGCTTTGGAAAGCTGTATCAGGCTTCTCTGCTAAATTTGAGTTTCTTGGAGTAGCTGACTCCTGCTATTGAAAACATAAAATACACACAATTTAACAGATTACTTTATTGCAAGCACAGTACACTACACTGCGTTTTTTTAATCTAGCTTTCAGACAATCAAAACAAAAAACCCAAAAACCTTTAAGAAAAAAAATCATTCAGTGTTTATGTCAGGTGCAAATATTTTGGTTTAAATTTTAAATCTCTGTAGATTAAAACCTACATATTGCAGTATTACAGTTCTTATTATTTTTAAGTTAGAAATTTTTGGTGGCCAGAAAATCATCAGCTGTGCTGATGTGGACTGAAGTTAAGTGACATCATAACGTTTTACTTTGCATAAAATTTATGGAAGAAACTGAAAAGGGATCCTGTGGTGATGTAGAGCTTCTAAGTTGTGAATAAATGCCCAGGTAATCTCTGTGCAGCAAGAATGCTCTCGGGGCAAGTATCACGAAATAATATTGTGTAGTCTATTGAAATCCTTTCTTCTTAATATTTTATGCTCACCAGCATCACCCGTTGCCTTAAACATTCGGACTGAATTACCCAGCAGCACTGAAGTATGTTTGCAGAGTAAGGTTAACTGGGTGAGTATTGAGTAAATATATGATTGTTTATAAATCGGAGGTCAGCTGATCTGTTATGTAACCAGATGAAAACTATTTCCAGCTAGGAGTGTCCTTGACTCTGAATGTTTTAAACCAGCAGTGTCAGAACTGTTGAAAAGAATTACGAGTTCCAGGAATGCCTTTCCCTGGTATTTGCATGCACAAATAGCTGAGAAATGCAGCTTAGGCATTTAAGATTCTTATGAAAATCTGTGTGGCATTTCTTTAGTCTTCGCTGAATTTAAGTCAACTCTTTGAAACTTAGAGTGCATGTATTCTGTCTTCACTTATTATGTGTAAATAATAAAATTAGAATTTTTTTTTGTAGTTAGCACATGCACATATTCATTTGAGACAGCAAACATCATGAGACCTTATGCTTTTTTGCTAGAAGTGCTTGGCTTTGGACATGGTACAGATATATTTCTCAGACTTGAAATTGGTTTTAGCTGTTTGCTGGAAAATGAAATTTGAAGTCTTCCAACTGGAATGCTTCATGTTTCATAGCCTGAATTTGACTCTCAGTTGTTTCTGGTTTGAATGCTTTTTCAGAGTGTTGATAGATGGGGTTTTTGTCAGAATAAATGCCTGTTCCTTAATTTTTACTTTATTTTTTATTATTTTAGAAGAGTTTTAGTAATCCTGTAGTCCTTCTTCATTGTATTAAGCTTCTGCAAGCTGCCTTTGGCTTAAAAAATAATTTAAAAAAAGTCAGGGTCTTGGGAGCCTATCGTTGATCTGACATAGAGAAATTAACACACTTGTCTCTTGAGCAGTAATAACTGAAGAGAACAAACTACTACCTTTTAAATAAGCTGCTGGTCATCAGTGTTGTAATATTCAGTTTCACCAGGGTTTAGCTACATGTTGCTGCATATTGCATTGGTCTGATATAGGTATAGATGTATTTTTTGTATTTTTTCAAACTTGTTCTTTAATGTTGTATATGGAAAAGAATTTTTAATAATGCTTTTGACCATGAACTGTTTCATGAGTACTCCAAATACCATCTAAATAGTGGCCTATCAACCCCTACTTGATGAGAAATTTTCAGTTCTTGCCCACTTCCCTGACTCAGAGTGATGTTAAGATTCCTCAAACCTGTAGAGCCTTTTCAGAGCTAAGACAAGCTGTTGAGGATAAACTGCTTTCCAACTTTCCAAAACACTTTCTTCCTGATTTTGGCAGCTGGAAGTTATACTGTGGATATTGGGTCTTGATGCTTATGAAGCAAACCATTTTGCTAAGTGGGAGAATCCAAGTCCATCCTTTGCTCTGTAGGGAAGTCCTTCCTTGTATTATTCCCAAATGTAGCAGCTTGTGGCTGTGTTCTAGGCAGGATGATAGAAAAGAGGATAAATGCGTTCTTTTTAAAAACTAGCACTGTAACATTCTGTGTAAAACGTATCTCTCCAGTATGTTCATCTGTATTGTTTTATTGAACAATTTCCTTATTGTATAAAACCAAGAGTAACATTCTACAGGTGCAAATTAAACTGTGCTACAACTGTTACTTTTAACTAAGAAACATATATTCTTGTTTTAATATGCTTAAAGGAGATAAGCTTCATGACTTTCCTTCCCATTTTAGTCATCTGAAATGAGTGAAGTGAAGATCTTAACTCAAACTGTGATGCTCTGTCAACCAAAACAACATGAATCAGGAGCAAAAAAAGGTAAAATACTGCATGGGGAGCTGTGTCAGGATTGTATTTGCTGGATGGAGGACAACTGAACTTTGAAGTGATGTAGGCTACACTTTATTTTTTCTGATCAGCCAGTGCATTGATAATTTGGAGAGCAATATGAAACTTTTCTGCTTTTTATATAACACTCTAGAGAACGTGTAAATTTGACCATAACTGAGGTGGAAAACTTCCACTGGTAGAGTTGCTTGCATATAGGGATATAACTGTCTTTAAAAAAACCCAAACAAACCCAACAAAATAAACAAACTGCAACCAACCCC
The DNA here is from genome assembly GCA_013397315.1 of Donacobius atricapilla. NCBI lineage: Eukaryota > Metazoa > Chordata > Aves > Passeriformes > Mimidae > Donacobius > Donacobius atricapilla. Next base: position 503,646 of record WBMY01013264.1, read on the forward strand.
CTGAAAAAACAGACCCCAAACATAAAAACAATTCTTCACACAAAATCCTGGGTTTTTATAAATTGGTCATGTGTGTAGAAGTACAGATTTGAGTAGCATCCTTTAGCCTGCTTCAGGGCTCAGTTGTGGCATAAAGACTACTGAATGTAATCAAGTTAAGAACTCAGCATTTTGGCTTCCGTGTCCTGCCCTTACTGCAATGGTTCTGAAATAATAGTATTTGGGTAGCTAGATATGAATTAACTTTCTTTTTAAGATTAATCCTGGACTATTTGTTTTTGTGTCAGTATTGTCCTTAAGGTTTGCTCCTTATGCTTTTCTCTCTGTACTGCCTGCTGCTGTACTCATAGAGAATTTGGTAATTTAACCAAGACAAAATTTTACTCCTTTTTTTTTTTTTATTAAGGGACTTCTCTGCCCTGCTTCCTACCTAATTCTTCATTCTTAAACATGTCACAGAAACTGCATCAGTGACCCAGGTTAGGTCACCAGTTTATTGAGACATTTTTATTTCTTTTGTCTGTGTCAGCCTGTAATCAGACATCCATCTGTAATCTCCAACCTTAAGTAATCTCTGAAGATATGGTTTGTTCTTTTGCTCTTAGTACTGAAAAATTGAAATAATTCTATTAAGTTTTAATGAGGCTTTTGTATTTTTGTCAGTCTGAGGTTACCATCTCTCAGGTTCTTGAGCTGAGTTCTGTTGTATTACTGTTACTGTAAGTGCTGTTACTGACGTGAAAGTAAATCTTCTATGTATCTCCTTTCAAGCTCAGATTCATTTTTTCTATTTTTGATATGGATAAATAGAAGAGAGTTCTGGGTTTTGGATCTAGTTAGATGACAGACTTGTCAAGTCCTGTCTGTTTGGTGGTGTCTTTCTGATCCTTTCTCATTGATTCTGCTTGTGGTGGGTAGAGATTGCTTTCTTCTACAAGGTCTTAAACAACTTCTCATCAGATCCTGGTCTCTTGTATAAGATGTCACTTTGGATTGTTTTCAGTGGTTAATTGCTCTGCCATGCCTCCCTGAGTCTACTCCACAATTCTTCACACTGTCAAACTTTTTCTCACACTTGTTTTCAAAGGACCTCTGTTTGTTTGCTGATTGTTGTAATATTTTCCTTCAGAATTACACAACTTTAGAAGTCCTATTATTCAGCTACTGCTTACAAATAAGTCTTGTTTTCTTCTTTTTTTTTTTTTTTCTCTTGCACAGTAAAATTTCTCCTAGATCTCTGTTTATGTTCAGCTGTACTTTAAGTTCCAGATAATAATTTCCATTTGATATCTCTTCAGCGGTACTGTGCTTTCAGTTATCTGTCTCAGCAGTTCTTAGGTTCCCATGGGCCCAATTCTTGAGGTTTTCCAGATGTTTCTGGATGATATCCTGTCCTTCAAGTGTGTTAATTGCCCCACTGAGCTTGGTGTTATCTGCAAATTTGCTGAGGGTTCAGTTGATTCCACTGTCTATCATTCATGAAGATACTCAACAGTACTGGTTCAGATATGAAGCCCTGAGGGATAGCACTTAACACTCACTGATCTACACCCAGATATGACCACTGCTCTTTGGATCATAGGATGGTTTGGGTTGTAGGGGACTAAAAGATCATCAAGTTCTAGCCCCCTGCCGTGGGCAGGGACACCTGCCAGTAGACCATGTTACTCAGAGCCCCACCCAGCATGATGTTGAGCACTCCCAGAGATGGGACATCCATAACTTCCTTGTGCAGCCATTTCCAGTGCCTCACCATCCTCACAGTAAAGAATTTCATTGTCATATCTAACCTAAACCTACAGTCCCTCAGCTTAAGGTCATTCTCCCTTCTCCTATGACTACATGCCTTTGAAAAGTCCCTTTCTAGCCTTCTTGTAGGCCCCCATTACATACTGGAAGGCTGCCCCAAAGTCTCCCAAGAGCCTTCTCTTCTCCAGGCTGAATATCCCCAACTATCTAAGCGTGTCATCATAGGAGAGGTGTTCCAACCCTGTGATGAACTTAGGCACTGTGCTCTGGACTTGTTCCAACATGAGATCATATGCAACTGTCCAACCAGTTCCTCATGCAGTGAACAGTCCCCTGATCTAATCCACATCTCTCCAATTTGGAGAGAAGGATGTGGTGGGGGACCATGTCAAAGGCCTTGCAGAAGTCATCATCTTCACAGGTTTTTTATCAAGGGGAGGAAACAACAAGCTGTAAGTTTGCAAATATGCTCATATTCTTTAAACTGTTTTTTTCAAAGTTACCCATATGCCCTGCCTTAGGTTCACCAGTTACTGCATCATTTGTGTTCAAAGGCAGGAAAAAACTTGTGTCATGGTTGGTATCAGCTTCTCTGTTTTCAACATCCTACAGTTTGAGAAACAAAAACTGTTGTCCATCAGGTGACAGTGTAACAATCTTGCAGGAAGCCCATCATTCCTAAAGAAGTAAGCTTCTTTGCCAAGGACCAGAGATGAAGTTTGTTCCTTTGCCTAATTCCTTTCCTCTTGTTTCTCATCTTGTTTGAGAATATCAGCTTAAATACAGACATTGCTAGACATACTGTATCTAAAGCTATGCCATAGCAGAGATAATGCAATAAACTCCAATGAGTTTACCTGTTCTGAGCAAAGGCTTTGACTCTTGTTGATTCAGCATAACCCCCCAAAAGCATTTCCCTGCTATTAATCTGTTTGCTATTTTATGTGCAGCAGATCTCGTCATTACTTTTAGGTGTTGAAAGACATTTAACTTATTAGCTCCAAGAAAAGAGACACTCTGTTCTTGTTAGCTATCCCTTTGAAGTCAGTGCCACTTTGGAGTGAGTTATAAACAGATTTTCTTGTGGGTTTCAAGACCAGTTTGTGGTGTTTCTGCTAATTAGAACAAGATACAGGGGGTCTGTCTGCTATAAGGTTGGATTCACCTTTTTTCTTCTTTTGTGTTGATTTACTGTGTTAGTTTGATACAGTTAAAGCAGAATACTCTGTAAACTACTTCAGATTTTCCTGATGCAAGAGAAGACCTAAATTACTTCTGTTTTTAAAACTGATTTTTATATTCCACGTGTAGCATTTCTACCATTCTCTAAGTAACCAAATAATCTTTCTGAATTCCCACTATTAATTCCTTAAAAAAGACTGTTGAACTTAGAGATTTTGTATATTTGCAGAAAGGATCCAATACAGCAGAGATTTCCTTCTGAAGCTTTCAAATGTTTCTCTCTCTCAGAGGAAACCAAAGTTTCTTCCTGATCACCCAATTGTACTTGAAAAGCCAGTAAGTGCTTTTTTTTTTTTTTGTAGTAAGTGAAGTTATAAAATCATCCATGGAGGTTTTGATAAGCCATTTGATGGGAAACATTTTCCTTTCAACTGGCCTGACAAATTGGTTAAACCTTCAAAGGACAGATTGTGCAGTTCAGTACAACTTTTGTATGTAACTTCTCTGGTTGGTATTTGACATCTTACCCTGGGTAGTACCATATAAAGGGAAAGGGGTTTTAATCTGTTTTCAGGAAAAAAGATCAGATATGTTTCCATGTTTTCAAAATAAAAGAGAACAATCTTGCTTAATTTCCAGCTTGGTAAAAGTCTTAATCCAGTGTTTGAGTTGTTCATGCGCCAGTGTCCACTACAAAACCAATAAGGATCTCAATAATGCTGTTTGTATTATCATTATCTTTGGTCTTTGGTTTTGGGGAGAAATTAATAGAAATGAATGATGAATGTGAAGGATATCCATATGTGCTACCTTAATGTTTGTAATGAAATAATCATCAAATACTTCATATGCTAGGAGAAAACATCTCAAATACTTCATATGCTAGGAGAAAACATCTACTGGATCACATTCCAGACGCCCACTGTGGGAAAATCTTCTGTGTAAACATTATGTCAAATTAGGCTACATACTAGGTTGCTTTTGAGACCATTGGGATGTAGTTCTGCTAGAAATGGGATTCCTGTTACGGAAAAGTATGTCCACATGATTACTGTGTTGGCTACATTTGGAGGCATTTTTATACTTTAAAGTTTTCTGTCCTTTGAAAAAACAAAAATTAACTAATGTATGACCATAAACTGCTTTCCCTGATCTTACTTTTTATGTCTTTCTATTTACTTTTAAGATGAAAGCTTTATTTGTTTGAAAACCTGCTTTCAGATTTGGAGGTCTCAGCTCTTGATTTTCCAAACTTTCCCTCCTCTCCCACCACCTGTGTTTCTAAGAGTGGCAAATTTTGATAATCTGTATGCTTTCAGATGTTTACATTCCTGGGAAAAAAGGAGGATCCCTACAGAAATCAGTGAGATCACCTAGTTCAGCCAAAATTCCAGGCTGTTGACTGATCATGTCATCTGTTTTTCTGCATAGAAACCAGAGGGATTGACAAGATACATGCATAAATTATATGAATGATGCTTAAAAGGGGCAAAAGGTGGCCTACAAATAAATTTCTAATGACCAACAGACAATCCTACAGTGTCAGTGAGCTTGCATTTTGGAGCAGGTGCTTTTCAACCGTGTTCTGTGGAACTGAGTATTCAGACAGTTCATGCCTGTCTTAGGACTTTCCTAGTTCTGACTTTTTGAAGCCACTGCTGAAGTATATGCCCATTTATGAGTAAAAGCTACATTTTCAGATGAAGAAAACTTCCTAGAATGACTTTACAAGCGAGATGCAGTTGTTACAGTTGGTGGACTGTGGACTGCACTTGTCCTGAAGGACACTGGGGTTTTTTTGAGATGTGGAGATCAGGGCTACCAATACATAGCTCAGCATTTGAACAGATTTTACTGTGTTGGGACACAATAGGAAAATTTTAGATGAAGTCTCTATGATTAATGAAAATAAAACCATTTGTCATAATAAAAAAAAAATCCAAATTGTGAAACGTACATGGAGTAGAAAAGAGTTATGAGCAGACTGAAATGAAAACTTAAAGTGATCTATTATAACTGAAGTAATATGAGAGTTGGTTTGTCTTACAGGAAAAGAACAAACCTTTGATTGACATCTGCAAGAAGTGACATGTTGTTTGGAAGATCCGAAGTCCATCAATGAGGGAGCTACATCTGATGTAGGTCTTCCAGGTTTTTGAAGGTACTTGACTGCCTGCAGATGGAAGTACAACCCTGTGAAATGTATGAAAATGCCTGTTTCTTCCTGTAATTGCCTGAATGCTTTAAGAGACAAACCCTTAATTTGTAATGCCTGAAATGGTAATATGATTAAAGTGAAAATAAATAACTTTACATATTGGTGTGGCAGAATTTTGTCATTGAATTGTTTGTGTTATGTAGCCATATATTTTGCCTGACCATAAATTCTAAATAAATACTTGACTAGGACTTTTTGCTTCCTCCCAACTCCCTTCCTCAGAAATAAAAATGGAACAACAAATACTGGCCGTGTCAAATCTCGGATCTTAGGGTATCTACTCCTTAGTTTTTATGGGGTTTTTGGTAAAACTTGACTTGCTTCTTAATTTGAAATCTTCATCTTGACACATGATATTCATTAATATTTTGTGGATACACGCGCCTTCTTTCAAGGTATGAAGTCTCTTATTAGTAATAGTTTCACTAACAAGAGAAATTTTCTCTTATCCTGGATCAGAACAGGAGACCTGCCTGCACTGCATTCCTTAAAGTTCTCTGTAAATAATTGTCCAGTGTTCTTGACTTTGAAAAGTGAAAGTAATGGGAAAAACTGAGGAACAAGACAGATTTTAATCCTATGTCTTATATGGGTAAATGGGTGTACCAATGCAGAGTTAATTCTGTCTTTTCCCCTTAAATGAGTATGGCATCCAATACTGAAGTGGTTAGCAGTAGTTTTAAGTAATTCCTGAAAGCGTCCATCAGTTGGCAGGCATCAGTAACAAGTATTTTGTATGAATATAATTACTTCTAAGTGTGTATTTAGACCTATAATAATATCATTTGGGTACTGCAGGCAATTTTTTACCATCTGTCACAAATGATAACGAAAGCTAAATGAGGATGTGTTAAATGGCAATTGCAGTAATGCAAAAAGCTGTCAAGTTGCACTGGATCGGTGCTAGATTTCTTTTCCTGAATGATGAAAATAAACCTTTTTGTTGGTTAATTTTTAATCATTGGGAGTTTTTCAGAGTGGGTCATATGGATCTTTTTTCACAGTATGTGTCAAAGACAGTTTCTGTGTGTAGCTTTCAAAACTCCTAAGTGAAACCAAACTTCTTCTTGTGTATGATTTATCGAAGTAAATATACAAAGGTGAGTAACTGTTACCAGGACATATGACCTGCTACAACTTTTTTCACCCTTTCAGCACCTAATTGACATGAAGTTCTAAAGCAGGTTATTTTAAGAATGATTTTAATTTTTTTTTTTTTCAGTGAAAAGGAAAAATGTTACAAACTTTGTTGTCGTATATAATTTTTCACTTAAGGATTTTCCCTGCATCTGTGTCACATGTCAGTGTATTTCCTTTGTTGGTAGTGACAAAAAACCCCATGCTATACACTAGCCTATCATCTTAGCATAGGAAAAACATCAGCCAGTTGTTCAGGAGTATGAGGAGATCTATTTTGATTAAGACAAGAAACCTTTAAACTTACACTGATGTCAAGTGTGAGGGTAATTTCAGTTCCTTTTTAAAAATGGACAGATTGGTAGCTGGATCCTGTCAATAGAGGAAAGCCTTGGACTTCAGTGTTAATAGCATTCGCTCTCACTGAGTTACTGTGCGAGAGATAAAGAAATTTGTCTGTAATATGGGCACATAGATTCAGATGTGCATGTATACCTCTCTGACACCTACATTTGTGTGGAGAACCAAGCCTCATGAATGTTATTGGCAAAGGGTTTGATTCAGTTACTTAAAGGTAGGCATCTGGTGTCATCTGCAACTCTTCCGGAATTCCAGTCCACTTGCTGCATGGGTCTGGCATAAATGACAGAAAAACTACAGGTAACACACATCCTCAGCTGTGAGCTGGAGAGCAGCTGGTGTCCTCTACTGTAACTCACGTGCACTAGATGCCTTTGGTTAGGTAAATAACTCCCCTCAGAACTCCGCTGATAAATAAGAGCCGCATTGTCTTGGTTGCGTGCAGGAACCTAAATTTGATGCCTTGAGCTTAGACCTTGCCATGATTTCTGGAATACAGGACCTTACTGCAATGAAGACTCCTTGTTTGTAGCTGAAATTCCCCCCTTTTACTTATATATGGAGGGGTTTTTGTTGCGAAGAAATAAAACTAGACATGAAGGTATTTTAGTGAACATGGCTTTTGAGTTTATTTTGGGTACTGTTTGTAACCTTAGACTGCTAAATGAATGGAGAGAGTGGTCATGTAGCATGTAGAATGTGTCAACCTGCAGTGGAGGTGTGAGGTTACAGTGGTTGCTTTCCCATTCTTCAGCTGGAGGACACACCTCAGATGCAGGCAACAACACCATGACTTATTAGGGAATTAAGTATTGCTACTTCCAGGACTTAGAGAATCACAGAATATCCTCAGTTAGAAGGGACCCATGAGGATCATCAAGGTCCAGCTCCTGGCCCTGCGCAGGATACGCTTAGACTCATACCGTGTGCCTGAGAGCATTGCTCAAATGCTGCTTGAACTGTCAGGCTTGGTGCTGTGACCACTGCCCCGTTCCAGTGCTCCAACACCCTCTGGGTAAAGAACCTCTTAGTGCCTAACCTCTCTCTCCCCTCATACAACTTGATGCCATCCCCTTGGCTCCTGACACTGGTCACCAGAGGGAAGGGATCAGCGTCTGCTTCTCCTCTTCTCCTCATGAGGAAATTGCAGAGCGCAATGAGGTCGCCCTTCAGTATCCGCCAGGCTGAACCAACCAAGTGACTTCAGCCGTTCCTTGTATGGCTCCCCCTGTAGGCCCTTCATCATCCTCATGGCCCTCCTTTGGACACTCTTAAGTTGCTTTATACCTTTTTTATACTGTTGTGCCCAAAACTACCCCCAGCACTCGAGGTGAGGCTGCCCCAGGGCAGAGCAGAGCAGGACAATCCCCTCCCCTTGCCCGGCTGGCGATGCTGTGCCTGATGTACTGCAGGACATGGTTGGCCCTCCTGGCTGCTGGCTCATATTCAACCAACCAGGACCCCCAGACCCCTGGATGTGAGGGCAGTCTGCCTGCAACATCTGTCACCCCACTGATGACCAGGTTGATTGAGCTGATCTGGCTGGTTCAGAGGGTCCCCACTTCCTCCTCAATGCTCCATGCGTATCCCTACCAAAGCTGCGCACTGGTTGAAGAGGGTGATCTCACCATGGAGATGGTGCTGTTCATTGGTCAAGGATATACAGTAGCCCTGCCCCCTGCTAGAACCAACCTCCAAGGCTGGTTCTAGCAAGCTCAAGGTTTATGGCTATTACTGCTGTAACAGCAGTTTCTCTAATGATTTTGCAGTGACCTGCCAGAGATGTAAAGAAAATATTTTCTGAGTGGTCAGGACACAGAGGTGGTGCAATGTTCAGTCTGGGGATCTGTAGTGACAACAGATAGGCAGATATGTTTTCTCTTGCGAGGGTAAGGGCTAGGAGTCTGTTAAGAGAAGATTGTGCTGCCTTGTCTCGTTGTGAGCAGAAAATATCCTGGGGGAAGTTCTGTATTAGCACAAAGAGTTGTCCCTATGTCATTACTGCAATTCCCATTCATTAATGACTTAACATCTTTTCTGCAGACATGTATGAAATTTGTGCATTCAGGTTCATACTTTCTTTTGTAAAGGGAGACCACAGCAGCATTAAGTAATCGGTGTTTATTGATGTAGTAATAAAACTTTTCACAAATATATGGTCATACATTCAAGACATACTTTTTTGTGACAGTTTGGACTGTCACAGGAATAGTTTATCACAGGTGTCTTATTTCAGTTTTTAGAATGCATCATTTCACTGAATTTGTTACAAAAAGAAAAGATAATATATGTGCAATTTTCCATATTTTAGAATGGATGAAGTGGAAAAGATCCCATCCATAATAACAAATATTATAACAACATAAACTCACCTGTACACTGCAATGTGAATGTTAGTGTAATGAAAGACAATACAACATTAACATTACTTGGAACCACAGCTTCTAGTTGTTATTGAGGACCCACCAAGATGCTGAAAGAGAGCAGAGTTAGCATAAATTGCATTTCTTTTTTGACCACTGGTAAAAATTCTAAATAAAATACCTGCAATGTATATAATGAAATGTTCGTTTATATATGCAGCTAATACTGGTGAGAAAAAATACTCAGAATACTGGGACAGCTGAGTGTAAATGTTGGGAAGGTGGCTTTATCACAAGAATTATATCTCCTTTTGATAACATCCAAAGAAGCATTAACGTGTCATAGGTGTGGCTGCATAGAATTAAGCGCCCAGATCCCCGAGAGCAAATCAAATAAATCCTCAGTCCTGTGCTGCTGTGTGTGTCAGTTTTTAAGACAAGCACTGTGTTCCCTGGGTGGTTGTGTTAGCTTTAATGACTTGCTTTCCTGGTGACATTATTCAAATCTGATGGGTTTTTTTACACAACTCTAGGAATTAATAGCTTTTTGTCCTCAAAAGTAAGAGAATTGATGGACATGTAAAATGTCATTCCCATAAAAAGTTCTGTAATCACAAGACTGTAGGCTGTGCTGGAGTGAAACCAACTTGTGTTTCTTCCCCCCAATCTCTAGCCTTTGGCCTTTTGAAATAGAACCTTATGCAGAGAGAAACCACAAGATTTATAGGGAGAGATGGGAAGGAAGAAAAGGAATTGTGACTGTATCTGAGATGCCAAGCGCCCTTAGTAGAGGAGTGTTCTAGGCTACGCAGTTTTCAAACTACAGAAATTCATTAGCAGAACCTATTTCTTATGTATATGTCCATAAATGCTTCAATTAATGCTATTTTAGTGAAAACTATTATTCATGAAGAAAAATGATGAGGAAATACTCGAGTCCTACCTAAATTCAGGCTATGAGCCCAGAAACCTCTGAAACATCAGTGGATTAATGCATTTCAGCCCCTAAAAATGCCAATTTAACTATTTATTTCATGGGTTATAGGGTTATAAGTGTTCAATGGTTTCCCCTTAGCAAGTTTTCTTTGCCCAAGGGTTCTCTAGAGTCCTCAAGTGCAGGTCTTGTATAAAAATGAGACATTCAGTGAATGTGAACTGAGTGATTCATGCCACCCTGATAGATTGGCTGAAGCAACCGGGTGAGTTAACAGATGTATGAGTGGTTATAATTGCTTGTGGTTCCTCTTAACAGATGATAAATTAATTTTCTTTACGATAAAACTGGATCAAACAGTTTTGAAAACTTGTCTTCCTGAATCATTCTTGGCCATATAAGTATATCCTTAATAAATTTAGTTAATTGGTAAAGACTTATGGGATGTAAACTTTGAATGAATCAGATTCAGATTGCAATTTGCAATTGATTCAGTTCTTAGCTACCCAGATGTGTAAAAGAAGTTTGGAAGTTTCTCGGCTAGGGTAAATTTGTTTTTAGAATAGAGCCTATCTGTGTTCTAATTGCGGACAGGTTTAGGGTTTTTCCTTCTGATTTTACAGTGATATCACTGTATGGTGTATAAAACTCTTCTGTAAAGTGTACTAGTGGGATTGCAGCCATCGTTTTGTACTTCAAGATCATTTTCTGTCTTTCAAACACAAATATGATTTGTATAGATCAGTTGTGAGAAGCTCTTCCATGAAACAGAGTTCAAATCATTGCACAGATTTCTAAATTACGGGTAATGTATGAAATTGTACAAAGAACTGTGAATGCTTTAATTCCCTTTGCCCCCTCCCTCCCAACCCCAGCAAGGAGTGCAGTGAGAAATGCTGTTTCTATGGTAACTGTCTGCCAGGACAGAGTGCTGCAGACTGAAATCCTTCTTAGCAGGCAGAGTAAATGCTTTAATGACTACTTGGAATCCAATTTCAGACACTTCCATATTTAGGCACTTAAAAATTATGTTTACATTTTCTTTTATGTTAATTGCACTTTACCCGTGTGAGTAAACTACCCTGGAACACTGCTGGGTCATGTGCAGTCTCATGGACACAAAGAATTTTGGGAAACAGCTTCATTGTTTCCTACAATCAAGTTTGTCTTAAATCCAGCAATATCTCAGTAAAGAGACAAGATTTGCAGAGATACTTGGTTCATTAACTTCAAACTCCTGATTCTGCAGGAATCCCTGGCATATAATTGTGTGCCCACATCAAGGTCATGAGGTCTGAAGATGTCTTGTCTGGCTTCTTTTAAGGACAAACCCTGGGTTCAGGACTACATTTATTTTTCTACTAAGCAGAGTTTTATTATTTTAAATTTAGTCTGTAGTCAGACACATAGGAAATCAGGGCTTCATTGTAAAAAAAAAAAAAAAAAAAAAAAATTGCTGTCCTCTCTGTAAATATGGGACTGATGCTTTGCTTCATCCTGCACCTGAACTGTGTCTTTTAACTCTTATTTCTAGGAGAAATATGTTACATGCTCATTGGTTTGTATTAATAATAATAATTTGGAATCTTTACCACCTTGCTTTTTTTTTTAACATAGCATGAAGTGTGTACAACAAGTTGGTTAGTAAATATTAATTATGGGTAATCAAGGCTCCCTTCAGTCAGTGTAAGTAGGAATAAATTGAAGTCTTAATCAGAATGCAATTTTTTTCCTTGAAAAGCTTAAATGGGGTTTATTTTACCATTCACAAATAATATTGTTTATTCTAGATATTTTCTTAAATAGTGTATGTTAGTGTAACTTCACACTATGTAAAATAAAGCACTGTGGGTCGTCTCCTTGCTGATGCAGTTTATATTTATGTGGTTAAAATAAAAAATTTGGAGTCCTTTCTCCTCTGTACTTTACTAAAGAAGATCTGAATGAGGGTGATATTATGCAATGGTCTTGCATATGGAACCCACTAATAGAACCTTCCGCATGGAACAAAAAAAAAAAATGAAAAGTTGGTATTTATCAGGGACTAGCATTGTTGTGATGAGCTCTGGAGTTTCCAAGAAATCCATGTTACTTCTTTGAAATGCCTTGCTGTAATTCAGTTGAAGGTGGCTAAATAATTGCAAAAAATAAAAATGTAACAGGTGTTTTAAGGGTCTCAATTTTTTTCAATGATCATTAGAAATTTCACAATTAATGCTGTAAAGAGATTCTGTGCTTCAAAACTTGCAGTGATAGTGGGAGAGGAGACCAGATAAGCTGTGAAGTGCCTGCATGTTATATTAAACACAGGTTTTCTTCTGTGCAGCTTGCTGTCAGCCTGATGCTCATCTCTTGGCTGTGACCCAGTACAGTGTTGACATGTGTTATCAGTGTTCTTGAGTCTTTGTGATAGGAAACCCAGTAAAACTGGGGTTTTGTTTGAAAGGAAAGCAACAAAGCTGCAAGAGACTTCTCTCTAAGAACAGGTTCCATCTACAGATTTAGGATCATAGGGTTGGTTTATTTGAGTGTTTTAACTAAATATAGATAAGGACAATCCTTTTATCTCTACTCAATTCCTTAGTCATCTGCCTGCAGAAGGCTAGAATTCAGATGGTAGGATGTTTAATAATTTCTATTTTGGGCCCAAAAAAGACACTCTGGGAGTCTGTTGGATGGGTTTCTGTGACGTGGATTGGGAAGTTTTGGGAGAGCTCCCCGTAACAACTTGCATGCTGAAGTTGCTGTGGGCTGGCACAGCTTCTGTTTCAGTTATTGGGTCTTTTTGTTTCTTCTTTACCATGAAACTGGTGATATTGCTGTCTTCCTGGTTTTCTGTCTCTGATGAACTAACATCCATCCAATGCTGTATCTTTATGTAGTCACTTTCGGACTTTTTCTGTTTTGAATAATCACCGTTGTCTTTCTGGCATTTTTATTTATGTTTCAGTATATTCAAGTCTTTAGCAATGGAAGTATTGTTCTGAAGTATTATTTGTGATATATTTAGCACAAGATCAGTTAGCAGTATTTAAAGTAATTTGTACTCAGTCTTGCACAACTGATTTCTAACCTTCAAAACTTTATGTACTACCAAAAAAAACCCCAAAAAAACCAACCAAACAAACAA
>WBMY01013264.1:525778-554359 GCA_013397315.1 Donacobius atricapilla
AAAGAAAAAAAAAAAAAAAGAAGAGGATTAAGCTGGCATAAACCTAAATCTCTGGGGGACACAAATCTCAAGGTCAGCCTCTGTCCATGACATGGTTCTGATCTGACCTAAGTAATCATTCACAGTTTCTTCATTCACAGGAGTTTTGTAGCATCCCTGCAGAGGAACAGGCATGAATAGAGGTACACAGACACTGTGCATGCTCAGTGCACCCTCAAACTTTCAAAACGTGCTTGATTCCTACAGTCAAGATGCTGGCACAGAAGTACAGGATATTACTCCTGTACTTCAGGGATCTCAAACCCAACAGCAAAACAAACAAGAAAATTACATTTGTAACAGAAAAAGAAATTTACACTTCCAACAGAAAGGTCTTAAGATCTTCTGCATCCATAAAATCCAACAGTTTGTATTTTGCTTTCCCTATTGTATTTAACAGTAGCATACTGAGGAAAAAATTCCATATAGCCAGGTAACTTTTCAAAAATATGTTGATCCTTGATTCTACAAACCCTCATCACAGAGATCATTGACTAAATTCAGCTAAAGCCCTTGGATGGGTAATGGCTACCCAGGTGATTGAGAGTTTATAGAACTAGATGTTAACAAAGAATATGGCTATATATTCTAGGAAGAAGCTGTGACAAGCAAAAGCCTGGTTATTTCTTTTTTTAACATGGAGATCATTGTGCATGAAAAAAAAATCATAAAGCAGGAAAAAACAAACAAAACAGTCAGTCATCTTAGTAATTTCTGAGCTCTTTATATTGCAGTGGTTTGGTTCCTACATTTGATATTAAACTGTCCAGGGGTTTAAAAATAAGTCAGCAGAGCCTAACATGTACCAAAATGATTGTCCAACAGGCAGCCCACCACAGGATCAGATACATTTAATTTCAGGAAAACTCCTATTAGTGGGTTCCTATAGGGAATAAAAAGTGTATCCTTATTTCTCCTGTTATTCCCCCTATCAGATTTCTGGGTGAAATGTAAAGCAGTCGTGGAGGTTTGCAGTGACCTCACTCCTCACCCCCTTCCCTGCGGCTGAAGAGGGATCTGCTCACCTCTCCTGCTGGGTCTGCTCCTCTGTGGTCTCCATGGCACACTCCAGGGAGCTCTGGAGGGATTGCAGCTGGCTCAGTACCTCCTTCAAAAGAAAGCGAGTCACAAACTGCCCCAAATTGGAAGCTTCCTGATAGTCCTAAGAATTACATGAAGAAAAAGCCCAAAAGGTCAGGCTTTGCTTACTAAGTTGGAAATGCACGAGGGAAGGTTCAGACTGCTTTCAGAAAGGAAGCAGGATGGATGTTTCCATGTTTATACATGTAAACCATGTAAGCAGACTTTGTTGATGGACAAAAATACCTGAGTACACTTGAATTCCCAGGTGCAGACATAACTCCCACTCAAACTGAGAGGCCCAAGTACACAGCACAGTTTCTACTGAACAAGACCCTTTTCTTTACATCTTTAACTCCAGTTGATGGCAGCACCACATTACTTCAGAAGTGTGGAAAAGCCAAAATAAGACTGACAGCTGCAGAACTGAATTTAAAGTTTTTATTCAGATCCACTCCTGTGAAAAGTTGTTTCTCAAGCCCACTGGCCTGTCTCAGACACTGATTATGGGAATAATCTTAGAACAGGGCACATGCTTAGGATACTTCTCCGAAAAATCCCACTAGCAGTTGGCTGAAGGACGGTGCAAGAAAGGTTGCCTTCTGAATTTAACACTCTTTGACTGTTTTTGGTTCCTTTAATTTGTTTAATTATTTTTGAAACCATATATCTGTATATTTCACAATTTCATTAAATGCATCTAAATGTTATTTAAACTAGAGTTTGGTTATTAAAAAGGTTTGCACCTGTACTTAGCAATTTGTAGTGGCTCTTTGAATAATGACATTTCTAATGTATTTTCTGTATCAAAAAATATTTATGCTCTTTTTTTTTGAGTAGATAATTTCAGAAATCAATTTTTATGTCTATTGTCTCCCTGGCCCAACAAATAATATTTCCCTGGCTAGGGTCAAATTTAACATTTCTGGCAAGGCCAGATAGGCAAAAATGCACTGCATTCCCTTCCAGCAATGTCCATTATATGATTCTGTGATTTGGCAGTTCTGCAGTAATATGCTTTGTGAAGGGGGTCACCTTTACAATAATTTAAACACCCTCTTTCTTTTTTTCTCACTAATAAATGTAACAGAGAGGATAGAACAGACCCCCACAGCCTCTGTTTGCTGTGTTGAGGTCACATCAGGAACAGAGATAGCAAATAGGTTTACATCTCTTAAGCTCTGAATTAATTTATTGGCTCCTCACTCACCTGATCTTGAAAACCTTTGGGCACAATTCCATCTAAAACGGTTTCATAAAATATGAGGTGCCTTCAACAAGAGATTTCTTTAGTCACCACATCTCAGGAGAGATGATGGTCTCCTACCTCCAAGCTTTAAAGAAGACCTGTCACCTCAATGGCATTGCTTCCCACACTGTCTGAGAACCCATTTGAGTATTTTTGGCCATGCATATAGGTATTTTTAAGGTATTCCATGTTCTTTCCAATGTGAATTACAGCTGAAATACCTTTCTGATTTTTGGACTTCTCTTAGAATTTTTTTCATATATGTGTTTGCAATCAGAACACAAATACAAGATGTTTAAAAATTCGAATGTAAAATGAAGGATTGTCAGATAATAGCTTTAAAAGCATTTTAATCTCAAATGAATGCAATATTTTCACAATATATGTTAGTAAGTTAGTCTTATTGGAAGACTTCTGCCACAAAAATCTCAGCGGTGGTGTTAAACCCCCATGAATCATCATAAACTACTGGTGTAGCCAGAAGCTTCGTAGTCTTCTACATTTACTTCTTCTGGCTTCAGATTAATCAGCTGTTAGTCACTTTCCAGCAAATAATTTTTCATTGATACAATTTGAAAATAGATGATCATGAGAGATTGTCTGTCTACCTGAGGGACTCACACCAGTCTTTAAATAATGCTTACAGCAACCTTTTATGATTACCTAATCTTTTTTGTGCGAAGGAAAGCTGTTATTCTGTTTCTAAACTCCCTCCATTGTAGTTTATTAAAAACCTCAGTGAACCTGACAGATTATTTCATTTCCAAAAATTTTGATTCTCTACCATGTTAGAAGAACACGTGTGAATCTGTGTAGCATGGACCGATAATTAAAACCCTTCAATAGAAATCCAGGGTATATTTTCATATTTTTTTTCAGCTTTTGCCATTGCTCTTGGAAATAAGAGAACAAATCATCCCAGAACTGATCATTTCTTGTAAGTTTTTGAACTGTGTTTTAAAATTCTGGGTATTCAGAAAGTAAATGTTGCAGATATCTCCATATTGATACTCATGGTAAATCTGATACAGGCATGCTGAATTGCAACATAAATGTACATCAGTATTGTTTCATTTTGCAAACTGTTCAGGTGGACTCTCACAGATAGACTATTTTATCATATAAATATTAGCTGTGTAATACTTGCTGAGGCTACTGCTTTCTAACTCCTTCAGAAAAAAATTACCTAGAAAAGCTTTCCTGCATCTGAAAGTTAATAAGATTTTTTTCATTAGAACTACTCCAAGTTATTGCATTGCATCGCATTGCATTGGGATTTAGTATTTTTTTCTTTATATTCCTGTCCTATAATTTCTATATTTAAAGCCTTCCCTATGGAAAAGGTCCTTGTGATCTTTAGACACGTCTTAGACTTACCTTATCAGATTTACAGAGCTATTTTTGTAAAGATGGAAAATGTAGGCAGGATGCCAACATCATCTGTGGCAGTCTAGAATTATTAAAGGCTCTTTCCTTATGTATATTTACCCAAATATTAGTGCTTACAACTATTCTATATGGAATTACTTAACCCTCTTAATACATGTAGTTGAGCAAATAATTACAAATTATTTACTGTTTTCTTTAAAGAATTGCTGAGCCAAGAAATCCTGAGCTCACAGCAGCTTCAACTCCTGCACAGTGAAAAATAACTACTACCTGTTTTTCTAAAGTTCTTCAAAGATCACAGAAGAAGGTATTCAGCATATATGAATGATCTGAATAATTGTAATTTAAGTCATGGAGGGGAAAAGATTGTCCATTACATTCAATTTAAACCTCAAGCCCAAGTCTCAGCACTGAAGAACTAGTAGCTGTGCTTTGGTATCATTTCATCACTCTATTTCCTTCGAAAAGTACCTTATTTTGTGTTTTACTAAAGGCACACTGGTACAACATTTTTGTATCAATTTATTAAGTTTATATTATGGTAGAACCAGCTTAACTGGCATGCCCAGCATTTGTATTGCCAGTACACTGTGCCACCAATCAGTAATGGGACCCACGGAGGGTGTCTGTACATAAACTAGAGAAATGGCCCATTTCTTGAATTTCATTAGCAGTAAGTTGCTGTTCATTAACATACACATTACACTGCACCACAGTTTGGGCAGTCCAGTGAAATGAGTCTGTGTTAACATATCGTTCTGCTTGTTAGTTTTACTCAGTGTGAATGAATGAGGATAATTTTCCACATCCTCCTCATCAAAAGGCAACTGTGACCTTTGTGAGCAGCAAAGATTCGTGTTTCCTTTAATGCAACTGAAAATGCACATAATTAATGATTTTGCTGTGGAAAAGATCACTGTGGTCTTTAAAAGCGGCTGAAGGCTATGTTAACAGTGCAGAAGAAGTTCTCCTTTTATAAAGGCAGAGGAGGCAGGGTTTAGGGATCTCCTTGTGCAGTCCCCCTCTCAGGGTTACTGAAGTTCAGCAACTCTTGATCCTCTCAGTCTCTGGTGCCAGCCTCAGCCCTCTCCCCTGGTGACTTGACCGCGCTGCTGCATTTATCAGGAGAGCAGCTCCTTGAGATGGAGACGGAGTGGGACACTTCTTACTCAAATATAACTTAGCAATTTTCCGTTTCATATCTATATGTCATCTTAAACATAATTTCACACAAATATTTATCCCTATCTTTACAGAAAATACCCTCAAGTCAATTGTAAAGCAGTTATCACAGAGTAAACTCAGTAAGGAATAACCTATTTACATTTCCCTTTATCATGGAATGTCTTCTGCCCTGTATGTTTAGATCCCAAATTAGAGGGACAATGCCCTCGGTTACAACTTTAAATTGAGGCTATAAAATTAGTCAGAATAACTTCACTAAAATGAAATCCCTAAGATCTAATTCTTCAGTCTATAGGGAGAAATCAAAACAGCATCAGAATAAAATCATAATTTCACCAGAAGCTATATTGAGAGATGCTCAATGTATTGACACCACACACATGTACCCTTTACAGCATCCTTACTGTAAAAGTGATCAAAGGCAGGATGTGCCCAATTATTAGATTCAACTTTGAATATGGCACAAGTTTTACAAGTTTATCCAGGTATTATATTCAGCATAAATTATGTGTTTAAATTCTACCTAGGGAATTGGAATAGTGACATTTTCTACTAACCATCTGCAGTGTTGACATAAAAGCAATGAGATAAATAGGTAGCCCTGGCTGATTAGAAAGAAGATCATCACACATTTGTAATAGCATCTCTCAGAGCAGTCTATCACTCTCCTGTACTGGGGTTACTGAAGGAGTAATACACTGTTGTTGCAATAATGGTATGCACAAAATCCACGCATGGATAAAATCTCCTATTTAAGTGCTATTAGGTGCATCACGTAGCTTAGAGACAAGAAACTGTTTTGGCTGTGTTTGATATTACCAAGTAGCAGGGAAATGTGTGGAGCCATTGCTCCAGGAAGACCTTTGTAACAATACATAGAAAACATCAAAGCCGCTGGTGGTTTTGATAGGTATCAAGAGGAGAATGGCTAGTTAAATGTTTATTTTTTTGCTGTGAAGTAATTTCTATTTAGAGGCATGAATATTAAATTAAGGCGGTTTTCATTTTATCTTCATTTCTGACTAAACACAACTTCTCTGCTACTGGCAAAAATTTGAGCATTGTCTTTCTGACCCAAGAGGTATAAAACTTCCACAAAAAAAGATCAAAGAATTTCCCAAGAGTTTTCATTACTCTGCTAAGGAGCTAGAAGAGGAAAGGCCTGAATCTCTGGAATATCCTTGCATGACTCCTCAGAATTAATTGCTTGCAACTTTTTGAATTCATCTTAGTTTGATTTGACTTGCATTAACAGTTCCAATCTTAAAAATAAACAAAAATAAAAATTCCAAAACATAATTTAATAATGTTCCCAGATAAAAACTGCATTTATTTGTAGGGTTCTCTCTGCCATGTAGCAGGGTGGCACTGGTAATATATTTAGCATTATCACCAGCATTCCTCTCTTCAGCTGAGAGACAGTCAATTCAGTTACTGACTGGAACAGGCTCCTCAGGGAAGTGGTGGAATCATCATCCTTGGAAGTATTTAAAAGACGCGTAGATGTGGAACTTGGGGATGTGGTTGAGTGGTGGCATTGGCACTGTCAGGAGGTTAATGGTGGGACTTGATGAATTTAAGGATTTTTTTCCAACTGGAATGATTCTTAACTTTAACAGTTCTATGATTTTTGATTGACATAAAAAAAATAGTGATAAATCTAAAGGAACAAATTAACTGTTTTCAAAGTCAGTTCATAAAAATTAATGCTCAGGATAAACTAAGCAGTACCTGTCATTCTTGTGCAGCAGCTATTCATTGCATTAATTCTGTGAAAGGCGCATTTGTAAAAAGTGTGATTTCAAAGAGAGCAAGACTAGATTCGGTGAAAAAGGTTAATAAGTTCTAACCTCATGGAAAAATGTGCACCAGCCAATTTAACACAGTTTTTGCAAAAACAAAAAAGCAATTTAAAACTTCATTCTTGCTCAAACAGAATGTTAGCTGTGGAACACCATTGTGAACAAATGCTTATCTAACTTCCTTTCCAGATAATATGTTTTGAGATAAAATTTACATAAACCCTACTGTTACTATTAGGCAAAATGCAATTAAAAAACATCTAGATGTTCTGGTTTATAATGGCTATCAACTCAAGATTGCAGTGATTTACATAATTACCATAAATACACCATCAGTAACTAAATTTCAAGCCCTGTTACTCTCTTAGCTCCTATAATCATCCCTTTTACTTTACTGGCTCCTATTTTTAGACTATTCAAGAAATTTTCAAGAAATAATAAGGCTGCACTGACTTTGCTTAGCTTTGGGGTTTTTTGAGCAAAGCAGAAAAATTAATGATTTCATAGAAGCAGATAATCAGACTTGCTGTGTTGATCCAGCGTCTTCTTGTTGCACATCACACCCCCATTTTCTACGTTTTTGCAAACAACATGTAAAAGGAAGTTAGAGGGGTTTTTTTCGCCCAAGAAGACTTGGAAGGCTATTTAAGAACTTCATAGCTCCACTGAAGAATTGTCTTGTTTTCATCCTGAAGAATTGTCTTGTTTTCATCCTAAAATTAATCCATATGTTTTGCATATTTAAATACTGCATGAAAACCAGTCTTAAATAAGCCAGTTTTGATAACCACTGCTCAAATGCATTTTGCTACTTCACCTAGTCTGGTCCTTTGCTATCACAGATAGATCGTTAGGTGTCTTTTATAAAAGAACTGCAAAGGAGAGAAGAAAGCCCCTCCAAAGCAAAGAATCAGACTTTTACAGAGTCTGAAAAAAAGAAAGTTTGTAGTGTCCCATCCCTCTTTTCCTGTGTTGTCTGTCATTCCCTTCCATGTAAGCCTGCTGTGCTTTTGTCTCCAAAAGAACTGTACCTCAGTATCTACAGGAGTAGTGTGCACTGAGAGGTCATCCCTTTGAAAAAGTATGCATTAACTGCTGTAGCCAAAGCACCTTCTGGCTTTAATCTGTGGAAAAAATAGATGTTTTCCATCGGGTGTTCAAAAGTCTTGCCCAAGTCTATCTAGGAGATTGCTATTGCATTGTAGTAATTGGATTTGCACTTGAGATAAAAAGTTATATCAGGCCAAGCTACACTCCTACTCACGGGATCAAAGTTTCACCTTTATTAGCAGTGTTAACTGTAAAAACCAGTTTCAGGGTTTTGGTTTGTTTTCTTAGAATCTATAGCACTATTTCCTTTTGAAATTAAAATACACTGTCTAATAAATATAGACAATATAATCTAAGTAGCAGCTCAGATATGAAGCTTTTTGTTGCTGGAGACTGGATCGCATTTACAACAGCTGGGATGGTCTTAAGTCCCTTTTGAGGCAGGTCACAGTCTGAGTGAGCATGAGTGCTAAACAGACCCTGCACTTGCAAGGAAAAGAAACAACTGCGTGGCCACCTACAGTTGCTCTCCTGAGGAAGCAGCTCTGCCTCATTCAGTCCCTCCCAGTGATTCCTAGTTCCCACCACTTTGCCATTGTGCCAGTGCAAACAGTCTCAATTCCAGCTGTTGCCCGGGTAAGTTAAGAGCTGATACTCTCTATGTCCATACCATTGTCAGTTCCACAATAGTAGGTGAGGCTCAAGCCAACAGGCACTGAAATCATGGAGCAGGGAGCATGTCCCATCCTGCAATCCCCCTGGCACAGTCACTTGGCCACCAGCCCGCTGCGTTTAGACTTCTACCAACACTGAAACTGAAGGCATCAGTCAGGCAGGGAGGGGGTGCTCTTCAGCCAAGGAAAAAGTGAACTTCAAACAGGCAAAATGACTGATAAAAGATACTATCAGATCAGGGTAAGCATCACCTGCTCTTCCTCTGAGAGACAGTTCCTCCAGGGAAAAAAAGCGTTTCAGAGACCTCAGAGCTATTCAAGTATCTAAACTGGAGCTAATGCCCTACAAAGACCCACCTGGTTTCCAGTTGCTGCCCCAGGAGGAGGTCTCATCCTGCCCCTGGGTCTCTTTGAGGTCCTGTGTGCTATTTGTCAGGCCTGTGGAGACTTCTTGGACATCCCTGAATATTCCAGATCTTCTGAAGTATCTTTAGATAACTGTTTACACCCCTGAATACTTTTATATTGTCCATTTAATTTCATATGGAAATTGGATTTTTGGTGATTAAATGAGCTTTTGCTCATTTGGTGATTAAATGAGCTTTTGCTAGGTTATTGAGTACAAAATAGCTCACCACCAGCAGAAGGTTGTATTTGCAATAAACTATAGCAATACCAGAAATCAAAATGATAGAGCAAAACTTGTTCTTACCAAATATCTGAAAAACAGCAACAATCTTACAGCTTGATAACTTGGGGAAGACATGTTCTTTAATGTCTAAGTTTCTGATTTTCAATATTCACGAGTAAATAGAACTGAGATGTCAAGCACCTTAAACAAATGGTCTATTTTACCTATCTACACCATTACTCAGTGACAGATTTTATGTTCAGAGCTGTGGATTGCAAAATGTTTCTTAATTATATTTATATGTGACTGCAAGCTAGAGAATGTAATAAAAATGCATCTTGCTGGAAGGGTTATGTTCAGGTGGGTAATAAAAAAGATTAAGTATTTTAACTAAATATGCTTTATAAAAGATGTCAGACAAAAAAGGCCTAAACTATGCATTTGTAAAGTTTTGCTGAGTGCTTAATTTTTAATGCTTCCTGTATATAAGATGAAGAAGAAATGCAATAAACAGAGCTATCCATATAGTAGTTTGATCTGGAAAATATCAACTTGGCAGGAGCAAGAAAACCAAAGGACACCAATGATTAACTTGTCCTCATCACTCTAGTATAAGCAACTCATACAGACTCTCCATCCTAAGGAGAGAAATGATCAAATTTCAAATGCCACAAATCCCTCTAAAATTCCTCAGATGTTTTTCCTTCCTGCTGTAAGGATAAAACACAGGGAAAAAATACCAGAACAGAAAGACTGTAGCTCTCCTACCATCTTTTGATTAGATGGGGTTTGTATTGAAGTATATTGCTTGCAAATGCAACTCAATCTTTTCCCTGCTGAAATATGTTCTTGGAGAAATCTATTTCTCTGCAGTTTTAGCTTATCAGCTTCCTATCAAGCAATGGAGCTTGAATGGTTCCTACACTGCTGAGGGCTTCCTTTCTTCCCAGATGCTGTTTAGTTTGGTTTGGCAGGAGGGATCTGGCCCCAGAACAGTGAAAGGAAGTCAAAGCTTCTTGAACCGGCTAACACACTGGAATGTTCTCTGCCACAGATGATGATGGTTTCACTTTCAGATAGCAGAGGACTGGAAGGCTGGAGAAAACTCAGTTCAAGAAAGCTGTGCTGACAGCTCTTTCAAACTACAGAGGGCAACAAAGTACACAGAAATCATGCTGGAATTGCCTTGCAAGAGCAAGGATCCTGCTAATCTGTGGGGGGAAAATATCTACACACGGAAATCATTTGGAGTAATTGGGACAATTTGGTTGACCTTGATTTAAATTCAGGAGTCCAAGCCAAGTTCCAGTTGCTCATGGTGGGATATTGCATTCAGCTTGTTTGGCGAGGTTTGGGGTGGGGGGAAGAGAGGCACTACAGGGATATTTTTTTTGTGAGGAGCTGCCCCTGCGATTGATAGAGCCTATGCCAGCCAGCTCCAGGTCAGACCTGCCACTGGCCAAGGCTGAGCCCATCAGAGTTGCTGGCGTTGCCTCTGGGATAACAGATATGAGGGAAAAAGTAACTGTAGAGAAGCAGATTAGAGGCAGAGAAGAGAGGAGTGGGAATATGTGAGAGCAAGAGCTATGCAGACACCCAGGTCAGAGCAGAAGGAGGAGCAAGAGGTGCTCCAGGCACGGGAGCTGAATTCCCCTGCAGGCCCTGGTGCAGACCATGGATGTCCACAATGGAGCAGTGATTCACCTGAAGCACCTGGAGGAGATCCACGCCAGAGCAGGTGCATGTGCCCAAGGGATGCTGTGATCCTGTGGGAGGCCTGCACAGGTGGGACCTGTGGCCCCACGGAGAGCAGCCCATGCTGGAGCAGGTTTGCTGGCAGGACTTATGACCCTGCAGCGTACCCATGCTGAAGCAGCCTGTTCCTGAAGGGTTGCACCTTGTGATAGATTAGGGATTTAGATTTTTCAGACATGCCAATCCATGCTTTTCATTGAAGCCTGACACATCTTTCTTCTCAAGGGTTTCCTTGAAAACTGGAGATGAAGAATTTTTCTAGGGCTTCAATTCTACAGCTGCCTCTTGTGCAAAGTACTTTTTGAATATGGGAAACTTCAACTGATAGGGATTTTTCCATAGCAAAGACTGAGTGGCGGTTTTATGTGTGATTCTAAAATCAATAATTCAATAAAGTACCAAATTGCTCCTTTCCCCACTCAATATTTAAGAAGAATGAGCTCTCCACCTGAAGTGAACACACTCCGGAGAAGTTCAGCAGAGACTGATACTTAGGGGCGCTGAGTTTTGTTCAATCCACAAAGTCAGAGGGGATGGAAAGCTCATTGCAGCTCTGAGGACTGTAATCAGTCCCATGCTTTGCAGAGTAGAGTGCAGATTCAATCTCAGCAGTCTTTACCCTTGGTTTTTAATAGAACGATTTAGTCCTTGGAAATTTGGTCTGGCCATTGGAAACTGACTCAGCCACTGTAGATACACCATGTGCTGCTGGGTCTCACAGTGTAGCTCTTCAATTCCAGGCTTCTTTTCTATTTATGAATTTTCCAACTAAGGCATCACTTAGTAATAATGCTGCTGCTACTCAGTGACTGTTCCAGGGACTCAGTGGCTGCAGTGGCAGAATGGTGACAAAGTTTTATGCTGCACTAGGAGAGGAAACCCAAGTCTAGCCTGGGACGCATGACAATGGCCATTTAAAACCAGACCAACCACTTCTGAGCACCTCTTTGCACGAGCAGAGAGTCAGATCAGTCTTGTGTGTCACTTATGATAAACATAATTTATTTTGCTATTCCAATGTGCTAACTAACTCTTTCTACACCTCCAGATGCACCACCTTTAGATAGCTGTAGTCCAGATTTTAGACCACGAACTTAAGTATAACTTGAACTATTTAAGGTAGAAATTTTAATATTTGCACTCCAATGATTTATCAGGTAATGAGGTCAAATAACCTATCTGTTTCCCGAGAACTGAGTTCCTGTTGAAAATAATCCAAATTTTGAATTGAAAATTTAATTTCCATACAAAGCTGTAGTGGCTGAGCTTATCCTTAGCAGAAATCTCTGTTTTAGAATATTTGAGGACAACTTTTTTGTTTGACTGAATGGAATTAAAAACTACTAAATGTAAATAAAACTGCTTTTGCGGTGTTAGCTTTGTCTATTTCTGCCATCTCTAACAAATAGTCAGCTGAAGCATTCCTGGAAGACAGAAAACCTATTAGGCTGGAATCTTCCGTTAAAAAAAAAAATTCAAATAAATTGTGGTTTTGTTATATTTTAGATGAGTTCTTCAAGTAGACAAATGTAACAATAATATTGCAGATTTTCTTATCCATATTTCTAGTCAGGCCAGTACGTATATTTTATAATCTCATTACTCTGCTGGGATTCCTCCTTGTAATTAATTTTTGAAGTAATTCTTAAATGCTGTCTTTTATTTACTTCCAGCTGTTATGAGATGATGCCCTGCCCTTCAGTAGCAGTATTTTATACAGATAGCTATTTTTTAAAAATTATGCATAGCTAAAATGAAGCAATCTCTTGCTTTTCAATATGCAGCCCAACAAGACAGTGAGTCAGCACCCATTCACTTCATTAGGAGTGGAAGATGCAGAGCATGAATGAAGAGACATTCAGCTTCCTGGCTCAAGCTCTAAATAAATAAGCTACATTTTTTGTTTTTTATTTTGGCAGGTTATGTAAAATATATGAGCACTTTACTCCTGCAAACACCCAAATACCAAAGATAACAGCTTCACCAAAGAAGCACCACTTTCTCCATATTGATCTCTCCACTGATTGGCTGAAAAAAAAAACCCCAGGGTTTTTTGACCCCACAGGATCTCCTGGAATAATTTTGGCTGGAATTTCTGGTTTTGATGACTAGCCTGGTGTGGATCTGTGGCTGGGTTTGGAGGATCTGGGTTCACTTCCCTGGTTTGTGCTTTAAATATCCTGTGCAAGGTATCCTGTCCACCTTGCACAGGATATTGAACTGTTCAGCCAGGGAAGAGGAGTGAATCACCCAAAGCACTGAGGTACTGTTGGTCAGACATACAGCTGGGATGTGGTCTGAACATAGGAGCAGGTACAATCATAATGAATTGAGTGCCAGGTGGATCTGCTGCCTGGAATGTCCAGCAGCAGGGCCACATTCCTGATCAGATGTGCATGTGGAGAAACCGACCTTCTTCTCCTGGGAAACCTCTCCTCTCTCCAGGGTAAAGGTCCCTGTGCTGTGCTGGTGGGCAACAGCCTTAACACCTCCTCTTGGCAGGCTCTGTGACCACTGCTTTTGTTTAAAATGCCTCAAATGGAAATGGAATCTTCTTCTTGGCCAGGAGGTTTAGCTCAGCCCACCATGTTATTTTTTCAAATTTGGTCTATTTCCAAATGTTGGTGCTGATACTTACCCATGTTTGGTAGGAGACATAGAACCCTCTTCGTACAACGATGCAAAGAACATTCTTCAGACCATTCACAAAGACAAATTTGGCTATATCCAAATTGTAATAGTTTGCAGACAGGACTTTGAAGATTTCATATATAACCATTTTTACACGCCTTTATATACTGGATTTTGCTACAAACACATACGTGTGGAAGAACTTTAATATTAATTAGTAAATTCAGATAAGAAAACCACCAGAACTACTCCAAACAAACAAAATATACAATGTAAAGAAAATGTCACAGTTTTTACTTACTTTCTTTGTTTCGTCCATTGCCTTCAGTGTGGTTATTTTTAAGTTTTCCAAGACACATAGAACATTTTCATATTCTCCTAAGTGCTTTGAAAAGTAATCTGAAAGAAGACAAAATCCCATATCACCTACAAATGGCCTGAGAAAACAGTATTTCATTGAATATGAGCTTTATCAAGCCTGAATTCAGTTACGGCATTATTAAATATCTAAATACAAAATGGAAAGGAATTACAATGAAAAGAATAATTTTCTTTTTAAATTTTATACTTTTTCTCTGCAAAATCATTCCTGGTGTACTTAAAATACCTAAATTATTATTTCAAAACATTTTATTTCAATAAATGAGTTGCCAAATTTACAAAAAACTGTAAATATCAATTTGACAGCTGAAACAAACTTGTTTTCAAAGTATCTACATCTTTGTAAACTGAATTTTCAGTCTAATAGTCTACAGATACCAGTAGGAAATTAAGTTTTCATATGTATGTGGTGAATTTGATTATATTGATACAAAAATGAATAATTCTGGTAAAGCCCTTTGGGCAGATAATATCAAGTGGAGCCTATTGTGAGGCAGGGTTGGTTGAGAGCAGTTGTTTCTCTGCTGAAATGAAGAGATCCTGAATTGACCAGATAAGCTTCTAGTCCCAGGTGCTGCGATATTTTCAACAAATATGATGCATGCAAAATTCATTTTAATAAAAAACATGGAAATAACAAATTTCTAGATATCCTTGTCTAGCTTCTCAAAGCAAAGGGCTTTTTAACAGAAAGAACTGATATAAAATCAGAGGGATTACAGCAAAAAGAGGAAGCAAACCTGGGAAATCATGACCAGAGTTCCCATTTAGTTGATGTGGTGAAATACAAAAAGAGAAGCACAGGAAGGAAAAAGTGTGAAAAATAAATAAGTGAAAATATGTTAAAGTTTAGAGACTGTGTTAGACAAAGCATTTAGACATCAGATCACCTGGAAGAGCACAAAAATTGACATCTAAATGGCAGACAGGAAGAACAAGATTAGATAGGAGCTTTTTGAAATAATAAATAGCAACCCTTTGGGGCTTTTAAGAGGTCAGCATGAGGTTCTGAGCGGAATCATGAAAACTGAAGTTACCATGAACACTGTGACATGACCTGGTATTGCTGAGAGGTTGAATGAAATTATTTAGGATGAAAACATTATGAATTACTACCCTGGCTGTTTTTCAGCTTCATTTCTGAGGTGAATTGATATAACTCAGAGCTGTATAATCACAGGCTTAAACATGTGTTGAGTAAACTCAGTACCGAAATCACAGATAAGAAACATCCTAGTGGCACCATTTGAAAGACTTAAAAGGCATGTGAAGCAGCCTGTATTTAGTTAAAACAAGACAGTTGACAGGGTCAGTGCTGGACTGGCACTCCCTCAGCCACCAAGTGACCTCCAGTGCGACATCAACTGCAGTAAATCCCCTGTGGAACAAAACCACCTCTCTTCCTCTGCCAGGTTTACACAGTTTTGGCCAGATGCTCACCCTGCATAAGTTGTCACAGCCCAGTTCACTTCAGATGAGCCTCTTGTCATATGTTTATAAGCCACAGGGTACGGTGTCTTTTAGTGGGTTCTTGGCCATGTCACCCTGTGGGTGAGTAAATGAGCTGGTACTCAACTTGACAATATCTTCAGCTTTTAAAGGTCTTCAACACTGTTGACCATTGGAAAACTTATCAGGCTGCCATCTTTCCCTCAAAAATCAGCTGGTGTTGACAAGTATGATATTTTTTTCTGACATTTTTTAGGAGAACTTGCAAAAACATTTGTAAATTGCAAAAACCCATTTCTGCTGCAAGAAGCACTCCTCAGTCAGGTGCTGTAAAATAAGCTGGAGAGCAAACAGGGTGTTGGGGAAATCACTCACAGCTCAGAACGAGGAACAGAAATGGGTAACTGGGCCAAAATCTAGGCCTTGCAGGAGTTTTTATTGTGACAAAGGATCATAGAACTTGTCAAACTTGCTGTTCTCCCTGGCTCAAGTAGGAGGAAAGTAATGAATTTTCATTCAGTGGGGTATATGACAAGCATTAAAGTGAGAAACTAGAAAAAATATCTCACACAAAAGCGAAATAAAATACAAGTCATCTGTCCATCTATCATCTATCTATCTATCTATCTATCTACTTATCTATCTATCTTTATGTTAGAACAGATCCTGAATCTCAGAGAGTGTGAAATACTGATTAGGAAAAATATTTTCAAAGTAGATTCTGCATATAGCAGATGACAGAGTCTGAGAAGATTATAAGCCATCTGCATTTTCCCAGGAGTTCTCTGAGTGAAAATTATTTTCTGTTTGAGCTACAAAGATTAAACAGAAAAAAAATATTACATGGCATGTTTATTTGTACAGGGCTGCTGCAGGCATAGATTATGTTCTTTCCCTAAAAAGAACTTACCACAGAGTTCTTCTGTGTCATGATTGCTGGAAAGACAAAAATATAAAAAGTTAGTGAGGTTAGTAATTTTTTTTTGTTGTTGTTGTATTGGTAAATAGTGCAACTCAAATATTAGCCTGACTGGGATATGAAGCCGCCTGCTTGGGCTGCAGCAGGAGATGCAAGTGCCTGGCTCTTGCTGGCCTTGCTCTGCTGCCTTAGGGCAGAGGGCTGCAGCCTTTCTGAAGCCGGCTGCAGGTGCAGGCTCCGGTCCTGGGCACATTCCCACTGGCACCTTCCTACTCACTGCAAACTCACTCTGAAGTTCAGCCGTTGTGCATCGTGATGAACTCACTGCTCCTCACGCCTTACACATTTGGTCCCAGTTCTAGCAGGAATCCATCTAAACATCAGAAATGTTTGATTTGGGTTTTTTTCTCCACCTTTCTGCCTGTACTCCTCTTCTGTGGCTTTCATGCTGGACAGAAGGCTCAGAGAGCTTGGCCTTCCATGCTAAAGAAAAAAAAAGACCCAATAACTTTCTTCTGTTTGCAATCCTCGCTGTGTTCTATGGGAGAGACTGTACAGAAGGAGGATAAAACCAGACATAGCTCATGAGCACACATAATTCCTAAGGCTTTCTGGCCATGCAAGATCATTTCACCACTACTAACTTTGTCAAAATTTGTGATGTGAAAAGTATTGATGTACTGCCATATTCCCATGCCAACATTATATAAATGCATAAATGCAGAGAAGTATTCTATTTAATTCAAACTTGTTTGCCTGAAGCAGATGTCACCTTGATCAATTTTAAAGCGATATTTTCTCTCATTAGGAAGGCCTTAATAGTTAAAAGAAAAAAAAAATTGACCTACAGCTCATTACTGAAAGTTAGCATATTGCCTTTCTTCCAAGGAGGAAAAGAAACAGATAATTAAAGGAACTTAAAAGCATGAATGTCCTCTTTGAAACGTTCTGAGGGGTGAATATTGAACCCCTCAGAGATTGATTGGCTGATTGCACTTAGTATTTTTTCATTTATCTTTCTAATGGAATTTTTTAATTGACCTTTTAATAAAATGATGACACAGTACTATCTTAAAATCACTTTCTCCACTGCTAACTTCCATACACCTGGCTTTTATTTCACAAGGGAGAAACTGATAGAGATTGTAGGATCCTGGATTATCACAAACTTGCATACTCAGGGCTCTATAAATTTCTGAACACTTTTAATTGATAATGTAAATGAGATTTTCACACAACATTTGTTAACTGAAGGTGATTCTTGTCTGCATTCAAACAGGACAAGTTACATGGCTGCAAATGAGATTTGCACCTGATTTCTCCAATGACCTTGGTGGCAGGTATAAAGGGATTCACAGCCTGTAAGAACAGGTGCTGAAGCTGTGAAACTCAACTCTTAGGTAAACAAACTATGTGATGGGGAAACGTGTCTGCAACTCGTTAAGGCTGTTTACCACAGATTACTACAGTATCAATGATCAAATGTGTCTGGCCAACACTCCTGCAGTTCAGCAGTCAATTTTGGAACAGTCCAGATGTTCACCTCTTAAATGTAAACTGAGACCCTGAAAGCTGAAAAATTGCCTGAGTCAAAGAGCCTTGACAGGATATGATGTGGTTAAATGACAGGAGTTTGCTGTTATAATGCCTACTTTTTTTCCCTTATCCCTGCATTTTCTGTGCTCCTTCCCATCATCTGCCCTAATGGCTTAATGTAAAAGACACTTCAGCATTTCTTAACGCACAGCTCTATAACTGTGTTTAAAACAGCCTTTCACATTGTTAACCAACCAAATTCATGCTCTTTTTAAAAATTTTATATATAAATCCATTCTGATCCATCTTCTTTTGCAACAGCCTCAGCACCATGTTAGTGACATAGGGAGTGGCTCAGAGGCTTTCAGCATCCCTGTTTTCAACAGGCTGTTTGTACTATTGACAGGAGTGTCACAGCTACAAATGGGCTACCAGTAAAAATGGAAAAGTATTCAGGTGCTGAATTCATTTTCAGTTAGAATTGGACATCTGAATAACCAGAAAATATTATCCAAAACATTTTATGCAGCCTGCAAAAAAACAAAACAAAACAAAACAAAACAAAACAAAAACCACAAAAACAAAACAGAAAAGACATAAAGAACATGGATTTCTGTCTAGCATACTCGGTATTTCCTTCTGTTATAAATACCCTTGGAGGTTTCATTGTTCTTGGCATCCTGTTTGAAGGGGATGCTGTTCTAGGCAGGGAAGCTATAATTTTGTGTCTGTGATTATTTCGTTCTCTCAGAAATAATGACATGCCGCTTCAAAAACAGTTGTGAACAAACCTAGGAATTCTTTTGCTGCATACAAACAATTTTGATCTCCCTGCAAGATGCTACAGGAATAATTAAAGTTTGGCAAGTGTTTCATAGTACAGGAGTGAGGTGCACACCAGAGGGCTGTTTCTGTAACTCAGTACTCAGATTTACAGCAGGCACCTGATCCTCATTTCAGTGGGTACATATACCAAGGATGCTTCTGCTTAGACCTATAATCTGGCAGTGCTGAATATGTTATTAAGAATATTTGCTGGATTACTCACATCCAGGCACCAACCCTCCACTCATGACAAGCAACCAAAGCATAGGGTGCGGCAAATGCATTAACATCATGTCAGAATGATAAATCTCAATTTGCATTCTGACTACTAGATTCAGTCCTTCTACCTGTGTGTGTCTAAAATGTTCTCTAGATAAAAAACATGAACTATTTTTAAAGGACTATTACACTGATCACTGAAAAGTTGATCATATCTACTGGTCAGTGACAGAAAAATAAGCAAGTTCACTTGAATGAGCCATGGCAAAAGTGCTTGTTTGTGGTACCTCTGGAAGTGGTTCAAAATGTAGAATTGCAAAGCAGCTGTACTCTTGTTCTGCCCACTACAGTTAGCCATGGACTGAGGGTAGCCAGGGAGGTGAGAAGGTTAAAGCTATAACCCACTGCTGTGGGTCCATGGATCCATTGACCTGACAGAAACTGTTCTATGGTACAAAAGGCACCTCTAGGCAGAGGAACCAGCAGAAGATCTACATATTTTCCCCGGACCACAAGAAGAGGCAGTATCTTACAGAGCATGGAGTCTGAAATATAATGCAGTTACTCAGTTGAAGAATCAAATACTATATGGAAGACTTTATGAACTAACATAATTTAGGAAAATCATTGCCATGAATTACAGCTGGAGAAGGATAACACTTTCTTCTTCAGATCCCTCTTCTTTCTGAGGTATGAGAAGGATTTATTTCAAAAGCTTGAACTATCTTTTCAGTCCAATTTCTGTGTCTTTTTGCTAAATTTGTTTTAGGGATGAAAGTTTGAAGCTAGTACCGCCTATTGTTAAGTAGAAGCATATAATTTGTAAGTAAAAGGAATTAAGCGTTACTTAAACTATGTGAGGGTAGCTGAATAGGCTTCCATGGACAGACAATCTCAGCCAAAAAGCTGTAAGGTCTTTGCAACAAGAAAGCCTATGCACCATCTCACTTTAAGTCAGCAAAATGAAGTAACTGCTCCAACACTACTGAGGGTGTTTTGCAAAGGTGTCCTATACGTGCACTTCCATTTTAAGGATCTTCTGCCTCACAGCTCCTTTGTAGCAGCAAACAACACCTTTTGTTGAGGTTTGTTCAACATTTCTTACCAGTGGAGGCAAAACTGCTTCCAGTAGGATGCAGTGCTGTAAGAAGCTCAGGCCTCTGGTCACAGAAAAGGGAGAGGGGGAAGAGGGGGCAGAAGTGGGACAAAGCTTCTGTCCCTGGGAAGACAAACTTCCTGCAGCCCCGAGGACACTGCTGCTCTTCAACCCCAGATCCATCTGGACTGTGCACCCTCTGGGCTCCCAAAGGCAGCAGCCCTTGGCTCTCTGGGCTCTGACATGGATAGCAGGGTCACAGCTCTTTTGCTATCCCACATTTTGCTTCACTAAATAATTGCCTAGTTTGCTTAGCTCCAGGCTACGTGATAACTTCAGAATCATCACTTACTGCTCTGCCTGTGGCATGACTGAAGCAGAGAATAAAGGCTTTTTTTTTTTTCCCTGACTAAGAACTCATCTGATAAAACAACCCTCTAGTCCTTTGCATTCAGCAGTGATTCACGGGCATGATGACCACATAGCTGACAAGTCACCTTAATCATCCCAGCTATAACAGCCTTTGTGTTGCTAAAAGAGACTTAATAGTGCTATTAAAACTTGTGGTGTATGCCAAAAATATGTAGAGCACTGTACAAGGGCTGCAGAGCTATGTGCTTTTTTTTTTTTGCAGATTCTGAATGACACAAACCTGAATGAGGAAATGAGATGCAGCATCACGGTGGCTCTTTTGCCACAGAGAGCAATTTCAGAGTTTTCACCCCATAGGAGGAGATAATGTTGCAATTTCTGGTTTTGTCACAAAATGATTTTTTTGAAAAAAACCCCAAAACCCTGAGATTAAATTATTTACTCTTAGACAAAATAGAATGTTTGCTTTGGTTTCTTACACGCCTCGAAAGCTATTCCAAAATGTCAGGAAATCAAGCAAACAAGGCAGAAGGACATCTTTGCTGAACAGGCATCTTCTTTTGGAAAAGTAAGGAGTGTGTCCAGTATAAGCAAGGTCAGGTGACCTGGAAGAACACAGAGATGCAGCTTACTAGTGTAGGGTGAAAATTCCTACAACCAAAAATCAACTGGAGTGGAAGCTGTCCAGAAATGTGTGAGAAAATAAAAAGTTTGTTTATATATTTTAAATATATTAATGGCAAAAGGCAGCATAGAAATAACATCAGCGTGCTCCGGGATGAGGATGGGAACATCACAAACAAGGACATGGACAAGGCAGAGGTGTTTAATGCATTCTTTGCCTCTGTCTTTGACACAAATGATGGACCAAGGGGTCTCTCTGCCCCATAGAGGACCATGGCTGTGAGAATGTTTGACTCCCAGTAGATCCTGAAATTGTGTGGGATCTGCTGCATCAGCTGGATCCCTACAAATCTATGGGGTCTGGTGAGACTTACCTAAGCATCCTCAGAGCTATCTGATGTCATTATAAAACCTCTCTTGGTGATTTTTGAGCAGTATTAAAAATCTTGTGGTTCTCTGGGAAAGCCAGATTATGGAAAGGGCCAGGCCTCCAAACTACACCTACCATTAAGCAACGAGCTTACTGCAGGGAAGCCAATGTTATCTATTGCAGAACTGAAATGATGCACTTTAAATCAGCTCCATTTAGTTAAAGACAATTGAAAATAGTCATTACTGTTTGATTTTTTTCTCTGAGAGGGATTACCATTTGTTTGTCCAGAAAGCTGAATTTCCAATTAAAAACAACCACTCATATGGAAAATTTCCAAGCAAAATTTTATTTTCAGCTTGTCTGTCTGGCAAAGATCTGTTAGCATCAGGATTTTGTAAATCATTCTTGGTGAACTTGTTTTGATCAATTGTGAAATACTAAAACGTATAATCGGCTCACTCTAACCAATATCTTGCCTTTGTCTATATGTTTCATTCCGAAACTGATTTCTATAGCTATGGTCTTGAGAAATATGTGTTAAAGCCAACAGATGCAATTACATCTCTTAAACATTAGCCAACATGCCTTGCTGGTGCCAATGCTGCACCATGTGCCTGAAATCCTAATTTAATCTAAAAGAACCAGTTTTTAAAAAATGGTCAAACCCCAATATATTATTTTCCTCTTGCAAATTTGCATTGAAAAAATCCTTAAAGAATTACTCACCTGCAGTACACCTAATTAAAGATCCGCTCTGTATGTCATATTGTTCTTAATATTTTTTTTTTTAATTTTCCTTGTTTAACTTAGAAGCTAATTATTTTTTTCTGTGTACTTATATTGAACGGTGAAAGATCAGCCATAGTATGAGACTGAAATATGCCTTCCAACTGAAACAAAAGGAGAGGCAGAGATAATTAGCGCACTTAGAGAGTACCCTTAAACTACTGAGGACTTGTCATTATTAAGTTTACAAGCAGAACATAAAAGGAAACATTCCTGATCCATATAAACATGCCTTTCATTTTAGTTTCAGCACAGTACTGATTCCAGGCTCATGGGTTCCCAGGGCTGCAAGGATTGCTAACCAACCTCTTACTCTCAACATCTAATTTTGGAGTTTGCTGCTAAGGCAGATGATCTCAGCATTTCTCTTTTGAACTAGGCCTCTGCTGATGAGGACCTGGGCAGGTGGGAGGAAGGTTTATTCACTTTGAGGATGAGTCCTAAATGCAGATGTGCATATGTGCACCGGCTGTCAACCTCCCCTGCCAGGCAAAGGAGCCCCAGTACATTCAGTGGAGTTGAGAGGGTTAAATAGACCAGCTGGGAGGAGATGCAGAAGTAATTCGATATGACACAGGCATCTAGTGTTGCTTCAAATGCTCTAGCATTTCTCCCACCCCCTTGTCCCAACTACTTCTCTTGTATTATCCTTTCCACCTTGGGCTGGTTTTCAAGTGTGAGCATCTTAAATGCCTAATGCCTGAGGAACTGAGCTGAAGCCTATGTGAAAAGTCTAGGTGCCAGTGACCTCCCTGCCCATGAGGGAGCCTTAGACACCCTGCTGACACAGGCATGCAAGTGTAAATGTGTCTCCATAGCGCCCCATCCCATCTCTACATCTGCTGTGCATGCAGCACACGCTCCCCAAATGCCCAGCATAAGCTCAGTGCTGCAGCTGGCCAAGGCTCCCAGATGCTCACCAAACTCTTCTCTGGCATGTGCACAGTTTAACTTATGCCACACACAAAGGTTTAATGGGACCTCCCTACCTTTGGGAGGTTGCCTGTGCCCCACGCCCTCAACAGTTCTAGCTTCCCTCCTACCTTGTAACTAAAGTCCTGAACTAAGGACATCATTTTACCAATGAGTAAGACAGAAAAGTAAGTCTGATTCCGCACAGACGCCTGTGAGTCAGTAATCAGTGAAGCATTTATCATACTATCTTTCCAGTGGTGCTGCAGACTAAATCCCCTTGAGACCTTCTGTGTATCTCCTAGTTTGTAACTTTGCCAAATATTCTCATTATCTTCTGACGCCTTTTCCCAGAGGATGCCATTATGCTAAAACAATTTCCATGGAAGTCATGAGTGGAGGGAGGGAAGGGTAAAGGATAACAGGAGTAAAAGATAAAAAGGAGGAAAAGGGAGGTTACATTTGCAATGACTTTTGTGGAGACTTATTCGCTAAACCATTAACCATGTCAAGGATTCTTGCTCTGCTGAAACACGAGCTCATCAGAGTTGACATTAAAATTAAGTAGGAGATGATTTACCAAAGAAATTAGTTGTAATAGCCTTCACCCCTTAAACCACTAATTTCAAACTTTTCCTGTATATTTCTCTCCATGTGCTTCTGATACCTTTCTCTACTTTCAGTACAATTATTCATGCAATGACACATGTAAACAAAAGAGTTGTATTTCTGCAGAGCTTCCTCAACTGTGCTTCAGCACTGTTTTACATGAAGGATGTTTTGCATTCAGTTAATAACCAGAATGCTCTGAGACAGCAGCGTATGTGGGTCTTCAGCTCTGAAATTACTTCAGCTCCATAATTACTGCAACCTGCAGATCATGTTCTCCATCACCCTCCTCGTCAGCGCAAAGAAAGTCTTCTGGTGTCTTTGTAGGACTTGCATTTCCTCCAACACCCTTCCCATTGCTGCCATCAGCCCTTCAGAGCCTCACTGAGCACTGTGGACCTTGGAGCTCAGACTGGGGGAGGAGAAAGGGGTGAGGAACCACACTGGTTCACCCTCACAAACCTCCTAAAAGGTTAACTCAGATTTCAAATAGAGTACGTTGAGATTTTTTGAAGTGTTAGGACAAGCACTGAGCAGGTCCAAACTGACATTATGGACGTCATGTCAAATATATGTCAAATCAGAACACAAAGATAAGCTCTTCCCCTTACCCCTTCCCTGCTCACAGACATGCACTTATGTTGGTCTAACTCTTACGCTAGAGACCTGGCTCCTACTCAAGAAACTGTGGCCTCCTGATAACTTAAAAAGAACCTAAGATGTTGCCCAGATGCTGAGAGTGTGTTTATATTGGGGCTACCTGCAAAACACTTGAACCATTATGAGAAAGGGGAGGATAATCACTGTACCAACTCCAGGTAAGCTTCAGCTTAAGTCACAGCTCTTGATTTCTTGCCCATATTTGTTTGGTTGGGATTTTTTTTAAGGTCTTTAAATACAAGACACTACTTTGCAGTAAAAGAAAATGCACTCTAGGAAACCTGGAGATGTGACTGTAACAGCCTGGACCTGATCTCTTCTGCATCAATGCAAAGCCCTTCCTTCCACTGGCAGAGTGAGGGCATCTGAGTGTAGACCCTCTGTAACTGCTTCTTGATACCATTTAATGGTGTGTGTGATTGCCCAAAGGTTTCATGACATCCTGGAAAGCACAAATAGAAGTGATTCTTAGTGGCAGTCAAATGCTTAATTGGCTTTTAGCTTCATTC
Organism: Donacobius atricapilla; assembly: GCA_013397315.1. Lineage (NCBI taxonomy): Eukaryota > Metazoa > Chordata > Aves > Passeriformes > Mimidae > Donacobius > Donacobius atricapilla. The sequence continues at coordinate 550,534 of WBMY01013264.1, forward strand.
TGAAGTAATGACAATTCTGGAAACCACTTACAGTAGGATGGTTAACTACCCCCCCCAAAGCAGTCACCTTGTACTAATTACATGTCAGGAATGCTCATTGTATGGCCTAATCAAAGCTTACCTTCAAGAAAGGTAAAATATCACAGCAGTACTAAAATATGGAAAAATAAATTCCTTTTTGCATAGACACACTACCTAATTTGGTTGTCTTATGCATTTATTCCTGGCTGTATCCAAAGGAAAAAGGAAGATAAGTTAAAAAATTTAGCCAATCAATTTGTACACTGTGTCTTTAGTGGTATTTATTTAATATTTCAAAAGTTATAAAAAGGTAAGGTAGATTTTTTTTAATTAGAAAGAAAAAAATAGTACACATGTAAGTACATTCATAAACTGCAAAATATATGTCCAAATTATGTACTGAGGAAATACCTTTAGCTGATGTAAATTTTCAGTAAAAGCAATGATCTGCCCTGAATGATTAACCTGTACTTTAGGGTCTAGAAAAATTGTACATTTAAATTCATCTTGTCACAATAAACTCCTATTCAACCTATGTCTTGAAAACTTTATGTGGCAGTAACTAATTCTTGCTAATTTGCTTTTTCTACTATTTATGCACTAATTGACTCTTCTTTTACTTTGTAAGGAGAGCACCTGACTGCTTCAAATACCAAGGTGCAGAGATCCTAGTCAGTCAGGCAGACACAGCCTGAATTACTGGGAAGTTAAACCCTCTGTTATTTGCCCTGCTATCACGTTGGAAATGGTAATTACTCATTTCAGCAGACTTACACAGCCTATCTGCTTTGTGACAAGCATGTTGCATTAGCTTGGATTGGTCGTTTTAAAAGTTAATAATCTAAATCTCACTTCAACAAGACTGACATTAGGGCCTGTGTAATAATGGGGTTTAATACCTGCTTAATTTAGTTCCCTTAGAAGTGTTAAGCCAGTGTAAGTCTTTCATGCTTTGAATATTTTAATGAGAAATTGCTGCAGCATAGCTGAAAAGGGAATTCAAATTGCCTGAGTTTGTGGTCCATGGCTATCACCCCAAGGCCACATCTCCTTTTTCATCTTCAGGCTTTAAAGTACAAAGGCTTGTGCACACACACAGACAGTGAGGTATTGAATGCTGGCAGAGCTAAAGGATTTAACACAGGTGGAAACAACCAAAGGCTGCTCTTGTGACAAGCTGGTTATGAAATCTTGAGCTACTCCAAGAAATGACTCAGGGATCATGACATGATTCCCCAGACATCTGTCCTAGGCATTAATATATAGTGTAAATCATTAGATAATCTCAATGCTTACAAAATATTTCTAAGATAGGGAGCTACAGTCTGCAATCTGAAAATAGTGAAGTGAAGCAGAGAGAAGATAAAAGATTTTCCCAGACTTTGACAGTGTCTGCATTTTAATTGGATAAGAGAGACAAAATAATCTGTGCAAATCTCCCACTAGCTACAAATTTGAGCACAATTCTTTGCCTTCCTCTACGGAAAACCAGCCATAAACTACTTCTGAGTTGCATCATTTCCATTACATTCCCTTGGATAATTTGGAAGTGAAAATATCGAAAAATAGATGGTTTGGGTATTGTTTGATATGTACATCATTCTCCTAATGCTTACATTAAAACACTTCCCAAGGTGCAATGAACATTTTGCTACTTTTCTTAGTTAGCTCATTAATTTGCGACATTTTATATAACCTGCCTTTTTCAGGAAATGCCAGTCAGTAAAGTTTTTGCCTCATTATATCTGCTCCATGTGATTTTGGTTTTTTTGAAAGCTCTGCTAACAAGGAAATTATATTATACTGGCCAAGCTGTCTCTCTTTGCATATCCATCTAATATTTGGCCTGTGACATCTTGCTGACAGGTTTCTCAAAAGCTTACAAAAGGGTAAGGAAAAGCCTTTAAAATATATTTGCCTCTGTTAAATACCAAGCCTTTTCAGCTGCAAAGTCACCCTAAAGCCTTTTATCAGTTAAAGACTCCATGAAAAACATCCAAAAAGCTTCTTGTTGCTGTCTTAAATCCAAGTTTCAAGGATGTTTTCTTACCCACAGCTAGGTTCTCCTCCTGTAACAAATGTTGATCCATCAATACAAAGCACTCTTTCTTCTGGTTCAAAAAGGTAATTTAGTAGCTTGTCTTAATCTTCCACCTGCTCCCTTCCCTGAAATACACGAAAACTGAACCCTTCACAGTATATATTCTGCGACTTTTGTGCCCAGATTTTTGCCAGGTATTTTCTGGACAGTGAGAATGATCTCTCTCTCAGATGGCTGCTATAACAAATTAATTGCCTATTTTCAGTTAATAGCAGCAGCATTCAACATTTGCACTGATTCTTCAAGTGTGCCTATCTACAAGGAGGAAAAGTATAATGTTATCCTCACTTTTCTACATATTTTTCAGATTTATATATTCTCTGTTAAAGAGAAAATGGTATAATAATATTAATAATGACAATAATAATTCATGAAATTAAAAGGCTTTACAAATAAAAAGGAAGGAAAAATAGATGTAGAACATCTGTATTTTTTCTTAGAAATCTTGCTTAGTATCAAGAATTACTGCCCTTATCAGGATGCTTGCAGACAAATGGAATTATGGTAAAATAAAACCACTTATACAGATATGTGGTACATATGAGGAAGTCCCAAGCTGTATGAACAAGTCTGGCTCTGAAATGAGTTTTTGACTCTCATTCATACCATTCATTAGCCTTCTTGGCCACAAAAGCATATTGTTACCTCATGTTCAGCTCGGTGTTCACCCAAAATCCTTTTCTGCCAAGCTTCTTTCCAGCTGAGGGGCCCCAGCATATATTGGTGCATGGAACCATAGAATCATAGAATTGTTTGGGTTAGAAAAGATCTCTAAAACCGTCGAGTCCAGCTGTTAACCCAGCACTGCCAAATCCCCCAAATACCTCCAGCGTGGTAACTACCCCTCCCTGTCTCCATCACCCCATCCTCTAATCACCTTATAAAGCCTGTAGTTTTTTTATTCCCCACAAGTCCAACAGAATGAGTATCATTTCTTCTTCTTACTTCAGGACATTATTTTGGCACAAACTCTAAAATCTTGTGAATTCTACTAAAAAACTACCTTTAATTTGATTCTATTTCCCACAAAAGCTGGGGCTTGTTCTTCTGCTCCCCAAAAGTAGGATTTTACAGTTCTCCTTGCTGAACTTCATGAAGATCCTGTCAGCTTTTTTCTCTGTGGCCTTGTTAAGCCCAACCATAATGGGAATATCCCAAGGGACTGCACCAGTACAAGTACCATGCCACCAGACAGGATGGCTTTTTCAGCTCTTTACTATATAAAATTGCTTCATTTGTTTTATTTCCTTCTTAACATCTGCTCCAAGTATTCATCTCCATATGAGTCAGTGGAACTGAGAATTGAAGAATTCATATTTAAACCTGAAGGAGGCCCCAGCTCCTTTTCTTTCCATGGTGGGGGAATACAGAAAGCATCCAATTTCCACCCTGTGTTCTCAGTACCTGTAATGGGTTGAAGTTCATAACCGGGCGGAAACACCAGATAATGTAGTGGTTATCACATTCGTCGTATTTGTTTTGTGAAATGTAGTGTGGGGATCTAACCTTCATTTTAGTGGAATAGGATTAGAAGAAAGGCAAAACAGGCTCAACTTAAAAATAGAAACAGTTAGATTTATTAACATACACTAAAGGGCAAAAAAAAAAAAACAAAAACCACGAAACCTTTTTAAAGACACCCCCCTCCTCCCTAGCAACAATCTACTTTTCCACGAAACAGTGCAAAGAGACAAAACATCAGAA